>CM022399.1:33259759-33771458 GCA_011833715.1 Carcinoscorpius rotundicauda | reverse complement strand
TTCTATTTCGCTAATTGTCTCATGTAATCTATGAATTACTTTTAGTTTCAATCAAAAATTCGATAATTTTAATTTACTTTTTCAGTATCTGTCTTTGACCATAGTTTAACCATGTTCTTCTATAATTTAACAATACTGAAAGTAAAATATAGAAACGTTAAAACTAAAATATTTATTAAACATAAAATCACAAATTTATTCTAAAATAAAACAACAGCAACTTTTACTGTAGACAAGTTCTAAGATCAATTATTACGACAGCTCAGCAGATAGTGACATTTAAATGATTACAACAGACAGTGCAATTTCAATAATTACTCTCGTGACTTCTATAAAATAACTGTTAACTGTATTTATGACTTAATCACTTAAGTTGTTCATGAGTAAACATAAGATCGTAAACTTGACTTATTAGCTGTTTATAGTACAGACTCAAATTACGATATTTCATCTAATCTGGTCAAAGATTGTCTAATCTGATAAAAGAACTAATCATAATTTAATCGAGCATAACACAGTTCAAAACGTGTTTTGTAAAAGTGTGTATAGAAATAGAACACTTATTCCACCAATGACTTTGATTATAAACATGTTACTATGAACTACGTAAACATGACAGCTCATTATTAGAATCAAACAACTATCTAATCTTGTTATGTTGTTACAGACTATGTAAACACCACATCTTTAAGGATCAAATAATGTAATGCATGCATGTGGAGGTTATTTTTTTTAAATAAAACTATATCTGCAGAAACATGAAACTATTTTAACACAGCCACCAATATAAAACAGGTTTTGCTCTAAAACTATACATTAAGATGTGATATTTTTCCCATTACTGAAAATCCCTTAGTTTAAGCATTAGCTCAAAACTGGAAATTTTCAGCTGTCTGACATACCACAAATAGTTCTATACTAAAATAATTTGTACCAAGTTTGTAATCCATCAGTTGTCAGATATTATTTCTGACAATATATGTCATGAAAATAAGAATAAAATAAGATTAACTTGTACAAAGAACAAACTAGATCTGTTTTGCTTTGTTCAAGAAAATCGTTAGATAGTAACTGTGGTCTGACTAAGTTTGACTTTCATATTTCAACTTGCAGACAGTTAAAAAGAGAAAGACAACAGTTGGAGGAGAAGTTTGACAAGGAGGTGAAGTCGAAGGCTCGAATATCAATGAAGAAAGAGGAACTCGAGTGGAGACTGAAGCATGCAATGAAAGAAAATGGTTTGTTATCAACAATGACTGATTGTATGAATTGTTTCATGACATCACAATGGGGATGATTGCTTTGTTGTGAACAATGTCTTATTGTACATTTTCATTATAAGATAAGTTCTTAAATGAAAAACAATTAGCCCCTTAAACAAACACCCAGTACTAGGACTCGAATGTGGTGGTTCACGATGTAGAATGCTAGAGGTTTTTTTGTTTTTTAAGTACGAGCAGAAGTAAAACATAAATTGTGTTTGAGGGGAGGGAACATCCACTACCTTGTTCAACCTCATATGCGTAGTATAAAATAGAAAAGGAACAGTTGCATCTTTACATTCTTTCACTGTTTGCAGAAAAAGGGTGGTTATTTAGAGAAAAAATCGAATGAATATTTAGAACATTCAAAAACCTTTAAGATTCATTTATGATTTTTAAGTATATAAAACATTATAAATATTTTATCTTTATGAAAACTTTGAAATCTTTATCTAGATTGATCGGAAATCGTGGAGGGAGAGCAGCAAGTCTAACATTACCACCCACCGAGAACTATTGGACTACTCTTTTAACAAAACATTGAGAGATTGACGGTCACATTATAACGAGTCCACGGCTGAAAAGGGTGAGCATGTTTTGGTGTGACGGGGATTCGAACCTGTTACCCTCGGATGAACCAAAGAAGTTAAACGTAATTATAACCAAGCAATTCTGACACGGCAAAACTAATTGCCAAAATCAATTTAAATCTAAATACTTCGCAAAGAAAAATACTTCAGACGGTGAATAAAGTTAGATCTGTTGATATGTTTGTAACAATATCGCGTGTATAAATGTGTACGGTAGTTTAGGTATTCGACTCGTAATCTGAGGGTCGCGGGTTCTAACCTCCGTCACACAAAACATGTTCGCCCTTTCAGAGGTGGGATCATTGTAATGTCACGATTAATCCTACAGTTCTTTAGTGAAAGAGTAGCCCATTGGTTATGGTAAGTATTATTGGATGGTGATCCAATTTTTGTTTTGTATTTTTTATTTGTAATTTTGTATTATTTGTAACATTTTTAAATAAGAAATGTTTTTTATGCCATTTTTTAATTTCTGTAACGGAATAAATGAGTTTTGTGATTGCTTATTTGTGTTGGTAATTTTGTATTTGTAACATTTTTGTGTAACAAATGTTTCTTTATGCTATTTTTTTATTTCTCTAACGGAATAAATGTTTTTTACGATTGCTTATTTGTGTTGGTAATTTTGTATTTTTGCATTTGTATTATTTGTAACATTTTTGTATAACAAATATTTCTTTTTTCCATTTTTTGATTTCTATAACGGAATAAATGTTTTTTATGATTGCTTATTTGTGTTGGTAATTTTGTACTTTGTATTATTTGTAACATTTTTGTATAACAAATGTTTCTTTATGCCATTTTTTGATTTCTATAACGGAATAAATGTTTTTTATGATTGCTTATTTGTGTTGGTAATTTTGTATTTTGTATTATTTGTAACATTTTTGTATAACAAATGTTTCTTTATGCCATTTTTTGATTTCTGTAACGGAATAAATGTTTTTTTATGATTGCTCATTTGTGTTGGTAATTTTGTATTTGTATTATTTTGTATTTTGCATTTTTTAAACATTTTTGTGTAACAAATGTTTCTTTATGCTATTTTTTGATTTCTGTAACGGAATAAATGTTTTTTACGATTGCTTATTTGTGTTGGTAATTTTGTATTTTTGCATTTGTATTATTTGTAACATTTTTGTATAACAAATATTTCTTTTTGCCATTTTCTGATTTCTGTTACGGAATGTTTTTTTATGATTTCGTGTATTTTACCAAAAATAAAATTGAAAACATAATCTGTGACGTTGTCACTGTGGACCTCATTTTCATCTATTCAAAATTCCTCAGTATTATTCAAACCAAAATTAATTTAGGTTATTATATAGTGAGCTACAAAACGAGTTAAAATCCCTTATAAATATCGTACATGCATTTCAATTATACTTGGCTTAACTGTGTGTCTTTGGTATATTGTATTTTGTTCTATCGATCGTAAAGAGGTTGCATTTTAAGTGTAATTTGTAAAACGATGTCAACTTCATTCAGGAAGTGTATGGATTTTCCTTACAGCACAGTTAAATTTGGTTATTTATTGAGCTCACAAATAGAAAACTGAAACATAAATTTTCTCATTAACCGAATCACTTAGTTAAAAATATCTGCATTCGATTCGGTCAGTGAATCCTGGTCTGTCATACTAAGTAGAATGAGAAATATCAAAAATAAAGCGCCATTTTTACCAACAGACGAAATATGGTTTATTCTGTGTTGAAAATAGTAACTTCTTTTCGAGATTTGTATTTTATTTACGACCAGTGTTTTGAAATATTTCGGGTCGCTGTGTTTTCATATTAAGCTATTCGTCTCAACAATAGCTTGATATCCCATGAAGCTTACCATATTAAACATGACATTCTAACAGTGTGTGGTTAAATTTTACTGGAGAAAAAGGTGTGAGAAAGCCATTGAATTTTCTTAAAGAATGTTTTATTAGTTTTTACAATAATTTAACAGAGGAAATACATTCAACAATATCAACAACAGCATTGTTAAATCAGAGTCCAAATGAGAAACCAATAGTCCCTGAGGTTGAAGAGGAAGAATGAGATAATAATTGAAGACCCACCAAAGGTCACTCCGATGTAAAAGAAAGATATCATCTGAGGGACGTGGGGTTCCAACTTGATTTGTCAGACCATCCACATCTATACAAAACAGAAAGACAAAAAAAAAATCAGAAAATCAACAGATCCTTTGTATTCAGTCAAATAATTAAATACTTTTTGAACGAAACAAAAAATTAGAATTTTTAATTAATTGCCAAATTGTGTGTAATCCGCTGTTTCCAAAACCGAGCATAAAAACTAATACATAACTAACCTCATCCCGTGCAGTAAATCAATTTCTTTAGTGGTAGACAAGGTCATGTATTCGGTGTGTGAAGGTGTAGCAGTAACAGTTCAGATAATGTTGAATAATCTTGCTTTTGTACTTCTAGCTTGACTGGTTTTCGTATTTTAGGCTTTGTTATTTTTATGCTTTCAGCTCGGCTTGTTTTTCCGTTTAGGTTTAGTGTCTTTGTAATTTAGCCTCAGTTTAATCTTGAAATAGCTCGGCTTGTTTTTCCGTTTAGGTTTAGTGTCTTTGTAATTTAGCCTCAGTTTAATCTTGAAATTCTTTTTCTGGAGCAGCTAGAGAAATATTCCATTGCCAGGTAGTTACGAGCACTGCATGTTATTCAGTGTGCACTATAATATTTGATCCACAACGACCTTTAAAAATCGTATTTGTGCATTTTTTTCGCATTCCTTCAAATCGGAAGTTTAATAAGATAAAAATAAGAGTGAAAATTACATTCAAAATGAGATTTTGTTGTTTACATCTTCTGTGGTGAATTCCGAAATAAATCAGTTATGAGGTATGTTTTAAAAACGTTGCACTTAAACAGAACTTTCGTCACCTTTCATTGGCTTAGGAAAGCCTCTAAGTTTTAACACTGGAAGACAATGTTATTGTACTTGCTCAAATAACACAACTACATCTGAAAACAAAAATACAGTTTTAGGCATAAGACATGAATATAACTTAAGGAATACAATTTTATTATGAAATTCTTGCCATGACCATATTACTTTTGGTCGAAAGTACGTGTTAGTGTCTTCAGATAAGTGAGTAATGTGGCGACGGTCAGGACATGCCATTAAATGCATATTAATGTTACCAAGTAATACTTAGAACATGCCACTGGGTGTTTGTTTTAATGCCATCACGAAGAAGTTCAAGTGCCTCAGAATGTTTTGTCATCATCATGTACACCTTGAACTGAAACATAGAGTAAGCTGACGTGGTAGACATTTATTACTGAAACACACAGTAAGTTGGCGTAGTAGACAGCTGTAACTGACCATAGAGTAAGCTGATGTGGTAAACAGCTGTTAGTGAAATATAGAGTAAGTTGACGTAAGAAACAGCTGTAACTGAAACGTTGAGTAAGCTGATATACCAAAGAGGTATGACTGAAATCCAGAGTTAGCAGACGTTTAAACAGCTATAACTGAAACGTAGAATAAGTTGATGTGGTCGAGAGCTATGACTGAAACAAACTGACGTAGTAAACATCTATAACTGAGACACAGAGCAAGCTGACCTTTTAAACAGCTGTAACTGGAACAGAGAATAAGTAGATGTGGAAGAGAACTTTTACCGAAACACAGAGTAAGCTGGCGTGTTGTTACTTCACATCTGGTGTGATGTTCTTAGTGTTTTTAACTGCAAAACACAAAAATTGCTCTGCATTATGTTGAATAATTCACCAGATATATTGAAACGATCAACGTTACATGAGTAAAGATAGTCACGATTTATAGCTTTGTGGATATATGTGATGTATTTGTAAAGAGGTGTTTTGATTGATCAAAATACAATTTGTCAAGCATGACAAATGGTTCCAGTGGTGAGTGTGATGATTATGTTTAAAATTGTGTTTATAACTATTTGTAATGGGTTGAATCTTTCAAAACCCGTATTCACAGACAAAATCTACGTGGGTGGAATTAATCGATTGACTCTTTGCGGGAGTCAAAAGGAAAATAATTAAGTAGAAAGAAGTATTATTATTCCCGTGAGTCACGAAGATAGTGCAGTAGTTGTCGTGCAGACGTACATAATGAGTTATGTACACTCTTTCCACTAAGAGGAATTGAACCTCGGATTTTAGCATTGTAAGTCCTTATACTTACCGACAGATGGATCTGGAGTAATTGCCCAAGTGTATTGTTTTACTTCTCGTATTAGGATAGAAGTCAGTTAGAATATGTCTAAGTTGCATCTCTACATTCTTTTTATTCGCAGCTTTGCTGTGCTTTTAAGTTCGGTTGAGTTTTTGAGTTAACATAAAATTAAACAGAGTCTCTCTTGATGTATGTCTTTGTTTTATACTTGCAACAAAACAGTTATTAACTTAATGGCTGTTATCGTGTCGTAATTCCATTTCACCATTATGGACTGGGTGGAGAAAATTATTTATTTCCTTTATAAAAAGTCTGGAATAGTGTGAAGGTTTGGGCACTTGACTCGCAATCTGCGGCCTAAAGATTTGAATCCCGTCATCAAACACCCTTGGCCTTTCAGTCATGGGGAAATTATAATATTATGGCCAAATACACTCTTGGTTGGTAAAAGAGTAGTCGTGGCTGACCAACAGCCTTCCCTCTAATCTATGAGTTCAAAATTAGGGACAGCCAGCGCAAATATCATTCAAGTATTTTTGCTAAATTCACTCACAAATATAAAAGCAAATGCTTAAACATTAGTTTGAAATAAACAACACTTGTTTCTGTTCACGTAACTGTAATTATAGGGAGAAATCATAGGTAATTAATGCTTTGCATAAAAATTAAACTTGTCGGAATTGCACTCAGAAACGTAACATTTCTAAGGGAACGGGGTCGTGAGAACATTTAGTATTTAAAGTCTTATAAGAGGATGGAACCTGTAAGAACGCCATTCAGATGGAAGGATAATGTCTTTGGGTAATTTCAACATCAGATTGACTCAAAGCATTCCCACAGCTAAATGCAGAATACAAGGTATTCTTTGAAATTTTAGAATCAACACCCCCCCTAAAGCTCAGCTATATGTATGCGGACTAAAAACGCTAAAACCGAGTTTCGATACCAGTGGTGGGCAGAGCACAAATAGCTCATTGTGTAGCTTAATTTAAAACAATAACAACAACAGAATCAAAAAAAGTCCGTAATCTCTTACATCTGACAAAAGTAAATCATATCAATACAAAGGACCATAAATTCAAGAAGAAGCCTATTTTGAATTAATAATTTTGTTTACTTGCTTGTTGTGACCCCCAAACGGTACAATGGTATGCCTGTGGACACACACCACTAGCATGTGGTTCCGATACCCGTGGTGGGCAAAACACAGATAGTTCGTTGCATAATTTTGTGCTCAATTCCAGAAAACACATGCTTGTTTTCAAATTTTCTTTGCATTTTTGTCAAATTTCAGTAAATTGTTTTCTTCATCAGAACTTCTTGAGCATGATATCGCTGTCGGACGATAACAATTAAAACATCTCTTATAATACTTTAACATGAGTTTTATAATAAGGCTCTCTCTTAGTGAGTCACTATATCTTCCAAATCGTCTTCTTTTCTTTCATAGCAAAACATATTTTTTATTGTGAGTTATTGTCTCCTTCATAATGAATCTTTATGTTTTTCAGAATTAATTCACATTTGCTTTATTTTTGGTAAATCAGGGAAAATATTTCTTACATAATCTCTTCCTCCGTGTTTGGAAATATCCTTGTCTGTCATGTAAAAACTGAATAATTCTTCTTTCTATACTTAAAGATACGCCTGGCTGTTTTGTCATTACTGAATACCCCGTACCTCTATGTTTGGAAATTTCTCTGACTTTTGATTATTATGAATACTTCTTCTCTTCATATTTAGACATTTTCCTGATCGTTTGGTTACTCGATTGTTATTTTCTCTTTGTAGAGAAAAATATTGTAATAGACTATTGTTGTTCGTGTTTGCTTTTATTGGTTTACCATAGAACAAAAATCAAAGTCATTCATTTTAAGAAATGACTGAGATGACCTGCTTTGAAGACAGCGAGATGAAATATTGCATAAAAATAACAGAAAGAAATACCTTAATTCATGAAAATAATATCCGTCTTCAAGAAAGATTTGTTTGTTTGCAATTAAACACAAAGCTACACAAAGAGTTCTAGGTGTTCTACCCACCATTGGAATTGAAATCCGTTTTCTAGTATTGTCCAGTCCACAAGGGGCCTTCATGTAAAAGAAACAAAATTCGTTTTCAATTAGCATGATTCTGAATCACATAATTAGGACATCTTTCAAAATGACTCAACACGTGTTTCTCAAGGAACCATTATGTGTTTATAACAAGTCACTGTCCCACTCATAAGATTAACACATTATTTATTAGGTTTGTCTTCTCTAGTTATCTTGTGACCCACTTATTTCTGCTGTTAATACACATCTTAACAAATCAAGTTACTAAATTCTTTTTCCCTCTTACAAAAGGTGCTAGTCCTCAAGCCCTTGTCTCAAGGGCATGAAATAACTATTACTTGGGAAACAATTTTTTAACATGGTAATAAAGTTTTAAAAATATATATTTGAGTTCTTTCGAGCAAAGCGAGTATCTAACAACTGAGTTAAGTGCTTAAATCTTTCGCGGGGGATGCATCCAATATTTCAAAAAGTATCTGGATATCGATTGTTTCTGTGTTACGAAACAGTAAAATGTTTGCATTTATTCAATCACTTTCACTGATCTTGAACTCAGGGATGAGAAACGATAATTGTACGCTAAAAAAATTGTAGTCTGATGACACAGATGTCCAAGGTTCGAATTGTCGAAACGTGATGCTGCTTTCGAAATAGTATCTGTAATGAGGGAACATCACATTATTAAACTGGTCCAAAAGAGAAAGCTGTTTCGAGTTATTTAAAATATAAATATTTCCGACATTACCGCAAAATATGAAGTAACCAATTAAAAACAGAATTTGAAATTTAAGCCCAATTAACCACACGTAGCTTTAATGGACTCGTTAACTTCAAAACGATGTTACTGTTACTTTCCAACCACACGAAGAGACCTTGACATTAATAATATAGATTCTTCAAGAAATTAGAAATTGAGAAGAAAAGGTAAGCCACTGCTACGTGTAATTCTAAAAAAATCGCATCTATAATGTGTTTTTATACGATAATATGAAAATACAATGTGTAACGAATAGCCACTTTGGCAACGTCTGTTACACATGTCAATTCTATTGCTTCAAAGCCCCTGTTCATATTTACAAAGGAAAACATAGTTTTCTTATTGGTCACATTAAGGCCAAGAATGCCGTTTGTTTCGTTATTTCTTAGCCTACTTCTTCTTACACAACAATAACCCGTTAGACTCACTAAGTGTGGTAACAGACTGACACTCAGGCCACTCCTTTCTGGTGTATGTTCAGTCTGAAACAATAAAAACCTCTTTTTTATATGCAAAAACGGCTCTTTTGGGTTCAGAAAATATTTTAAATAGAAGAGCGAACAACGTTTCGACCTTCTTCGGTCATCGTCAGGTTCACAAAGAAAGAGGTAACTGGCCGGAAGCTGACCACATGTTTGGAAGGGGTTGTATAACTGAGTGTCGCAATGTATTTGAACACTTCTGCGTGTAACATTTTACAGTGATTTTTTTAAGAAATGTATTTTACGATCGTCTTTTACTCCTGCATTTGAACATTTTTTGTGTACAGAATGGTGAATAGACTTGTGTTTAAACACTTGATAGCCTCATAAAATCAAGGTAAAGTAGTGAGAACTAGTGAAAATATATTTTGCATCACATGTTACCAAACATTTTATTTCGTTTTTAAATACTTCATACCCTTAAAATAAACAGAGACCGATTGCCTATTATAAAAACGTACATAATTTAAATCTTGGTAACGAATTGGGTATCCACCCCTCACTAACGACTGCCCCTCATTAACGACCTTTTTGTCGAGGCATTTTTGAAGTCGTTAGTGAGGGGCTATAAGGTTTAACTACTAACGAGGTTAAAAGTACACAAGATACTCTCTGACGGATCAACCTCGGGAATGCAAAGTTTTCACTAAAAATTTGTAAACGTAAAGAAACACAATATTTTACTTATACACCCCACTTTAGGTCGATCTTTGGCTACTGATGTGCGAAAATTTTGTTTCAGATCTACGTTATCTTCAATTTTAAGTGAAGCTTGACTGTAAAAACGGAAAATACTTTTTTCTTTATGCATCGTAAAATATATTTATAACATGGAAATGAAATGATTGAGATGGTGAAGCAAAAAGCTTTTCGGCTAATCTTCAAGCGAAGATATTCTTTGGCCCTATTCCTTCGAAAATGGTTTCACACGTCATGAGATTTAATGTCTGAATTGGACTTAATGTGGCAAAAGTACTTCAGTGGTAAAAATGGTTTTGATTTAAAAATTTTAATAATAATTTGATTTGTAAAAACTGGTGTTTTATTTTGCACTGATCCTTTCATTCTTGTGGTTCAAGTCTCTCAGATGACTTAAGAATACGAGATTTTTTAACATTACTTTGAAGATATTTATATTCAAATTGTACAGATGCATGTTTCCTTTAAGTATAGTGTAAGGAGAAATAGAAACAGAAACACCTTAAAATTGTGTAGGATAACCAAAGAGGTATTTTTAAACTGAAAAAAATTGTTAATTTTAGAAGTCACACCAACAGTTTCCATGCTGGAGGCTATCATCAACATGATAAGAACTACAAAATAAAAGTGCAGTTATAATTAAATGTCAAGTGTTCCACTCAATTTATTGTTACACAAATTAAACATGAAAAGTTTTGTAATCTGAACTCCAAATGACTTATTTTTTCTGCAACTTTGGAGTAAATCACGCACCTTACGGTGCTTTAAAATATCCAATAATTCATTATCAGTAGTAGTAATATGTATGTGAATGAAAAGTCACGGAAGGGTATTCTGATCTTCATGTTTTCCACGTTATTAATGATAGGGACATTAGAAAAGACGATCAGACTTATCAGACCTCAATGGCATCGAACACGTGTAGGTAGGTCTATTTTGGAAAAAAACATCGCATGCATTCAAAGGACTCTGAACATTAAAGATTTTCTGAACGTATCTTTTTCAGTAGTTTGGGATAACCTAAGGTATTAACAACACTGATTTTAAACATGCAACATCTGTTTGATATTGTACACGAAGTTTGACGGAGTAACATATATTAAAATGGTATCTTTTTTACTGTAAAAATGTGAATTGACTTGCACCAAATATTAATTATAACGTAAGATGAAAAAGAACTTAATTGAATTTCGAACCAATGTATTCCTTTCTTCTACGTCATTTTCATATATCGTCTCCAGGGTTGTTCGTTTGGTCACTTTTTGCTTTCTTAGTATATTAGTTTTTGTCTTCTTAACGTTCTTTGTAGGAACCTTCTTCTCACATTCATGGATCAGTGGCATAGCCTCCAATATATCCAATTCATTAGTGGTTATCTTTTCAGCACCAGGCTGTTTGTGTAAAACACGGTTTTTCAAAACATTCCCGAGTTTTTTTCTTTCCAGTTGTAGAAACAACAAAGAACGTTGCACGATCATTCAAAAAAGTAAAATATGAATCACGTGTTTCAAGACCATTAAAATACATATTATTATTATATAAGCTATGGATAATGGGTGACAGATATAACTATACATGTGTTTCATGCTTAACCAACAAATAATTGTATGGATTCTTTAGACAAGTGTATGCAGTTATAATGTTTAGACCCATGGAACGTAATACTTCACATGAAGCCACATGAACCAAAATAATACGTCATATAAAGGCGGATATCTTAAATTAATACCTTGCTTGAAATTAGATCTATCAACTTAGTGTGTCGTAAGCAGGAACATAAATGAATATAGTACCTCACGTGAAAGCAGATGTTTCTAACAGCAGTGTAAGTACAGAAATCAATATCTTCAAATGATTACTTCCTGTTTTCCACATACGTTAATTATAATGAAATTGAAGATAACATGTAACTTACCATAAAGCAATAAGACATATCGAAATGAGTGCTGTCCACCAAGCGAATCTTGCAGTTGTAGATTTTGAAACCGAGGGGAGCGTAGCCTTCGGAACCACTTCAGCTGGATCTCAAGACAGAGAGTCGAATTTAAAATTAGTTTACTTACTCTACCGATTTCGTTAAACAGAAAAAAAAAATGTTCAAATGTAGGTTAACAATAACAGTAATGTGTATGATTCTTTAAGCTCAACAATAATCTTGATTTAACATGTTTAAACTTTTAATTCAATAAATACGATATTTATTCATAACGAGAAATCCACTTAAAATAAAAATGTATCTCATAACGGCTGGTATGGGTATTAACACTTTTATTGATAAGTACAGAATAACGTTTTAAACCGTTAATATACGTACCAGTTATTGTGAGATACAAATACGATATTTCTTGCATTTATAGTGCATTTTAATACTAAACAGAGCCCGGAATGGACAGGAAGGTTAATGCATTTGACTCGTAGTGTTAGGGTCGCTGGTTCGTATTCCCGTCGCACCTAACATGCTCGCTCTTTCAGCTAAGGGGGCGTTATTATTTGACGGTCAAACCCAGTATTTGTTCGCAAAAGAGTAGCTCAAGACTTTGAAACCTTCCCACTGAGTCAAATATCTCACCATTTTCTTCAAGATATCTAACTTATTGTACAACTCAACATGAAACACTTAATTATATTAACTTCGACTCACCAAAGCTGTAAGGATATATAACAGAAATCAAACATACCCTGTCTGATTAACTGCTATTCACTTACCGTTTCAAGCTTTATAATTAGTTTCTTCATTCATTATGGTACTTAATTTTTATATCTTAAACTCGTGTAAGGGGATAGACCGTTATATTAGAATCCCCAAATTATACCACTATTTTTCTTCTGACGAGAAACCCACAACACACTTCCAGTAAACTTTGTTTGTTTCTTTGTTATTCAATTTAAAGGAAAGTTACACGAGAACTATATGCGTTCGCCATCCCTAATTTAGCAGTGTAAGACCAGAGAAAAGGCAACTAGTTATGACCGCCCAAGGCCAACATTTGGGATGCTCTATTACAAAGAAATAGAGGGATTGACTGTCACTTTATAACGCTATCATATACGCGCTATATGCACTCGTCATCCCTAATTTAGCAATGTAAGACCAGAGAGAAGGCAACTAGTTATGACTGCCCAAGGCCAACATTTGGGATACTCTTTTACAAAGAAGTAAAGGTATTGACTGTCACTTGATAACGCTATTACTGAAAGAACGAGCATGTTTGGTGTGACCGGGTTCGATTCGTGATCTTTCGACTTGGAGTTGAGCGTCCAACAGTAAAGAAAGATTTGTATAAAATTATTCTTATTGTAAGATAATCTTAAACAAACTACCGATTTAAACCTCACTATGTACTAGAATCACCAAGTAAACATTTTAAGATGTATTTGAAATTTCAATGGTATCTTAATATGAAAATAGTGGCGCCAAGTAACATTCAGTCGAATAACTTAATACAATTTTGTAAACATAGAATTTCTGAGTAAACGTTTACTTCATAGTGTTAGGAGTATGCCTCTTAAAACTAAACTTTGGAAAATCTCTGTTTAGAGGCCCGGCATTGCCAGGTGGGTTAAGGCGTTTGACTCGTAATCCGAGGATCGCGGGTTCGAATCTCTGTCGCACCAACCATGCTTGAACTTTCAGCCTTAGAGGCATTTTAATGTGACGTTCAATCTCATTATTCGTTGGTAAAAGAGTAACCCAAGAGTTGGTGGTGGGTGTCATACCTCTAATCTTACACTGCAAAATTATGTATGTCTAGCGCAGATCGCCCTCGTGTAGCTTTGCGCAAAATTAAAAAACAAACAAGCTCTATTTATATATGTTTCAAAAAGAACTTTCACTTTAGTTATAATATTTGGTACATAGAATGTCTACGTGATGTCATCATTCGAAAAAGAAGGGAAAAATTCGTAAAAGTAAATATACATATACATGGAATTCTTAACTATTTTACCAAAACATTCCACTCTGTCATATATGTTATTTTATGTAAATATAAGATTTTGACAAAGAAATATTAACATACAAAATCGATTCAACAATTGTTGCCACCTCTTGGAAAAGCTTCTCCGAAAAAAGAAAAGCTGTTTGATACACCAAAAACCAGGAAGTGATGAAGAAGTATCTCATTATGACAATGTGTTTTAACAAAAATAAACATTTTTTAACTTTTAAAGAAACAATAAAACTAGACTATTACTTCTACAAAGATCTGCGCTAGCCGTCCGTAATTTAGTGGTGTAAGACAAGAGAAAAGGTAGCTAGTTATCACCATCCACCGCCAACTTTTTGGCTACTCTTTTATTAACGAATAGTTGGATTGACCGTCACATTATAATGCTCCCATGGCTGAAAGAGCGAACGTGTTTGTTGCGATCGGGATTCGAATCCGCAACTCTCGGATTACGAATCAAATGTCTTCACACACTTGGCCAAAAAGTGTTTTTTATAGTAAAGCCACATCTGGCTATCTGTTGAGCCCAACGAGGGGAATTGAACCTCTGATTTTGGCATGGTGAATCCACAGACTTACCGCCGCACTCGGGGGAAGAAACCAAAGGGATATTTGTGCTCTTCCCATCACGACTATCGAAACACGACTTTTAGCAATACAAGTATGCAGACTTACCGCTGTGCTAATGGGTGCCTTTTACATATTTATCATAAATAGTAGGTTCAATTCATTTTCACCGAGTTGTTATTTACAATAGTAATTCAAATAACATATAAACTATACAAGTTTAATGAAAACAATTCTTACTTCTTACCAGAAGTAGTAATAGTGTGACTCAAAACTTACACAATATTTTAATCTCTAATATATGGTTTGTTTGTTTTTTGGATTTTCGAGCAAAACTCTTAAAGGGCTACCTGCGTTAGCCGTACTTAATTTAGCAGTGTAAGGCCACGGAGAAGCTAGCTAGTCATTACCACCCACCGCCATCTCTTGGGCTACTCTTTTACCAAGAAATAGAGTGAGTAACTATCGTATAATAACGCCCCCACGGCTGAAAGAGAGGCAGGTTTACGAGTCGAGCACCTTAACCAACTGGACATGCCCGGCCCTAGTATGTGCTAAGATTTAATATTAATAAATATTCTTCCTTTAATATTGAGTTTATTTCGAAATACAAAAGCAAGTTTTGTGAAAATATTTCTCAATTTTACTATTACCAATAAATTAATCTCTCTGTCATATAAATCAAAGTTTGGGCATATACATCAAATCAAATTGTGTTTCAAAGTAACACTCAAAGCATTGATCACATAGCCCTAACAGTTTATTCACGATACAATGCAGGCGTACAACAAATCACCAAATTAAAATTAGTTTATGTTGTAATAAAGTCATTTGAAACCTAAAAGTTTAATTAAAAACGTTAATAGATCAACCAATTAATAAATTAAATAACTCGTTACAATTTTCTTTCTTCAGAAATTAAATTTTTAAATACATTTCCAGATACATTTTTAAATTATTGGTTTATACAATGTTTATTATTGTTTTAGAGCGTTGATTTTAGAATCATATGAAAAAGTATGGGATTTTAACTCATTACAGTCTCCAGAGTTTACAGAGAATGGTGATACAAAAAATCCAGTGAGCAACAGTTTTGTGGAAAAAAAAACTTTGTGGCCAGACTCGTTCAAGCTGACAGGAAGACCACAAATACACAATAACCACTCTTTACAGCAATGATGTGCAGAAGCATATTGGGCTACATCAGCAGAAAACCTCACTGGATTTCACTCCTGTTCGCTAAGAACAGGAAGAGGAGGCTACAGTGGGCAAGGGATCACCAAAACTGGATGATTGAAGATTGGGAAAACGTCGCTTGGTCTGAATAATCTAAATTTTTGCTGCGACATGCACATTGGGAAGCACACGTCAACAGACAACTATAATGCTCCTAGCTAATGCCAAATTTTGCTAAAGGAACACACCAATTATCGACTCTATCCATACATAACTTGATTCAGCTTTGAAATTAGTTCCTCAACATGTCGGCCACTTCTATCGAACTGTCGCCTGAGTGTACGAGACAGTATAAACTATCTATATTTCACCAATAAGAAAGGGTCGCTGAAACAAAGTAAAAATTAAGATTGACGCACTCGTGGTTCATCCTCCATTAATGACGAGTTAGTATCTCAAGCACTATCTACAATTACAATGTGAAAATGTCTGAAACTTATCAGCTAAAAGTCATAACAAAGAAGTGTCTCACAAACAACACAATACTTCTAAAGCTTCTCACCGAACACAGAATATCTTTATGTGACCCTTCTAAAGAGCCGCTCTTGCTACAAGAGTCGATAAAAGTGTACGTTTTACAAAATTCTCAATTTTTCTTCTTCGTGACAATGGATGAACAATGAAAGTAACCAGTTACCTGTCATCATACATCTCTGACCACAGGAGATGAATTGATCAGATTCTTGAAGATGTAAAAGAGCTGTGATCTAAATAGTTCTTGTACCACAAAGTAATTACCTCGCTACATTGGGTGCAAAGAGTCCCTGGAAAAACGTTCCAGTGTTTGAAGAAACGAAAACTACTAAATCTGATAAAGAAAATGAATAAAGAACAAAATTGAAGTTTATCCTAATCTGATAAACATTTATATCGACACAGTTCCTTCTTTTGGTTTGTGAACAGTTTTACAAGTTTTGAGTCTCTGATTATTACCCTGACCTGCTTATGTTGTTTAATTGTAAATATTTATATTATTATGAATTTATAATATAATCTTAGAAGTACTTAACTTCAATAGCAAAGGTATGATATAAAGAAATCTCCATTTAAAATAGTTTACAGAGTCCCCATTAATTCATTTAATTTTATTGCGATATAATACATTTTTAACTTATTTTCATGTTTTATCAGAAACTTATTGAAAGGAAAAAAGAAGAGATAAGACTTCTACACTTGTGGTTCGAGTGCTGTTTGAAAAGTTAAATGTACAACAACCGTATACTATGATTAATGAAGAGAAAAACTTGAATATGTCGAACAAGAACTTCATAAAAATTAGGTTTAAGAGAAATAGTAAAGACGTTAAAACTGTAACTGGATATGACTACTGGCAAGAAATATTGAATGATACCTTAAGTTGATCAATAAATTTTTTTAACTAAACACATAATTTGTCAAGAACATCATGTAATTATAACAGTATGCGAACAGAGTGATTTATAAACATAAAGAAGTGTTTTACTGATGGTAAACAATAATGAGCACATGTTTTCTGTTTCTTAAGAAGAAAGACCAATGTATTCTTTAAACATGTAATATGTTCTACCATGAATAAAACACTTTTTATGCTTACAGTTAGTAGTTTGCTTATCTATTCTTTTAACGAAATTTTGTAGAATTACGAAATGTATTGTTTCTACAAGATTTTGGAATATCGGAAGTGAATTGTGTAATTCTGGAGAAAAGCTATCTACACAGTTGAGAAAATATGTTTGTAAGTGAAAAGTAATGTATTTTCTTATAGCTAAAGCCGCATCACCCAATTTAAACTTTCCACCAAGAAGGATCAAACCTGTGATTTTAGCGTTGTAAATATGTAAGCTCGCCTCGCTACTATCGGAGAGCAGAGCGAATAATAAAAACATTCTTTTACCCTTTGGTTTGTAGACGTTATAAATCAATCTAGTGATGAACTGAAAATGCCATAAATAATTTTATTTGTTTTCACACAAATTAACAGAGAAAGTTCAAAATATGTTGATAATTACATAATTATATTATGATAAAAACATAATCGGACTGTTAGTAAATACTTCAGAAAATTATATTAAATTATAAATATAAAACTGGTTCTGTGATGATATAAAAGTACAAACACGTAATTTTCATGCTAATGTATGGAAATATATTTCTGACGTTTAATTTAAAGTATGAAACATTTTTATTCCTTTATGTTATGTTAAGAAAAAGCACATAAAACTTATTATCATTATTTTTCAAATAACTAGAAGAATTATGAAGCTTTTCAAAAAATTGAAAATATATACAGATAGTGGTGACCATGTCTTCACTGTATCAAATACACCTACACTGTTGGAACAACGACCAGTGTTAAATTTTACCTCTTACAGTGGAGCCACCCAGGATTTAATAATGTTCCCACACATAAATAAAAAATTGAGATATTTACAGATAGTGTTGAATGTGTCCCTACGATATCAAATGTACCGACATAGCCAGTGTTACCTTTTACATTGGAGTTACGCAGGATGTAATAATGTCTCCACACATAAATAAAAGTAATTAAAATATCCATTATTATGTTTAACATGGTGTTAATAACAGTATTGTTAGTGTTTGCGTACCACTTACGTATTGGTTTTGTTTGTTTTTGTATAACTTCTACTTGCGTATGTATGTGCTTTACTATATAATTTCGGTTACCAAATTTATTGATAAATGTTAGTATCACATTGATTTTACTGGTCCATGTTACCAACTTATTGTCATAATGGATAATGCCTATGGGATATCCAATCTCTAAGTCAAAATACAAACATTGATGTTAATCCAGTCAGCTGTCATGAATAATGACAAAAGAAATCACATACACATATTATGGTCGGGGATATATTTTTATATCTTTTTGTTTTGGAACAGTGGAGGTAGGATTTGGTTTTTTGAGTTTCGCACAAACCTACTCGAGGGCTATCTGTGTTAGCCGTCCCTAATTTAGCAATGTAATACAACACACCACCCACCGCTAACTGTTGGGCAACTCCTTTACCAACGAATAATGGAATTCACCGTCACTTTATAACGCCCCCACGGCTGAAAAGGCGAGAATGTTTGGTGCGACGGGAATGCGAACCCTCGACTCTCAGGTTACGACTCGCACGCCATAACACGCTTGGCCATGTGAAGATAGGGAGTACAATTAGTCGAATTAGATGCCGGTTTCTACCCATTTGCTTTCTTTTATAAGGTATTTAATGGTAACTGTGTTTCCAAAACGAGGTTTACACAGTGAAAGACAGTAGAAGTTGTATTGTTTTTGGTGCGAACATTCAGCTTTGTTAAATTACTGAATTTAATTCTTTTTTTTCCGATTTTCTTGATGTTTGACAAGACTGACATTGGTTTTTGGAAAATTTCTGAATGATGGGATATACCCAGTGCATTCGAGTGGTATTATCAAATGTGACAATAATTTGAAAACGAGGACAAATAATCGTAGTGAAATATTTAATTCATTATTCTTTTATATTGCTCATTTAATCGCTTATTAACAATAAATGTAATCTACAGTATGTAAGCTATTTGCACACAAATATATACATGAAGTGAAACAATGCCAAAAGTCAATTTTCTAATCTGTAGCCAAACAAAGTCCTTTCTTTAAAAGTTGGAAATTGTTCATACAGAGACTTGAAAGAATTAACATCTTTGTCTGAGGTCTTCAAAAACTGATTCATCAAGTCCACTTTAATATGAAGTGGAGCTAATAGGACTTTCTTTGTGCCAACCAAACATTCACGTTCAATGTTTTCTATCCTGCTATCAGGCTAACTCTAGGTGGCCATTACTTCTTTATCCCGTGCTGATTTAGCACTTTGCTTGTCCCATTTCACACACCCAGAAACTTTATATAACAGTACCGTTAATCCAACACATTCAAAAGACTTTTAGGTCTCCACAAAGTGACAAGACACATTATTTATATTTGACTTTATCAATAAGAAGTTCAAGATTTTCGTATGTTTCCTTCAAGCGAACCAAATGAGTAATAGTAACAAATATATGTATCTTACCATTAAGAAGGAGAACACACTTGAGACTACTGTTGAAGGAATCAATAAACAATTGTCATTCACTTCGCTCTGGTGACGTATTAGTGGAAACATCCATATCTCAACACAGTAAACTCCTCACATTCAAATGTGATTGAGAATATACCTATTGAGGTTACGCCTCATCCTACTTTGAATTCATTACGAGGAGTTATTGTTGAGAGAGATTTGAAGTGCATCCCCAGGTCACAAATCCTCGCTCGTTTCTTCACCCAAGGAATTTCTGCAGTGAGGCGTATCTCCACTTTATGATACTCATTAATGCCCTCACTTTAACATTTACATAATTTTTTGCATCCGCCACCATCAAGGCAGGTTATCTTAATTGCAAGGCACGACTATACATTCCAAAACCTCTCAAACGTTTTCAGTGTCAGCGGTTTGGTCACTCGAAGACATTGTGTTGTGGTTCCTCAATATGTGCTCATTGTGGTGACAAAGACCACGATGCCTATGAGTGTGAAACGGACCCTCATTGTGCCAGTTGCAATGACTTTCGTATATTCTACTTCTATTCTTGCGCTAAAGTATTGGGAAAAAAAGTGGTACAGCGTTCAAAGACAATTCAATACATTAATTAGCTTGAGGCTCAAAAGTTGCTGTCCACCACTTCATCTTGAACGTATGCTGCTGCACTTCGTTCCACTACTACAATGGGAGTGCAGACAGATCTCTCTGTGCCGCAAAAATAACAGTTCTGAAATCAAATTAAAAGTATTTTGACCTCAGCCCTGGATTAACCATTAAGCAAAATAAATACGTGCTTAACGCACCAAGGGAAGAGTACACCACAAATTTTCCCCCTAGCCATCATGCCCTTAACTCTTTCCCTGCCATACTCAACTTTAGTATATTGTTTTGTGATTGTCCTCACTTGCCATGTTCGACTTTACTCTGCATTGTTAAGAAAACGTTTTCTTTCGCTCGGTGAGTAATTAAGGTTTTGAGAAACTACTAATCTGTGTATGTGAAGCAATTAGTCATTGATTTGCAAAAGATTACTGTTAAGAGTGAAACAGAAAGTTGATAAAACTTCAAGTAAAAGATGATCGTATTTTATAATGTCTGACATTTCTTCCGCTGTGGTTAGTTACAAGAATCTATAGGCAGTTAAACTGTTTTATTCAGTCACATCTACAGAAAAATATGAGGATAATACCATAGAAATACAAGTCAAACGAAATGGTGGCGAATGTGTTCAGAGATGTGGCTAGTTTTATGTTATTTCGGCACCTGTTTTCGTATGTTATATTTGGTTATTGTCTCGTTTCTTTTAGTTCTATTTACGTTAGCGCTGCATTATTCACGTGTTTTGAAATATTTTCTCACTGAAAATTTCATGAATCGTAAATTTTTGGCTTTAAATAAATTCCTGTTAAAAAAACAAACCTCATTTGTCTTTGTGTGTGAGTACGTTTTGAAATTTATTCTACCAAGAAAAATCTGGAAAGGAATGCCACTGTAACAATGACACCGTTCACAAATTACCTGTAACCTATACGAGTAGTCTTTTGTGATTATGTAATAACATAAACAGATCTGTAGCTGAAATTTACTTAGGGGATAAATACAAGGGTGCCCGGTTTTCATCCCAGTTTATAAATCGCCAACAAAATTTCGTCATATATGCCCTCTTGGAACCCAAAAATGGAGATCACAATTTAATTCTCCTAACTTCTTCATTGATCCTATCCTGAAGTCATAACGCACCCATCCAGCCCTCTGGTGATATTTCTATGAAACGAACGAACAGTTCGAGACAGAATCACGGAGACAATGACGACAAACTTTTAGGTGTAATTCAATTATTTCGCAACAGTAAATTGAGATCAATATGTGTTCTATTTCATTTCTGAAAAGCTGGGAAAACTTCTGCCTGATCGGAGCAGTCTAAAGACAATAATTCGACCTTTTAGGTTAAACTGCGTAAAACTTCGACATGTATGACAACATGATTCTTAACTTTGTTATGTATACACAAAACTACTACAAGTAGAACGGTACTGTGGCACCGTCTTCATATAACGTTAGTTTAAAGAATCGACAAATCAATTTAAAACTGTGTGAAAAAGTGCACGAGTTGGACAAGTTCAAATGAGCAAGTTTAGAACTGAGTACAAGGCCAATGCTAAATTTTCACCACCACCTATTACTTAGTAATAACAAAACAGCCGTTTTCTCTATATTAGACTTTATGCGAGTTACAGAAAATAAATGGAATGCACTGGGAGACACGTACATAAATGATAAATCAGCGAAAAATTTTATCATATGCATTGATGACAACATGATGTAAGATCTGTGTGCAGATCTTGATTATGCTAGAATGTTTTCTTTCATCTTACATGTATCTGAAGACACTGGAGTATTTGAAGAAGAAACTGTTTTTGTTAAGGCACAAAATGTTGTTACAAAATTTATGGACTTGCAAGCCCCACCCAGTGATACTGCCATAGGATTAAAATCTGCAATTTATAAAACACTTGAGACAGTTTGTGTAGAGAACTGCCAAAGAAAGGCAACCACTATTGGTGTTTCCATCAATAATGGAGTGGAAAATGGACTTATCGCACATCTTACTTCAGATGGGATGGCATGGTTAGTTGGGGTGTAGTGTGTGGCCCTCTTATTTGAAAGGGGACTGTTGGATGCTGTGAAGGAATTGAAAGTTTTTATCAGACATAAAATACCTTCTGTTAGGACTTTACAAACACTATCATTTGAGTGCCAAAACAAGTAGGGAATTAAAAAAGTGTCAGTGATGCTCATGAAGAAAAAAACAGTAAATCCTGTGAACATCCTAGAAACAATATGGGTTCTTCATCTCTACAGAGCACTTGAAGTTCTCTTGAATAAAAAATTTCAAATTCATATATCTGCATTAAGACTATACAACTGAGTCCAAAGATGCTTTTGCTACAATGGTTGGAGAGCTGCAAAAAACATTGGGTCTCTTCTTGGATAACATTGCAGTATTCACTGGTCAGCCCATCTCACCATGGCTTATTACAGTCCCCAAATGTGGTCTTTTTTTATATCATATGAAAAAACCAGGTACACCAGGATAAAAGAAATGGCATACAGTTCAGAAGTGAACACAGAAAATGTTGAGAGGATTCTGTGCATGAACACCAAGCCACAACAAATGATGGCAGAGCCTGATTTCAAACCATCCATATAAATAGGAATAGAAGGTTGGTTCCAAATCAGGTGACTGTGTGGGCACTGTCATGGTTTGTTGAGGTTCGATGGTTGCACACAGAAACCCCTCAACATTTTCTGTCAATATTCAAAAGCGACTAGACCATTTCTCTTTTAACATATACTTCTATCCAGTTTTTCTAGGTACAAGATCATGTTGGTATTCACAGGAATGGGTTTGCTGATATTGCAGCTAAATCTGTCTGCTCTGGCACTATCAGTGCTGTGTCTCTTCCATACATGGACAATGTACGGTCCTGTGTTCAACACTCGGCTCTGTGCCAGTTGGCTTAATAGTGAGCAACGTAAAAACAAGTGTTTTCAAATAAAACCCTCTATTCAAATTTGGCCATCTTGCTTCCATAAGTATCAGAAAAAGGAAGTTTTCTTAACTAGACTATGCATTGGTCACAATTTTTTATACTCATTGTTTTCTTTTATCTGGCACTGATGCACCACTGTGTTGTCTCTGTAACATTCAGGTCACAACAAGTCACATTTTACTGTCTTGCTGTTGTTTACAACTCTCAAACAGTTGTAAATTTAAACATGTTTTGTCCCCTGATCTATCAGTAACGTCAAAAATGTATTTAGTTTTTTAAAAACCATTGATCTTTTTAATGCCATATAAGTTTTTAATTTATACATTACATGTTTTTTAATGTAATTCTCTTTCAAGAATCAAAGTCCACATTGTTTGATTTGAAATTAGGAAATGGCCATTACATCAAATAGCTCGAAACCAGAACTGGAAAGGCCAACTTCAGGTGTCTAATGCTGTGCTGTTTGAACTACTCATTCTTCATCCTCTTGAATTATAATGATTAAAATTTTGCTTCAAGTCTTTTAAAACTTGTCTCATGTTACTTTCTGAAAATGGCCATAATGCCAAATAACTCTAAACCAAAGCTTCTAGAAATCAAGAGAAAGAATTCATTCTGTACATGTAGCAATAATGTTCAGTGCTTCATCGAAATAAATCAATATTGATTGATGAATTAATACCAATACTACAAGTTGCAGCCTGTGAATGAAGAGTACATGTTGTTCACTGATATCATCAATACAGGTCCAAAATGTGTTGTCCTTCAAAACAGTAACACATGTGTATCTGTTCCTAATAGTCAATCGATTCACTTGAAGGAAACAAACAAAACTATCAAAATTCTGGTAATAAGGTCTAATACAAAGAACATGGCTGGCTATTATGTTGAAACTTGAAAGTTCTTCAAATGTTATTGTTTCAAACACTCACTCAGACAAAGTTTTCACATTTTGTGTGTGAAATGGGATAAGTGACACAAAACCAATGCTGGATAAGAAGTAATGGCCACGCAAAGTCAGCCAGACACCAGAATAAATAACACTGAATATGAAACTTTGGTTGACACAAAGAATGTCCTATTATCTTCATTTCATATAAAACTGGGCTTGATAGATCAGTTTTTAATGATCTTAAACAAAGATGGTGACTGTTTCAAGTACCTGTTTGAGGAATTCCCAACAATTTAAGAAGCAACACTTTAAAGGATTTTGTTTTGCCTCAGATTAGGAAACTGACTTAAAATGAACATATCTAAGTCTGTTTGTTTATTTGAAAATTTTCATTAAGCCACACAAAAGCTATTCCAAAATTAGCTGTGAAATACTAAAGAAAATGCAGCTTGTCATCAGCACCCGCTGTCAACTATTGGGTTACTTTTCACAAAAGAAAAGTTGGGTTAATTATGATATTATAATGACTACTTGGTTGAAAAAACAAGCATATTTGTTTGGACAAGGATTCAACCCACAACTCACAGTCAGCAAGTTGAAATTGCAATATGTAAGATCATAACACATAGTTTTGACACTAAATGATGCAGATTCCACAAAAATATCACGATATATCTGAATGCACATCTGTTTTATCAAAAAACATTACAAAAAATGTTCATTGAGGCAAATAAAATAATAATTTGATCTAAGCAAGAGTTTTATTTATTCCTAATTTGTAACAACATCCTTCCATGGAGGAGAAATGGAAATTATTTTCAAAATCGAAAAAGCTAAATAACAGGAAATCGTGGCACCCAATATACTACTGCTCTTGGAGAAATCTAAGTCAAACAATCTGTTAATTTTCTTGTCCTAATATGATGCCAGTCTTCATGGCCAATATATTTCAACATGTATATTGGGATATTTGGTTTTTGAGCCATTAATGTGTATCTTGTTATCACTGTAGTAAACTGTATTGTTTTCACCGGTCAGTTACTTCAATTAACAGATGCTGTGTAAAAAATAAAAAACATTTGTTTAACAAAAGTGCTTGTTATACATGGTGTTCGGAAAGTCACTGTGCACTTGTATATTTATTAACAGCCATGTTTCAATATAGAATGCAGGAGGTAAATATGAATGACAATTATAAACAATGTTGAAAGCGACCCCCATTGGTATCAATACAGGCTTAGATCCTTCTTATTTTGTTTCTAAACACTACTATCAGTTGCTGGCTTGAAATAGACTGAATAGACATATGATTACAAAACTGCACAGCGACTTTCTGAACACCCTGTAAATCACATACAGTTTATTTAATTAGTCTCTTTAAACAGTTCTGTGTGAAAGTGTGAGGGTAAAAGAATATTTTATGGGCTAATTCTTCCATGTTATTACTGATTGTAAATTTAAACACCATGGTAGAGATTCGCTGTTCACTTTTCAACAATTAAATGAGGTGGGGTGAGAACATTCAGTACTCATGATTCCCTACACTTGAACCTTAGACATACCATAATGATTCTTTTTGAATGAATATAGTGATAAAATTTGGGATATGAAATAAATGTCATGGTACAACACGCAATGTCTCAACTGTGTAGAAAGAAGCTAGCATATTCAACCAGAATGTGTCAGGAGGAATAAATTTAATAGCAATCCACAAATAAATCTTGAGAAAAACAGTAATAACACACATATGACGTTATCATTCCACAACTCAAAAAGAGGAAAGAATTGTCAGTAGATCAGAGACTTTGCATGAAAGCTTTATGTGATGCCAGTTGGACTCTCTATCTAATTGCTAGAAACTTGAAATTTTCCCCAAATACTGTCAACTACACCACAGATAATGAGTACAATACAGATAAATTTGAAAATAAGAAGGGAAGAAACAGAACACCTTGATTCAATGATACTGGTATTAAGTACCTTTGTTTATGCAACCTTCTGGATAGAAAGAAAACTGGTTTCATGCACGAGATAAACGACCATGTACCAAATGAAAGAAATTTGTCCAGATCTACAGTATCAAGTTTTGTCAATGATAATAGAATATTTGATCATGTAGCAGTTAAAAAACCTTTACTTTGTTCTCTAAATATTGACAAGAAACTGGACTGCTGATAATTGGAAATAAGTAAAATGAATGGATAAGTCAAAGTTTGATATAGTTTATTCAAAGTGTACATTATATATCCAGCAGAAGAAAGATGAATGATTCTTATTTCAATGCAATGAACCTTTGATAAAGTGTGAGAGAGGCAATGTGATGGTTTGGGATGTTTTTCTACAGAGATGACAGGAGATTTTTGCAAAATAGGTGGAATAATGGACCACTAAATAATGATCCATCATGGCAGACCCAGTTCTACTACCAAGAGGATAATGACCCCAAACACTCATCCAATGTATGCAGAAATTACTTAGCTGAGAAATAAGTGGCTGGAGTATTTCAAAATAATACAATGGTTCCCTAAGAGACCCTATCTCAACTAAAATGAGTAGATTTGGGATTTGATTGATCAAAAACTTGAAAAATCGAAAGCTCCTTCCAATTAAACTATATGGGAGTGTATCAGAGATATTTGTACTAAACTCCCAAGGACACTGTGATTAAACATCTTGTAACAAAGCCCAAAAGACTTTCCATAGTTATCAAAGCAAAAGGGATACACAACAAATATTCACTCTTTGTTGATCTATCACTAAATTTCTGTTGACTAAATGTGAAGAATAATAAAATATCCATATTTTATCTGTGATTTACCTTCAACTGTTCTTTGAAAGTTACCTGAAATCTGATTTTTCACTTTGTCCTAATACTTTTGCACATGGGCCAAAATGTAACTAAACATACTGGTACTGCTTTACAGCATTACAGAGACAGAATATACCTTACTTACAAAACACCATTACCAACTCATGTCACTTGACACCTGTGACATCTGAATGTACAAATCTTTGGATAATACTCCCTAATACTGTCTAAATATCTTCAAAACAATATCACTTTACAGTTCCAGAACACCATGAGTGAATTACCTGACATGTTTCTATTTATTTATAGAAGTTTAACAAGATGGTACTGATATCGTGGCAGAAAACGCTATACTTTATGAATTTTAAAGATTATTATATCGTACACTCCACAAGATTCAATAATTAACTGTTTGTAATTGTATATAGTCTTGTTAAATATTCAGTGTTACTGTCATCATTCCACTGTTCAATATTACTTTCATTACATCTACATGTTTGAATTGTATGAATATTCTTGTTTTTGTCTTTATTATATCTTTTACCTGTGGTTGGTGAAGACATTCTGGACATAGCAGACAATTGTATTTTAAAATACAAAAATGTAGCTTTTAAGAATTTTGTTTCGTGAAATAATGATAATTTTTATTATTAAACTTTACGAGAGAAATATTTGTGTTTAACTCAAGCAAAGCATTCATACACCCAAGTTACTAAAAGATCTTGAAATTATTGGTGAAAGACTAAGTTTATCCACTGAAAGTCCCTCTGAGATTTATTAAATCAAATTTTTATATTACAATTTGCCAAAGAGAAAAATGCAGGATACCCAAATGAGGAGAAAATTGAACTTCAATCAACTCTTATTCCTTGGCTGTAAGTACTGGTTACCTGCACTTACCATGTCAGAATTTTCCTGATGAAATACCAAGAGACCAGTACTCATTCCTTTTTATTAATTCTGGAACCAACCAATGCCAAGTGCCAACCAGGAAATAAAGTTATCATGCGAGAGAAAAAGAAAACAGAAATAACTTGTAAAAAACTGCTAGTTTGCCTGACAAAATTAACTCTAATTTAGATTTCTTCTGCTCCTATTGCTAATTTTGACTGTAAAATAGAAATATTTATTCATCCAAATGCACAAATAAACTTGTTACAGTATAAAAAGTTGATAGTAGTCTGCTATTTATGTATATGTTTCTTGCTTTGTTCCAGAACAAATTGTTTCAAATAAAGTATTTTCTGAAGTTGCTGGTGTTAAAAATATGAAATCCAACTAAATATATAATTTGTTTTACAATTACCAAATACCTGAAGACAACACTTAAAAATACAGTCTGAAAGTGAAATTATTTCCTTTTTGTAACCTATTTACCTTTCAATTTCTCACATGGATTGTACATTTATAAACTTTATGAATGAAACAAAAAAATAAACTATGATGATTTCTTATAACAAAGTGGGCTGGTAGTTCATTTAACATAAATTGTACTATTGTTAGTATGTATACATAAAACTTGCCTTTCATGTCAAGTTATAATCCTATTGATTAAAAGTACAATAAGTAGCTGTGTTACATAGTTGGATGTAATTCATGTTGTAAATTCACAGAAAAAATCAAATCAAGACTTAAAAATACTCAGTGCTTCATACATCCAGAAAAAGTATATTTCTGGTCAGGAATTCTTTTCCAATAATATTGTTCAATGTTGATATTGAAGTGAAAATGAAGAAATAAACAGCCATAGAATAGAATTAAAAATATCAAATGATAAACGAATTAGTTAAGATAAATGAAAGAAAAACATGGATATATTCTCTTAGAAATAAATAAATAATAGAGTAAACCACTGATAAGATGTGTTGTTTTACATCTTCATTTCTGAATTAAGATATTTGGTGTTATGTCACCAGTGATTTTAACAAAAAATATTCTTTAATTAGTGCAGGCTTTAAATTAAGATGCCAATAAATATTTTCCAATTTTGTTATTTATATGTTTTATTTTATATTTACAGAACAATATACGAAGTGTACAGATTATGTTTGACTCAGTGCTAGTTGGATGGTATGGGTCCCAACTCATAACGAAGTGTCACAGCTCCTCGAAATGAGTTGAGTTCACCTCTGCTGCTGTTATTGTGTATATTCTGAACCTACTTTGGAATAAAAGTTTATATGGTATGTATATCATTTGAACAATCAGTTCTTTCTTAATGTTACTCTTTTCAAATTAATAAGTTGTATGATAGAACGTTAAAAATGTGTGAAATATTTAACATTAAAGATACAAGTTTTATTTTATATTTAGTACACTTGTTGAGGATGTGCCTCCTTAAAATGCACTGGGGATGTAATTCAAGAAAGAACCACAGAGAGTTTACAATACAATAACCTCACCAATTTTGGATGTAAATTCATTATTACTATCTCTAATGTTATTTAAAATTTTTGTCATCACTAGAGAAATTAAAGTTTATGGAAGTATTCAGATGTTTGGTAATAACTAATGACAATCAATATAACATACTTCTTTATAAACTGCTGCTATTTCATTTTCATAAACACACGCTTAAGCAAGAACATCAGTCATACAGTCAACTGCTAAATATTCCATTATTACCTAAATAAAAAAAAATTAAACTTTCAACTAAATTTTATTATTTAATAAAATTATATGTAATAATGAGACAAAATAATTTATTTTCCTGTTTTAAAACATTGTGAGTAATCATATATCTTATAAAAACAGAAAAGCTTTTCATTCAATTTTTCATTAAGTTGGAACTGAGGTAAAAACGGTTGTTTAACATTATTTAAATGAAAGATTTTTATTATCTAGAAAGATTTATGGTTCATAAAAATATTACAAACTCAATTTAAAGTCTTAAGAAAGTGTGAATTATCATAAACCACTTTTCTACTTTTAGTTACTTCTTCAATTTATAACTTTTACTTTTCTACCTCAAAAGATGTTTTTCCATTTTTGAAGTACACTCTTTTTATACATTGGTAACTAATGCTGTAATCTTATTCTTAACAATTATAAAAGATTACATTGGATTGTATTTTGTGTAAGAGACTTAAAATTTAACAATTTAATATTTATTGTGTTACACACTAAACAATGTTATCTGTTTTGTAAATAATGCTACATTTGAGAGTACTGTATAAGCTGCAAATAATTTAACAAACTCAACCTTTCTTGAATAAAATAATTTCAACAACCATGTACACAACACATGTACATATAACGAAGTTGAAACAAGGATAGTAAAAACTAAAGAGTGATGGTTAGAGATAACAAACTGGTAGAAACTCAGAATAGAAATGCATCAAGTTATTTCAAAGTTATTTGTACATGGAATGAATTAAAAAAGTCATTGTATCAGAACCAAATGTGGCTGCAACCTCCCACACTAAAACTGTCACGTATTACTTATAACTAGAATTTAAACAAAGCAAACCTGTGAGAGAGAAACATAAAAATATTCTTCAACTTGTAAAAATTGTTTGAAATTCACCACTTAAAATAAATAAATACAATTTGTTAGTGTACATTCTATAACAGGTGCTATTAAAATAAAAAAATAACTTTAATGTAACATTAACAACACTAACCCAAAGCTCATCACCAACAAGATAGCTATCCAAATAGTTGACGATGGTTTAGACGTTTATTTTTGTCCACTACTAAAAGTTCGATGACAATAAGCTTTTTTCTTGGATGCTGGTTTTCATTGATCTTTTTAATTCCAACTTAAAACACAGTGGCAGTTACTATGGCTGTGTAGATAGTTCCTGAACCTCTGAAACAATAAAAGTATCATTAGAATTTGTAATGTGCTACAAGGTGAACGTATTACCACATGCTACTTAAAATATTATTGTACTTTTTGAAAAGTAATGGATTAACACGTTTTTAGCCTTATATTTTTGTAAGGTGATAAAACTGTAAACTTTCATTGTAAGTTTATTATACAGCAGTTAGAAAATTGTGCAAAGTTACTTTTTAATTGTATGAATTATACTCTAAAATGCTGATAAAAATAAATGGTGCATTATATTCACACATGTAAGCACCATTCCTCCAAGTTGTATTGATAACCTTTTGGAAGTGCATGTAGCTGTTACATTCACAATGTCCTCACAATATGATGTTAGTTTCGAATATTTAATACAACAGTTCTGCTAAGATTATATGCAGAAATTAATACATTTTAGTAAATGTATGGTTTTAATCCTTACAATAGTAATAACACGATGGATTATGTTGATCTATAAACCTTGTAACCATTTCTGTGATCACACTTTGAAAGTTCCTTGGAAATAATATATTATTACACTGTTATTTTACTCTTCATAATTTGCCATATCTCCCCTTTAAATCAAAATTATTTAGTTACACATTTTCAACACTTTCTGAGTTATGCAACTATTTTTGGTGGGACTGAAATAATTACAACTGAACATAAACCCTTATTGATGTCAGCTGTTTTTGTGTGAATCAAATTACCACCTTGTAACACTACAGTTTTTTTTCTTTTCCTTTGCAAGTCATAAATGTGTTAGATACTTTAATTATTCAAAATTACTAAATTTTATAATTTGAATCATATTAACCTGATTATTTATTTTCAATCTGCATCATGTATTCTGTAATATTGTTGTGATATTTATAATTTTCTGTTCTAAAAATGTACTTCCAATAGGTCCTTTTACATGGGCCTGGAATAACAAGGCAGTTGAAATCCTCAACTCATAATTTGAAGGTTGCCAGTTTTAATCTCTGACACACCAAACATGCTCACCCTTTCAGCTGTATGGTCCTTCTAATGTTAAAGTCAATCCAAACATTCACTGGTAGAGAAGTAGGCCAAGAGTTGGCAGTCGGTAATGATGACTACCTGTCTTCCCTCTAGTCTTACACTGCTAAATTAAGAATGGCTAGTGGAGATACACCTCGTGTAGCTTTCATAAAATTAAAAAATAAACAATCCTTTTACATCAACAGATATTCTAATTCAATGCAGCCATCTATTTGTGAAACTTCTTTCCAAGCATGTCATGAATTTCTGCCTCCTCTTGATTGCAAATTATTCATTAAAATTATCATGTAACAACCCTCCATCAGTAATAAAGCAAGGTATTCTCATTATGCTTATGACATACTCTGTTCAATTCTACCAGATATCACTTTAAGTTCTCTTAGAATTTGGAAGCATAGGGTTTTAATGAGGAGGTAAGATGTGAAATGAGATAAGAACCTTCCTGAAATACATTTACAGTTCAGGTGAATTACAACTTCCAATACAGTACATTATGTCATATCAACAGATAGCGAGGATCTTACATTGAATAGGTGGAAAAAAACAGTTTGAGGGAAGGAAAGAAGCATTCTCCCAAGCCATCCAGAGGACACACCTGAAGACAAGTCAAATTTGGAGAACTGGTGTGGGAGACCATCTGAGCCAGGTATACATTTCACCCATATAAGAAAGGTGTGGAACTTTTGGGAAAACTGGAATGTAATAAGGGCTATCAATCTTCATTACAAGAAAAGTGATGGCATAAAATACAGTGGAGAGTCTGAAAGAACAACAACACTTGAAACAGTGGAATGGATCACCACAGAGACCTATTTTCAAATGCAGACCATAATGATTCACTCAATGCAATACATGGTAGGGATGAAGAGTATTCTATTCAACCATAACTATATATGTTTTGGTTTTGAATAATGGCTACTTTGATAACACTTTTACAGTTGACTAGATGCCCCCATTGGTTCTGTCAGGGCTATGTAAAATAAACTTTAAACAGATTTATCAGAGATCCGTTGTATGAAAAATCAACTTTGGAAGTACTGATGAGATTAGTTATTGTAGTTTACAAAAATAGAGGCATTCGTGTAATCCACACCCTGCATACTGACAGATTTGATGATTTATTGAGATGGAAGATTAGTGTGAGAAAATATTACATTGTAAAGAACATGGACTTTACCAAATACAAGTTCTAACTTTTTGATAATCTATGATTAGTTCACATGTTTACAATTTGCAAAATAAAATTGACAAATGGAACGAAAATTAAAACAGACTGAAAAGGAAAAATTATTATTAAAATATGCACTGCAAATTCAATACATACCTAGATAAAAATGCTGCACTTTACAGGTCACAATTCTTTCAAAACAGAAACTTATTACATGATTTATGTTCTACTTGTAGCTGGCCAATCAATTTAGATGCAATAATTCAGAAGAGCATATTACTATTGAACCATTAATTATACAAATTCACACTCAAGTTGATACCGGGTGAACTATCCCATGAAGCAGCAGATACCATCTGTGATGACCCATGTTAGGTACAGCAACACCAAGAAGTCAACTAGCACAAGCACTAGTAAGAAGTTCTGAGCTAGAATCATCAAAATAACTCAGAACTTTGTGTTTCATATTCATCAAGCTGAGGTTTCTGCCCTTTATTTGTGCATGAACTTAAACAAAATCTGGAGGTGGAAGATATGATAAACGACAAAATTCCTGATTTTCATACAATTCATTTACTACACTGTATAATGGTCATTACGACCCTGAAGAAAAAGGTAGTATCAATTATAATGTCAGTCGGGGTGCATTCTGTTACCTGCTTTCAACACCCAGCTCAACACATCTTTTAACAGCATTTTAAATGATTATTCAATAGAAAACCAATGGCCACAAAAATGTCTTACAGAGAGGTCAAAGTAAGAAATTGTTACAACTCAATCAACATCTTTTCATACCAACTTTATGGTGGCTGTTGAAACAGAAACTTCATCTCAGTTTATGCATTATTGTTACAAAGGCAGTCATTTTTGTTCATTTAATTCCTCAAAAGAGAACCCAGCACAGTCTTCGAGATGTATACATCAAATGTTTCTGTGCTTTACCCCACACTGTGTGCATGCATATCAGAGAAAATTGTACAAACGTGTCTTACTTTTTAGTTGAAGAACTAGACACCATCTACGAATATAATTAATGTTAACTTAATCAAAGTGTTCAATAACAGCAATAATGGGGGTGGAGGAGTTACATACCTTACATTAACATGCCCCCTTTTCCAAATCACTAAATAATTATTAAAAATACTCTAGTTCTTGTCTCACAATAACGAACAGAGCCTTCTAGAATGAAATTTCAGTCATACCAAGACATATGACAGATTGGTTTTTAATAACAATACGAACAGTTTTGTGCTCCAAAAGTGCTCTTTTTCTTAGTGATAAAACATTGTCCATGATTAGACCTTGCCTTCTGTGAGCTTGGAAATACAAATGTCAGCTTTAAAAATAATTGGAACATTCACAAATATTAAATGTTGATATGCAAGAAATTGCTGTTCAATTTTACACTTTAAAAGGGTTTGTAAAACTGACTGATCAACCCGTATGTAGTTGAGGAAATCTACAGCCTTCTGTAACCACTCCCTCATAAAAGGTTTTGCATCAGATTGCTTAAAAAGTAAGCCCCAATTTTATTTATCCCCTGCGTTTATAATATCCTCAAGGTGTTACTGTAGGAGATATACAATGTATGTTTAGCTCATTTCAAGAAATTTAATGTTTAATAAAAAAATTTTAAAACCCAACAAAAGTAAAATTATCATAGCAACGTGCATAAACAAAAAGAGGAAATGAACAAATGTGTACGTGCTGTGGAGTGACTCACACCTCTACCTACACAGTTTCACCTCCACTGTTTATTGGTACCTTTCCTTCTGATGGACAGATTCTTCCTTCACAGGTTTCTTCACAGTTATCTTGTTCAGCATCACTGACGTGACTACTATGAGCTGGAAAGTTGAAGGCCATTCACACAGTGAAAAAGGCTTAAAATCTTATAGTTCTGTAAAGAAGAAAAATGCACTTTCGTTCACACTAAATCTTCTTCTGAACACAAAATCTCAATTTAGTCCCAATTTATTTTTAACATTTTACTAATTCCTGGACAATTAAGATTCAAGTCAACTAAAATTTGCAAAGTTTTTTCTTTTCCAGTTAAATATAGAATTATAAAAAAAGTTAACTGCTTAAAAAGTTTTACTGCTATTCATTTAATGTTACTATAAAAAACAGAGAAAAAACAAAATAGTATTCAGTGTAAATCTTTAAAGTTCTTAAATGGAAAAACTTGAAGTAGGCACTTCCTCACGTGCAGCAAGCAATATGTAGACTAAATTACTAACTACAATACCTATACAGTAAGACAGTACAAACAAATTACGAGGTAAAAAAACAGCAAAAAGGACAATACGAAATTATTTATACAATATAAATGTAATACAAAAAATGGCAAACAAAAACTTAATCACAGCCAATATTTAAAGAAAGAGAGAGATACCAGTACAGTATTATCAGGAAAACACCCTGGAAACATTTCAAACAAAAATACAGTAGTATCCTTACTGTTTTTTAAGAAAATATTAAAACTCCCACAATCTTAGTAAACAGTATGATTTTATAAAGTTCCTTGTAACACACTATTTCTTACATCTAGAATATTACAATAACCTGTTTTGTTTTTCGTACTCAAGTTCAAATTCAGTCCTCCACAATAACCAGCAGTTAAACACACAAAAAAAAACAGAGTTGTAAACATTCATGTGGATAATACCCCATACCATTTTTAACAAAAAAATTGAAGGTCACCATTTATGAAACCTGCTCATTGTACATAAAAATATATGCCAAACCTATTCAGAAGAAATATACAATTTTGGTCAAAACAATGCAAAACAAAAGTAAAACTAAATTAAATTTAACGATAAGAGCTTTTATATGTGCTAAAATTTTAATGTTCATTATGCCTTAAATAAGATGATTTGTTTAGGTCACTTCAAGTTTAAAATATGTCACATAAGACAATATTACTATGACTGTACATTTATGTGTGTCAAGTTATTGTTATAACATTGTTGTAAATATCTGATGAACGTTTTACACACAATTTGTTTGTGTAGAGGTAAATGAAAATAAATAGATAACCATAATATAATTGATTTTCAACTTTGACTACATACATGGCTGTCTTGGAAATTTATTTTTAAAATTATGCAGTCTGAACTACCTAATCGCGTGCAAAATACTGTAAACAGAAGTGTACGTAGTCATTACAAGTTATGAAAAGGTATATACGTGGTTGTCATGTATACAGTAAATTTAGAAACTACATATTGTGTATACAATCAAATTAAAACAATTTACTTTGCACTCATCCATATATATTTTAAAACTGTGGAATATTACATACTGTTGGCTGAAACTAGGTAAGCTACATTTTAATCAAATACAACCGAATGTACACTATACACTATGCATATCATAAAAATCATAACATCTAAGCTAACGCACTGTTATCAAAGTTAATTTTCAACATGACAAAGAAAATGGACAGAAAATACAGTACAACTATCTTGCTGTTCCTGATTCAAATTTAGGAAAAGGTAAATAACTAATATACAACTCCTAATGTTTGTACTACATTACTTTAAACAGATGTGCCGGTACAAATTTATAATGATTCTTGGATGTTTTCCATTGTTCTTTAAATCTGAGATTATTTCTCTTAGACACAAATTTATTCTCGTTTAACGTGGGCAATATAGCTTACCTTTCATCAAACTTTAATTTATAAAAATACAACTAAACCATGCTCCAAGCGTGCACAAGTTCCACACGCACTGCTGGTAGCTTTGCCTAGGAATCATGCAAACAGATCTTTTACCCCAAACAACATTTGTACTTCAAAATATTAATACTATTTGACTTTTTTGACTGCTAAACTTAATATTGATTCACAGCAGATTGATAAGTTTAAATTAAAGTTGGTTCTTTTATCAAATCAACATCCAAATTGAGCATTAAAAATTAGAACTGTGCTTCACAAATTATACGAAATAATATGCATAAAATTTGAATTTAAAAACACTAAAATATGCCTGAAAATAATTAAATGTTATATGAATAAACAAGAAAAAGTTGACGATGAAACACAGAATTGTATTGCTAAGGAGACAAGCGCGTGTGTTTTCTTACAGCAAAGCCACATCTGGCTGTCTGTTGTGTCCACCAAATGGAACAGAACCCCTGATTTTAGCATTAAGAATTCATAAATTTACCACTGTACCCCCACAGGAACAGAGTGAATCACAGATACATTCTGTTTACCTTTTAGTTTGTAGATGTTATAAATCAATCTCGTGATGAACTGACAATGTCATTAATCATTTTATTTTTATTACACAAACTAACAAAAAGTTCAAAATATGATGATAATTACATGTATATTGTGATTAAAAACTGGACTGAATGAAAATATATCAGCATCTAAAACTAATTTATGGACGTGAAACTGCTTTGGTGATAACTTGAACCTACAAATATCGAATGGTGTAATTTCCATACTTTTGTCCAGAAATACATTTCTGATGTTTAACTTTAAGTTTGAAACTTTTTTATTCATGTACCTTTACGATAACTACAACTGTTTAGTTATGGTATGTTAACAAAAAAGCACGTAAAAATGTTTATTCAGTTGATTTTTCAAACAATTTGAAAAACTATGAAGAAGCTTGTGAAAAAGTTGAAAATATTTACACATCGGGATAAACATGTCTCTACTGTATCAAATGTACCTACATAGCTGAAACAATTACCATTGTTAACTTTTATATCTTACAGTGGGGTTAACCCATGACTTGTGAATGTTTCCACAGTTTAATAAGAAAAAAAATTGAAGATTACCATTATTCATGAATATGTACAACTTGGTGTCAGTGACAGTACGATAAGTGTTTGTGTACCACTTGCTTACTAGTTTTATTTTTGTGCGACTTCTATTTGTGTAGGTATGTGCTTTATTATGAAATTTTGGTTATTTCCTGAGTTTCTTTATATGCAGGTATAGAAAAATCAATACTACACTGTCGTTAATAGTCCATGCTGCCAACTTACTGCCATAATGGAACAGCACTGAAATGTGTTCAAGATCAGGCTGTACAATTACAGTCTTCAAAATATATGCACTTTGCTGCAAGTTATTGTAAAAGGAAAAACCATTTAACATATTCCAGAAACAAAACTATATTTGGTACAGTATTTATAATTACAAGCAACAACTTTTAATTGAACTTTACATACATGCAATAAAAGATATTTGTATGAGACATGTTTGAAAATCTTCTTGTTGTGTTTAATTTTTTTTAAATCAGTTTTCAAAACTAAAATGAACATGCCTCAGACTGATATTGTCATAAACATCAAAAACTTTATATTCATTAGATATACAAACTGACTTCAGGTTATTTGTGTTGTTTACCTTCGGTGTTAACTTTTGCATCTAGTGCAATTCACATTTATAATCTTTCAAAGGTACACTGGAAATTTTGCTTAGCTAGTCTCTAGATATTTTTGGAATAACAAAAACATTCTTTTGTAACAAAATCTAATTGCCCTAAAGTTTACTCCACGTGAATAACTAAAGCACAAACATTTAGCATGTTCAAGAAAGAAATTACAAATATATCTAAATGGCAAATCCCGACTTTTCCAAAATAAATCTGACCATATCTATTCCCTCTCTTTCGTTGATCACTCACCAAATCAGATTACAAGTATCCAGAAAAGTAGCTTCTACACCTTACAACAATAAAGTTTCACATATACAAGAAAATGTAAAGTACAATACAACTATTTTATGAAACAATGGATATGATTCTTTGAATGTTAAACCATTCTTAGATATCCCTCTTTGTGCAACACTGAAGGGAGTGCTTGCATGATATATTTCAACTACTGATATGCTTTGACAAGTCAGTAACATCTCAGTGATCAGCCTTCATTATGCTCCAAATGCCACATGTAATGTGTAGAAATTCACACACCTGCATGTGATAAATTAATACAACAGTATTATGATGTTGAACAACCAAGTTACTGCTGCAATGAAATTATGTACCCTTTTTTACTGTTGACATGATTTTGTTAGTATTTACCAAAACCAAGTTTTGTGTGTCTGCAGCATTGTTGCCCTTGCAAAAGATGCAATTAGAAAGCTTCCATGTCCAAATCACACCACTCTTTCATGCATTTTTTCCATAAAACATACAGTATATGAAGACTGTGCTTTCACAATGCATGTTACAACAGTGTAATAGCATATATAATCTTTAAGTACTGCTTCTGGTGGCTTGAATGTTATTTATTATTTTACACTAGTAATTGTATCTCTTTCATTCTACACCTTCTTAACTCGATTACTATATGTAGGGATCAGAGGGTGTTATCACATTTGTAGATTTGCATTCAAAATTTTATTGATCAATTATTGTACAAATGTATGTCAATACACGTGGTAGCAGATTGTAATTCAAATATAATAGTACACAATAATTAATTAATTTAAAAATAAATATTTAAACAAGTTCCTGAATATCAATTTTTGTTTGCCATGCACAATACTGAAGGATTCTTTGGTTTAAATTACCAAATTTTTATAAACTAAAATATAAAATAAAGAAACCTCCTTTCTTATCTATTTCCTGAAATATTACTATATTTAGAAAATCAAAAATGTTAATTCTGTCCATTTCTTTAGTTTTTGGAAATGATTGTATGCACATTCTTACTTTGTTCTGTGAAATGTTTATAACCAACTGGAAGCTAAGAATTTTTCCTATGTGGTATTTTTAGGTTTTTCATGAGTAGATCCATTTTTTTGTTGTTATGGACTCACAAGGAAAGGTAAGATGAATGATGTTGGAAAAAATATTGAGACATAAATACAGTTTAATTAATAAGAATGATTTATTACACTGGAAATCTGTGGTACTTAAATATAATCAATGATGTTCTCTATATCAATATTTGTATTTAAAACAAGAAAAATATTTCACATACTCCAGTTCTAAAATGTGACAAGACTTAGCAAACTGTGGAAAGTGAGTATAAATTCATTGAAATAGGAAAATCACTGTTTTTCTGTGCTCTTGAATTTATTTCTTTAATGTCACATATATCATCCTCAGCAGTTTCCAGTTCATTTCTGTGTGCTTGTGCACCATGATGATTCAATGATTTATAAAAAGAATCCAGTTTATGATTAACATTGTAATTGTGTCTGTTAAGGTTCATACAAATAGTGGTTTTCACTGTCTCAGTTACTGATGAAGTCATGATTAGAAAATTATTTTTGTGAGCAGTTTGGTTGTACATAAGTTGTTTAATATTTCACTGCATGTAGTAGGTCTGCAGCAGCCATTCCAAATGTATGATAAATTTTGTGTTTTTCATAAATTGGTTTTGATTCATAGTTTTAACACTAAACATTTTTTAATCTTTTTGCTTATTTTATTTAGTATGTTAGATTTTCTGTTTTTAAATGCAGTTTAAGTATTTATGTAAATCAGATGCAAGTCTTATATGAATACTGATCTTTTATTATAGGCAAATGTTGTATGCTGTATCTATTGTGCTATAAAACTTGTATTTTTATTGTCAAGTCATCCTGAAGCGAGGCTATTTTAAATCATTACAACAGTTAGTACTTCCCTACTATGAAATAGACTGTAGTACAGTGCACTAGGTTCAGAGTTAGAATTAACAGTGTGGAATATGTATTAAAGTTATTGATTTCATCTCTATCTACACATCTTCTTGTTCAATTCTCCATGAGCCTGTTGTAGTCCTAAGAAACCTATACAAGTCAGTAGTTGGATGGAGACTTAGTTTTAATGTTTGAGTAATGATTATTTTGGTGATTGCACAATGATCTTAAGTGGAATTTCTTATTGTTCATGTTTGAAATAATTCTGTGCAAAACATTTAGGGATTTGTATTTTGCAGCGACTTATAACTGTGTGATAGGTATTACTGTATGTGAATACCATACATTAAGGTCAATCTGAGGCTTAGTTTAATGAACTGAGTGCTAGCTCAGCTAGTGTGCTTTCTGAAGAGAATAAACCATGGTTACTTAAAAATTTAATTTCAATAATGGGCCAAATGTCTCGTTATTTGTTTAGTGACGTGCATGAATGGATTAAGGAGATTCACACTATCCCTATGTCTACTATCAAGCAAAACCACAGCCAAGTGAACTGGCTTGGAGAAATCAGCATAACCAGTCAAACGTTCACAGTTCCTGTGTTCACAGTCAATAAAAATGATTAATGACAATGGAATTTCATTGTATGGATAAAGTAGGTTTTGTATTATTTAAAAAATGGTTACATATAAAAACGTTTTTTTCACATACCCCTTTTGAAACTGAAGTGGCGAAAGTACATATTCTGATACCACATGTCCACTAAATGGCATAATATCATAACATTCATTTCAATTTCTATGACTCAATGACAAAAGCTGGATAAGAAAAATTTACTTACAACAAAATTTTTCATCAAACATTTCCTTCAAAACACTAATTTCAAATCAGGTGGTTAACACACTCAACTTGTAACCCATGCTTTGAGGGTTTGAATCCTCGGCACAACAAACATGATGGCCCTTTCAACTGTGGAGGTGTTAAATGATGGTCAATCCCACCATTCACTGGTGAAAAATAAGCCTCAGAGTTGGTGGCTGGTGGTGATGACTGCCTTCCCTCTAGTCTTACATTGCTAAATTAGGGAAGTCTTGCACAAATAGCCCTCGTAAAGCTTTGCTCGAATTTCAAAACTAAAAAGTTTCTTTTTAAATTGGAAATTATAATTCAAATTTTAGTATGATATATTAGTTAAATTTTTAATTTAAGTAAATATTGAAAAAACAATTTCTAAATATCAGTTTTTATGCATTATATGATGTGCTCAAATTACTGATGTTGAAGTTATAATATGGATAATTGAATCTCCCATCTTTTCTGCTTGCTGCATTTACTGAATTAGTCTCAGTGCCCATGCCTACCTCTTCCCATATTTGGAAGCACGTGCTTACGTACACTTACTTTTGAATATAACTCAAACAGAGCTAAGTTACAGAGTTTTATAAATTATAGTGCAATTCTAACATAATGATATAGTAATTTATTACCTTTTGTTATTCTGAACTGTACACATGCTAAATCTAAAAGATTATTTTGTTTCACATCTTACTGTAAAATTTTGCAACACTTGATATTCAATACTGAGTCAAGCCCCAAATGAGTAAGAAAGTTCAAAAATAGAAAATATTATTGTTTACTCGACTTCTTTATTTACTGTTCTGTATTTTATGATAAATTAAATTTAAGAACTTTTTATAACTTATAACTCAGTTGTGACTATTTTACAAAATACTAATTTACACAAATACAGCCAATACAGGTCACTTTGGGGAGACGAGTTTCAGGTTCTTGGATAAAGTAACGAGTGCACGTGTACCGTATCAAAGCAATTCAAGTAATGTAACGTCAGCAAAAACGGCTGTAGAGTCAATTTAATAAAAAGTATAAACATATGTATAAATGGATAATGTTACGAGATTTTAAAATATTCAAACAAAACCTCTCTCTTTTCATATTATAAAGTTTTGTCATTCTACAAAGAAAATAATGTAATTCATTTGTACGGTTAATTCAAATTTTAAAATGAATCTTCAAATTAGCACAGTTACCTTGTGAATATTGATGTACTGTTTTTCATCTGAACAGAATTTACAACTGGAAGAAATTCCTCTTAACTGAAAATCGAGTGACAGAAAGCATAAAAAAGATAATTTTTGTCACCTTATTTTCAGTATTTATTTAATTAAACAGAATTTTATGCATTAGTATATATTTCATAATGTCCGCATGATACATTATAAATTACAGATGACATACATCATTCTCTTGGTTTCAATATATTCAAGGATCATGTTTAACTCTGAAATTTGATAACTTCAGTCAACTTTAAATGAGCTATTACAATATTACAAGACACAAAATCAACTTAGCTCGTTTTATTATGCACACACTTTTTTCTGGTATTTCAGGACACTGAGTAGGATAAAAACTACTTTATTTTTTTCCAAACCATAAGCTTGATGTGTAATATTTTTCAAAATTGTGTGCTAAATTCTACAATTTTAATAAAATGAAGAAATGTAAGCAAAATTATGAAGGATTTTTTTCAAAATGATTGCAAAATTATCAAATAAAATAAGCTTACACAATAATTTTGATCCAAATAGCCTGATTCTAAATGCGAGACACTACAATAAACTATAACTAAACATTAACTATAACTTCATGGTTGAGTAATTACTGTTACGTTGCTCAACAGACTGCTATAATTTTATATTTCACCACTTTGATATGATGATCTCTTTATCACATCAACAATTATGGTATAATGAAATACTGAAGAAAATACTTCATAAGATTAATCATTAAGTTTACCACAGATAGTTACAAAAATGACTGGTCCACGGCCTATAACTTTTATTTATAAAGACATGTTCTAGCAAATATTTAAAAGTAAAAATTAAAGATCAAAATAAAATGGCTTGTTTCACATGAAAAGTCAATGTAAGTATTAACATGATAAAGAGTAATATTATAATCTGGAATCATACCACTAATGAATGGAAGCAACTAAAAATAAATTTGTCAAGTGTAAAACAAGTCCTAAAACATGGATCAATAGTTTTTCATGTTTAACTTTCATTTTCAGGATTCATACGGAATTTGGTAAGTTTTGCAGATGGACTGATATACAGGCCATCTAATTTACATATAAATCTTCAAACTCAAGTCTTATTGTGTGAGAAGACTGCAACACTAAAATCTTTCAGCCTTTTCTGTTTTCCACGAATAAATGTTAATCTGATACCAACCAACTTTTAAAAGAAAAAACCTGCAAATGAACAGACAAAAAGATTATAATTCAAATTTCACTTGTTACTTAAAAGCAAAATTATCAGTTTGGAGACACAAGGATGTTAATCCAGTTTGTTTGTAAGAAAAAAGTTATCTTAGCTGAAATATAGATAGAAACAAGTTTCTTCCCACAAACTGTTTTAAACTGATCACTTTCTTGGCAAAAGAAACAGACAGTTCAAAATTATGTTACTAAAGACCCAATCCAGGAACATCAAACTACTTTTTTCAAGCAAATTACAACTAGTTTTATTGTGATTTCACTTTCCTTACATTGCTACGAAAAAGAGATTCTCACTTAACATTTAGACGTGTAGACATAACAAAGAAATAAAAATCGAGACTAGCACTTCCTGAAGTGTTGTTGTCCACATCTCCTCTTTAATAAATGTAGTTTCTTCCACATACACCCTTTTTCAAACGAAGAGATACAACACACACAGATTAAAATGTTATATTCGTTTTTGCAATTACTTATAACCTTATTGATAAAAAAATACATTAAAATGCTTAATTTTGCATTATTACATAATCAACTGCATTCTAACTGCTACTGTCCCCCCCACACACACCTACACGTTTGGAAATGTTTATCAAAACCACATTGTTTCCCTGTAATTAATACATACCTTAACTGCTTCATTCATAAAAAAAAAAGAATACAAGTAACTGTAAATCACTTCAGCTTCTTGTAGGCTCTGTAAGCAAATTCTTATGAAAGAAGAATAAAACTTTATTGGTGCACATGACAACAAACATACACTGGCCCAGCTGTGAACAAGCTACTATAAGTCACGTCAGCTTCTTGTACCCTTTGTATGCAAATTCTTATGGCAGAATAACAAAACTTTTATTGATACACATTACAGCAAATAATGTAATGAAATGAAGACACAGAGCAAATCATTCTTGATACCTCCTGCACGTTGACTGTTTCTCACAGAACACGGTAAACCAATATAACAATGGACAAAGTTCAATTCAACTGGACAGATAATCATTACTCGTTAGATCGGATAAGTTGATGTTTACGTTTTAATGACTGACGACAAGAGTAACAAACGTATTGAAACTGTTAGACAAGTACCGTTGACTGTCGATTACAGTTCACTTCCAGGCTACGTCTGGCTTAGTTTACCACAGAAATGAGATATGTACACCAACACAAAGTTAATCAACTAAAGATTTATCGATATTCAAGAACTAACGTCCGTCAGACTAATCTTCCTTCGATTCAATCGTTCTTCCTGTTATTAACATACAATCCTGTTAACAAATGGATATTTCACTCAACTCCACCACTGTCGCCATGTTTATTTTTTTTTCTTGACCTATGCGCCACGTAGTGACTGACGGATTTTTCGCTTTGGTTTCTCTTATTTAACATTAAAAAGTGAATTTCTTCCCAAAAAATCACAACCAATTGTGCAAAGTATTAACTAAATTTATCTTGAAATTCGTCATTATTAATTTTTCTTCAGTTAGTCAATGTAGAACTACTGCATTTGAAACTGTAAGTAGCATTTGTTGCATCATAAATGCAGAAAAAATGGTTTATCGTGATATCATATCAACAATCGAAGCTCCGATAACAATTTTATGCAGAAAACGTACATAATAGATAACATTGTTGTTGTATTAATATCTCCAAAAATGATAAAATGTGAATTTTTTCTTTATGTGCTTAAAGCTTTCATCAGTAAAGATGTTTTCCGACTGATTTCATACAATAACAAGCAATTAAAATCAGTAATATCACTCAATTTCATTACCCTTTTTTCAAAAACAAACAGACCTACAGAAACACGGTTAGGTAAAGTAAGTTTATATACAGCTGACACACCAAAGAAGTTCACCAAAACTTTTCTTATGGCCAGCTGTACATATGCCACATTACATAAAAATATTTATATTTATGAGAAAAATGAGAATTTTGATAAAGAAACAATTATTCAGTCACAACTGTTTTCAGTTTAGTATCATACTTTCAGAAACATTAAAACAACAATTATTTATTTTGTATACTGTAAAATACTTTATCACTACTCGTGTCAGGAATAAGTTTGCTTCTCAAATCTGGCCCGGCATGGCCAAGCGTGTTTAGACGTGCGACACGTAATCTGAAGTTCGCTGGTTCCCATCCCCGTCGCGCTAAACATGCTCGCCTTTTCAGCTTTGGGGGCGTTATATGTTACGGTCGATCATACTATTCGTCGGTAAAAGAGTAGTCCAAGAGTTGGTGCCCCCTAGGAGCTCAGCGGTATATCTGCGGACTTACACGCTAAAATCCGGGTTTCGATACCCGTGGTGGGCAGAGCACAGATAGCCCATTGTGTAGCTTTGTGCTTAATTTAAAACAAACAAAATCCAAGAGTTGTCGGTCTATGGTGATGACAACCTGCCTTCCCTCTAGTCTTACACTGCTAAATTAGGAACGGCTAGTACAAATAGCCTTTGTGTTCCTATGTGCGAAATTAATAAAGGTGGGTACCATAAAACTTTAGTAGCGTCATCTGCTGTTTTAAAATACAAACAACAAAATATATTATTTATGATTAAAAACAACCAATAGAAGTTTAAATCTATTACACTTCATACGTTTCTGAAGGTTGAAGACTTGAAAAATAGCAGATAGCCCTCGAGTAACTTTGCACGATATTAAAAAAAAAATTCTTCTACTTGTTATATTTTAGTGATATTCCAATCGTGTATATTTCACAGAAATAACTTGAAAGAAAGTGTTTTTGCTTGAAAAATTGGGTGGAAATAAATATTCCTAGATTTTATTATCATTACATCTTACTTTTTTTGTATTTCAAAATTAATTTAGATCGCAGTATAAACAATCATCACCTAATTTAAAACAACGTTGGTTTCTTACAGTATCCAATAGAAACACCGCCTATACGTAATTACGTCAAAATTAGAACACACGCTCGTGTCGTTAAGGTACAAGTTTTATTTAAATAAAGTAACAAAAGAATCATGGCAGAGAATTTCGGCAGAAAATTTATCAATATGTTCAAATTTGGAAAGAGAGTAAAGTAGGTTGTACCTTTAAGCACCGTATCTCATTGTTTAAAAATATCTTTTCCAATTAACGTTTAGAATTGACTCTAATTTAAAATAATAACTTTTATCTCAGAAATCGCTTTGCAATTTTCTTAACAGTCAAAATATAAGGGTTAATGTATCGTACACCTGCTCTGAACCTTTTTTGCCAGAGGCAAATGCCCCAGAAGGAGAGAAAGATATCATGTATAACAGCGAAATACCCCCAATAGATAAAAAAATAATATTTTTCTCAAAGTTCCAGAAAATGTGTTTATGTAGAAAAGTTGAAAAGTAGAGGCTGCAGGAGCAACCGTGCTTTAGGCTTAGGTGTATTCCAACTCGCTGGTAGCAAAGCCACACTGAGCTTTCTGCTGAGTCTATCGAGGTGAATCGAACCGTTGATTTTAGCCTTGCAAATCCGTAGACGTACTGCTGTACTAGAGGGGTGCACCACTGGTAAATCATTAAACTTGTTAAGTTATCGTGATCTTTAAATTAGTTTATTCAAACTATTGTGTTTTAATGATTCATTATTAGAACTAAAAGTAATAAATTTAATTGTAATGAGTCACTTCTATTGAGCAAGAAATTTGAGCTTCATCAGACCAAGATCACTTGTATTTGGAGAGTTTGGTTTGTTTGGAATTTCGCGGCCTGGCATGGCCGAGCGCATAAAGCGTGCGACTCGTAATTCGAGGGTCGCGGGTTCGCTGAACATGCTCGCCCTCCCAGCCGTGGGGGCGTAAATCTGACGGTCAATCCCACTATTCGTTGGTAAAAGAGTAGCCCAAGAGTTGGCGGTGGGTAGTGATGACTAGCTGCCTTCCCTCTAGTCTTACACTGCCAAATTAGGGACGGCTAGCACAGATAGCCCTCGAGTAGCTTTGTGCGAAACTCCAAAACAAACAAACAAAACTTTGAATTTCGCTTAAAGTTACATGAGGGTTATCTGCACTAGCCGTCTCCAATTTTGCAGCGTAACACTAGAGGGATAGCAGCCAGTCATTACCAACTCTTGGGCTACTCTTTTACCAACCAATAGTGAGATTAATGGTCACATTATAACAGACCGACGAATGAAAGGGCGAACATGTTTGGTGTGACTGAGATTCGAACCCGTGACCCTCAGATAACGATGCAAGTGCCCAAACTACCTGGCCATGTCAGGTCGTCATTTGGAGGTAAGGAAAACGAAAAATATAGAAAAGGAAGTGAACGATAAACTTGATGAGGCTATAGTTTTAGGTGGTTTCTTGACAAGACGTGGGAAAATAGGAAGGAAAGAATCAGATTTTGACACGTGGTGAAACATGTGAAGGATATAACTGGAAGAACAGGCGATATAAAGGGGTTAGCAGAGATAAAGTTTTTGCAGTGCATGTGTACGAGACAGGGGACAGTGCTAAGTTAAACTTACTGGAAAAAGAAACTGAGGCAAAGAAACATTTCGCATTAGATATGGGAATAGAGCAGATATGCCAACTATTTCAAATGACTTAGCGTAATGATTGTAAACAGAGTCTTTATTATTTGTAGCCACTAGACCTGACCAATGTTTCTAAGCTCTTTATTGTTATATTATTATTATAACTGTTATTATTTATTATTGCTATAGATTGCTAATTTGTGACTGTGTTTTTTTATTCAATAAATGAATTAAAAAAATTCTTTTGAAATTATGTATTTCATTTAGTTCAGAGTTACAAACACTGGTAAAACAGTATATATGCAAAATCGGCTCGTTTGGGTTGAGAAAATATTTTACATAGAAGTGTGAACCTGACGATGACCGAAGAAGGTCGAAACGTTGTTCTCTCTTCTATGTAAATTATTTTCTCAACCCAAACGAGCCGTTTTTGCATATATATTTCTCTACAAGTGGGTCTTCTCGACATCACTGGTAAAACAACGTTGAACATGACCAAACAGTAAGCAGATGAATCCTCTCTTTAAGGACTAGTTTATATCATTTTTATGACACTTATTGTAATAGTTTTGCAGCTGTTGCAGCCTTTGCTTTCATGAGAATGTCTCTGGATGCTTGGGAGTTATAACAACATTGTCCATTTGACTGCGTACACAACCATATTTTATCGCTGTATCAGAGTCTCGGAACATTTTTCTGAATAGATGTCCTGCGTGATCGGCTTACAGCTAGGGGTAAATTATGAGGCATGACGTGAACATCAGTTCTGCATTTGTGGTTTTTAAAATCTTTCTCATAAATTTAGTTATCTGCGTCGTTTTTGTCTTCGCCTGAGACTTTTGTTGGTGAGATGTCGATTTTGTATGTCTAGAACAATCGTTTATCCTGCCATGCGCCACAGAAAAATCGATATGACAAACTGCACCAAACGCATGACTTTCACTGACTTTTGATGAAATGACCGGATATTTTGCACTATACTCTCCTAAATTTTTGATTCACAGTTTTAGCCATTTTAGATTTGCCAACAACAAGACAATTTGATGAACGATGCCTGTTTTGTTCCACTTTGTGAACGATCGCATTGGTGTTTCAATGCCGCTTAGAAAACGAGAAATACCAGTCTATGCGAGCGCTGATTGGCTGACAAGCACTGATGACGTAAGTATTGATTCTTCCACGTATCCAGTATGAAGAAGCACCGCACTCAAACCATTGGCAGACGACGGGCATACAAATATTTTTTTATTTCGAGCACAATCATGATTATCACAATTAGCCATTTGGACTGTGCCTTATTTGTTATCAACATTTATGTGCATCTCATGAGAAATTTTCTTTTCACCCCTTTCCAGCCCTGTCGGAACAATTTATCACTTTTATTATATAGGTCTATAAAATATATAATAATTTGTGAGTTGCAACAAGTCGTAATATTTGTTTGTATCAGCGTATAGTTTTAACGTATACACCAAAATCGTAATGGTTGGCATCTCTGTAGAAGTAGCCATATTGGTGGACGTATAAAAAGTGAAATTGATTACTATAGCAGTGCATGGTTGATAGAGGAAAATCTGACATAATGAGATAAGTGAGAAATGGTTAATCATATGCGGTTTTGATGACACAAAATCTTTGAAATATAGGATTACAGGCTATTTAATAGGAATAGAGTGCAAAAGAGGCAGAGTAGTGACATAATATGCAAAATATTAGCTAGACAAGAGCAAGGGGATTAACTCCATTTGGGTTTCTATTTATCACAATAAAGGACAAAGAACTTTTGTGAGAATTTGTTACAGACTGTTAAATTATACGTCACGAGCAAAAAGAAAACTGGTGACACAAGTGTAGGCATTAAAGTAAACGTACAACGATAAATCTGTGGGACATTTTAAAATTGATGAAAGACAATTTTAACTGATATATATATATATTCACACACACATCAAAAACACAATGCACTGTGAAAGCATTGTACAGTTTCAAATTTCACGACAGTTAATACAAACAACTGTATGAGAGTAAATTTACACAGCACGTGAATGTGCTCAGACACAAATGTTATCTTATTGTCATAACATAATTAATAATCACATCATCTAGGTGTTTGTCGAAAGTTGGGACAGGCTCACTAACCATCTTGGGTTGGTTAACAAATTTTTCCCTGGGCAAATCGTTTCCCAACAACAATGACGTACTATTAATTGGCTTTCTAGGTCTCACTCCACCCACAACTGGTCTTGAAACTAGGTCTGATGTAAAATAAATGTTACGAAGAGGAGCATTATGAAAGCTACCTTCAATATCCTGAGTGACGATAGACCAGCAATGGCAGTACTCGAACCCAAAAGTTAATATGCTCTTTAACAATTGTAGTTGAGTCGCTCTAGTCTCACGTAAAATATGTACGGGTAGGAGATTAGCAGTGTCGTTTATGAAATTACAGAACCAACAGCCACAAAAAGTTTAAATTCCTCCCTAACTACGTTAGCCCTTACGTTTTTGTCCAATCTGTTAGAAGATTTCGAACAACAGGAACTGCATTTGTAATAGTATCCTCAACTTTAGGAGTACAGGTTTCTGCTTAGCTGGCAGAACTTTCTTTTTACGAAAAGTGGTTTCATGAGTTAAAGTTTAATGATTGGAAAGTGCAGCTGCTTTCATGTAATGTTATTAACTTTATTTTTGTAGAAATAAGTTTGGACATCGTAACTTGTAGAGCATTTAAATTCCTAAATTAAACATAATTAACTTAATTTATGAAAACTATTGTCAATATGCAATGAATTACAACACTTATCAAAATAAACCTCTTTTTCATGGGAGAACTGCATACGTGTTTGACCATCATGATTAAAGTAATCTCGAAACTTTTGGCCATAAGACTCTGGAACTAGGAGTATAACTGCTTCAGTATTATCATAATCTGTGCAATCTTCCAGAAAGAGAGCAGCATAAGCTCCTTGTGTGTGTGTGCGTTTTCTTGTAGCAAAGCCACATCTGGCTGTCTGTTTTACCAGTCAAAGCACTGTCGCAATAATGGCCTTTTTTTCGCTTGGCTAGTCCATGATTTAAGCAACTTTCTCCAAATGTTCTAAATATTTATCAACTTAATTTTCATTAAATTGTGGTATCTTAATATGCCGACTGAATTCAGAGTTGTCATTTTGCCTTTTTCAACTGAAGTAACCTTATGGGCTTGTCATAAGAGTGACAGTCAACCCCTCAACATGTTTGGTGAGTTGAAGAATACTATTGAATGACAACTTACTCCCTGATGGTATATCGGCTTTACTGTTGAGTACAAGCACAACTATTGTGTTGTTTAGTTAACATAATTTTATAAATGATTACTTTTGAAACAACATATTTTTGACATAACAGTGGTTTGACGAATTCCATGTAAACAAAAGAAGTCTTATTTCAGTGTCTAAGTTCTCGGTCTATTCTTTTATGCAATGCTCAGTAAGATTGTCCACGACTTTATGATGCTTCCTACAGCTGAAAGAACAAGCATGTTTGGTTGGATGGTGATTTGAACTCGCAACTGTTAAACTGCAAGTCATGCAGCGTAATCACCTGTGCATGTTAGGCCTTGTCAGTTGGATTCTGAAGTTATTAAACGAGCATGTACGAATGCTTTAGAGGAAATGAGTATTATTTGAAGCTTTATAAACAATTTCAATACACAACATTGAACCAAATTTTGTCATATGTGTGGGTTTACATTCATTTGACTTGTTTGGAATATATTATTGTTAAAATGATTGAATTTTGTTATGTTCATTTATTGCTCAAATTCATCACCAACTACAGAGTATTCAGTCCCATGAACCTGACAATTCATAATAATACAAAAAGTGAGGAACGATGGTTAAATATATAAGAAAACAGGTTTCTATTTGCAAAAAAATCTTCGAAAGTATCTTTTGAAGTTTACATTCGAGCTAAATAATAATCGCATACTGCATAAGCAATATACATATAACATATCTAGATCAGCTGTTACTAACATACGAAGAATGACGACACCTGAATGATATAATACCTTGACTACTTTTAATATTTCAATGGTGAGGCTGTGCTACTTCAGGTAGTTCATAAAAATGTTCATTTCTGCTAAGTTATCAACAGTAAGTTAAATAATTCTGAAATGTTTATACTGTATATGATGACATACTTGTTCTTATTCTAATAGACATTTTAACAACGTTAAATACACACAAAAATACAGCACACAGAATGGACACTTGCAGTTCAAGACTGTTTGTTTAGAATTAGGCACAAAGCTCCATTATGGTCATTACGGCAATCGAAAATCCGGTTTCTCGTACAATGAATTCGAAGATATGCCACTGTGCTTCTGGGAGACAGTTCAAGAGAGAGAATTGCAGCTTTGTATTAGAAACAATCTTAAAAAGACCTTAGTGGATTGATATATACCTATGCAATTTGTCTGAATACACGAAAGTGTATTGTCAAATTTTATCCTCCACACACACACCAACCTTTCCTGAGTAAACCTGAGAAAGTTCTCAATCTATATTAAATAATGTAGTAACTAAATAGTATATGAAGAATTTTTAGACAGACACGATGTTAAAAATCTTATACAATAAATTTTTGGTTTGATGTGATTTCTTTATTCAGAAAGAAGCACCGAGCTTCAAAAGTAAAAGTGGATAAGACTTGGCCCGTAGAAGGATTGTACAATTATGCAAGACCGGGATCTGTACAAAATGTGAGTAGTAGTTATTAATTTTATATGTTAGACTCTAACAATAATGGATGATCTCTAACTATAATAAAACAATGATCTTAATATCGAGAGGTTGATACATCACAATATTGTTACAGTCAAACACAGTTCCTATTGGAAAAGTTTCTATTGTAAGACAGTTGTGAAAAGAATACACCACTACTCGTTGTCTGCTTTCCTTAATCAATGTCCACGAATAAGGATGATAATTCTCCATCAGTCTGATCTATTAGTGATTTGACTGTTATGTCATTGTTTGTCTTCAGATCCTTTAGATATACATATGTACAATGATTGAATGGATTTATTGTGAAATAGCATGTGTATATGTGACTTTGGCACTTTTAAGAGGAGCATACTCTTTTAGTAGGACCAAGTTCCAAAAGAGTGGTAAAAAAAGTCACTCAACCTGGTCCAACTTCCACCATGGCACTTAAGTAAGAGGGCACTGACCACAGCCATTCTCTCATAAAACAATGGGTAGTTTCACCGTTCCACTTTCCATTATCATCTCTCCAAGAAAAGTGAAGGGGAACAGATCGATACGTATATCCACAGCAGTCAAAGAATGACTAGGTGCATAGAAATAGGGAAAAGAACCACTACTGAAGAGAGATAGGTTGTGATCTGAGAACATATTTTCAATGGAACAATCCCTCATGTATATATTAGTACTACTCCACAGGGGAGTGTCTATTAAAATCCCCCAAAATGAAAAATAGATATGGCAACTGTTCTGTAACACCATCAAAGTGTGACTGATTGTCTCTCAGAAAGACAAGAGAACAAACAACGATGGTATTCTACTTAAAGTTGATTGTTGGTGTGTGTGTGTATATTGGTCAAAATGTCTAATCCACAATCTTGTGGTTACAAATGAGTTATAGAATGTGTCCTGTTGAGGGTGAGAAAGTATATCGTTCATTGTACTTACATTTATTCATACATTACTAATGCTTGAACCTATTGATCCATTTTTCACACATTCTACTTTAATTCTCACCTTCCTGTGTAAAGGGCATACCTGTTCCAGAAGTACCCCATTTATGGGCTTCATTCATCTCAGAGTACATCTGTTCGTTCTGGATAATTAGTTATTCTGCTGTGCTTCTTATCTTACCCTTTTACCTTTATAGAGTGGAGATAATACCACATGAGAAGTTATTTTTTGACATCAAAATATAATTTCCCATTGGTAATTCACACCCACCCTCCTCATGGCTGGTGTTCTTCACTTAGAACAGGTCAATTCTTGAAAGTGAGGAGTAGAGGGAGACAGATGTGCCACTACTGGTGGAGAACAGTCACATGATATTCACATGTTTAGAAAAAGCATAAGTATTTTTTAACAAAACTCAGAGTGCAAACAGTAATTGAGATAGCTTTGTGTGACAGGAGATAGATACCTATCGAAAATACATTTCAAGTGTAAAAGTGTTAAAGTTTGTATCTCAGCACAAGATATTTGCATATTTAACTGGTTGGTCGAATAAGTAAGAGCTCCAAATTTTTTACACTGAGAATTTGAACTATTATATGAAGTTTTGTCTTTGCAGAATATTGCTACTGAGATCCTGATAACCTTAAGTCAATCATTTGAAATAGTCTGTTTAATGATCCTAGAAATAAAGACAAAAATAAGAAAGAAAAAAGAGCTGTCCCAAAACAACAACAACCAATTTAAAGACATTTTATGAGCCATTATAGTGAGGCTAAAATTTAAAATTTTCTTTGATGTTGGCTTTCCATTTTCCGTAATAACTTTATATCTTGTTGAACAACGTGATCAAATTTAAGAAGTCAAGGATTATAACAACTGTTATTCCAGGGGAATGGGGGGACTCTACAATTTCCAACAAGATAATGTACAACTCTCCTCCCATATGGTGAATATGGTGTTAAAGTAGACTCTCAGTAGTGGGAAAGATTTTCAATAACTTCTCGTAATGCCGTTTCACTAGCATGCGTGTGTTACCAAATATTTACGTGGTGAACCCAAACCACGTGTAAAGTTACCTGCATTTAGAAACTGGTTACCTTCAGTGTAAACATTTTTGAACGTATTATATGAATCTTATTCTCTTTCAACATAACTCCAGTTACGACAGAAAGTGTTCGTATCCCTTGCGTCCCGAGTAATTTTTTTGCTCATAACTTAAAAAGTATCACGATAAGGCTTATAGAAATATAATATATTACAAATATTATACCAACACACATCTACATAAATTATTTTGTGAATTACACGACAAATAAACTGATTGAGTTATGCAAGAAAGCATGTAGATAAACCCTTCATCTATTGGAAGAGTATTCTTTGGTCAGACGAAACTAACATCGAGCTTTTAGGCCACAATTATGTTTGCTATATTTTCCGTAAGAAAGGGGAATGAAATCTTCCAAAGAACACCGACCCTACACTTAAACACGGAGGTGGCTCAAACATGCTATGGGCTTCCTTCAGCTTTTCTGGTTCTTCCGCGCCAACGGAATCATGAAAAAAGGAAGAGTACGTTGATATATTAGCCACTTATATCAAGAATGATGCTCGGAACTTGCGGCTTGGGAGTCGTTGAATCTTCCAGCACGACAATGACTCAAAGTACACATCGAAATATGTGCAATCCTGGTTGCAGAGAAATCATGTAAACGTTCTGGTATGGCCACCGCAGTTATCCGATCTCAACCAAATTGAAAACGCTTGGCATAAATTGAAGATCAGGATTCATCAACGTCATCCGAAAAACTTGCAAGGGTTGGAGGCCTTCTGTAAAGAAGAATGGAAGAAAATACTAGTCGAGTACTGTTTAACGATCATGAAGGAGTGATTGCGCCAAGTAATTCACCTGAAAAGCTACACAACTGACCATTGAAGTAGACGCAAGAACACTTTGTGCCCCTCCTATGTTTGGTTATTTGTTTATAAACAGTTTATTTGTCGTTCAATTTATATAAAAATTTATCTAGATGTGTGTTAGTATAATATATATAATAAGTCTCATAACTAAAAAATATATTTTTTAATAGTAAAATATGTCTATTCATTACGAACTCTACAGTATGTAAGTAACTGACGAATTATAATTTTTTCAAATCAAAATGAAGGAACATTATTATCACGAGTGTGTGTATTGTAGCAAAGCCACATCGGGCTATGTGCTGAGCTTACCGAGGGGAATGGAACCCCTGATTTTAAGCGTTGTAAATCCAAAGACATACCGCTGTACTAGCGGGGTGTAATTATCAAGAAAAGGAAAATCGTAAACGCAGACCCCCCCAGTGGCTCAGCGGTATGTCTGCGGACTTACACGCTAAAATCCGGGTTTCGATACCCGTGGTGGGCAGAGCACAGATAGCCCTTTGTGTAGCTTTGTGCTTAATTCAAAACAACAACAACAACGTAAACGCAGACAAGAAACTGCTAGCTCGTGTCTAACATATTGGGGATATAAACTTTAAAAATATTTATAACATGGTATTAATTAATTCATATTGTGCTAAACGAAGTATAATAATAATGAGTGGAGCAACAGCAATGATAATAAACGTTTCTCATAATGTGCTTGAAGAAGCTTACTATTGTTCTTGAAGCTCCAGTCGTAAACAGTGCTTAAATGACAACATTTATAATAATATGCTCAAAAAAATTTACCATTGTTGCTGAGGTTCCACTGGCAAACAGGAATTGTAAGAACTTACGATTGAAAGCAGATAAATAATAACAATAATTAAATTATCAATATATCTATAAGTTAAAGGGAATACTTTTAAGAAGAAAAGCTATGCATCTATACACACCTGAAACGGTATATCGCATTTTGTGAATTTGATATATGGTATATATAATGTTGGTGTAAATCTTGAAACCTAACGAACAACAGCACTGTCAAAGTTATTTGTTAACTCTGCAGTGGTTACTTAACCGTCGTTTCGTTGAATGTAGCCAGCAGTAACATTTTTATTTGATGTAGATAAGAGATGCAACAAAACTAGCAATATAATTCAACAATAATAATTTCCATTATTTAAGTGTTTATTCGTTTTTTATTTTAAAACACTTAGTTTCAAGCATAATAAAATTTCTCACCTGTTCTATTCGAGAAATTACTTCTCTCCATGAAAAAAAGATAAAGATTATGTACCGTGAATTCTACACTTTTGAATTCGTGGGACATTATTGAACATGTGTAGTTATTTTTGCAATAATTTCTTAATTATTTATCATTTACATGCTTGTTAATTGTTAATCGTTGTCATTTTTGTTATTTCCAGTTGGATGTGCTTTCCCACTCAAGCACTTTATTGGAATGGAGAGCTCAGCAAAGTATGTTGGTTAAATATTTTCGTTGTTTGAAGTTATTATTAAGAAAGTGAAGTACCCACTTCAAATACGCTCGCAGAAATTTATCACTATAAATATCAATATAGTGATATTTAGAATTGAAAAGAAACTCACGTAAATGTGCTTAATGAAGAAAGAAAGATTTGTTATTCTTATGTGTCAGGGAGGAAATGCCCTTCTTGACCCCTCCATTGCAGACGCCAATGACATGCCTTACCTCACGCCCATTATATCATGATTTATGTTGTTCACGTGTTCCAAATACTTTTATAATCTACGTTTCCGGATATTAAAAATTCAGATCTTTTAATTGTCTGAGTTAATGTACTCTGATTTTACATTCCGAAGTACAGAGACCTTGATTTTAGTCGCCACAGTGTACAGATTCTAAATTTAGTTTCCGGAATGGATAGGATAAGAGTTTGACGTGTGTGTATATCCAGTAATATGAACAGGTGGATAGGGCGATCGACTCGTAATATGAGGGTCGCGGGTTCAAATCGCCGTCATATCAAATTTGCTTGTCCTTTCAGCCATAGGGGCGTTATAATGTGACGGTCAATCCGACTATTCGTTGGTGAAAGAGTAGCTCAAGACTAAGCTGTGGGTAATGATGACTAGTTGCCTTCTCTCTCGTCTTACACTGCTAAATTAGGGATGGTAGCGCAGAAAGCCATCGTGTAGCGTTGCGCGAAATTCAAAACCAAACAAACGTGCTCTAATAAATATAGTTTCTTGTGCTTCCTTCCCCACTTGTGATTGAAGTAGGATACGAGGCACGTACATTAAATTTGTCTGTTGTAGTTCTTTCTTATTATTTCTATTAATTAATAAATAATAAAAACTCTACATTTTGCATTTTTACGCTATTGACACTACCGTAACTGCTCGCGCCCTACACTGTGCGAAAGGCTGGACTAGATTATAAAAATCGCAAAACGATAAGAATTTAAAAATATAGAGCTATTAAAGACACTGTTCTTTTATCTAGGAGATTACGGAAGGCAATTAGAAGAACTAAGGCGAAACCGTGCGGAGGAAATACAAGAACAGAGTTCGAAGTTGTCAGCAACGCACAAAGAAGAGACCGAAACGTGTAAGTTTTCTTCCAAATTGTCACATTGAAGTCATTCTCAGTATGAGATAGATCTAATGTCTGTTACGAACATTTAGATGGATAACAGACGTAACCGTTAATTTTGAGTTTCCAGCATATTTTAGCAGAGTTTGAACTAACAAAATGAAACAAAACATCATACAATGGATTGTCTCTTTTCTGCCCACTGACTCACAATTTGTGAGCCGCTGATTTAAATCTCAATCATCGAACATGTGTGTGCTTTCCACTGTGTGTTCGATATAAAGAGACAATCAATTGCACTATTCGTTGGTGAAAGAGCTATCAAAGAATTAGTTGTCGTTAGTATAGATCTGTTTGCTTCTTCTGTTTTCGTAACTATAAATCTTGTAAGCTTAATATCTTAGAGTAAATGGAATTACAGGTTCTTTAAGGCACTTTATTTCGGTTGAAGTAAAATGTGTGTCAACAGCAACAACTATTATTTATTTTAGTGGCCTTTAACCACCATGAAGAATTTAGGAAACTACGAACTGAGTATGACAAAGAGGTGAGTTTAATAACACTTTCAGAGTTACTGATTTCTCGTTACCAATCATAATGAAATTCTTAAACATATTCGTTTTCTTAAATTTCATCTTATACTTCACTGATCGAGTACAACAGATGTTAATCTAAAAACATTTGTAGAACACAAGTTTGAGTATTTAGGCTTAATTTAATGAAGTAGGTTTGATAGATATAACTTCTGTACGTGCTTCGTTTTAATTCCCGTCACACCAAACATGCTCGCTCTTTCAACCATGTGGGCGTTATAATGTCTCGGTTAATGTCACTATTCGTTGGTAAAAGAGTAGCTTAAGAGTTGGCGGTGGACGGTGATGACTAGCTGCCTTCCCTCTTGTCTTACACTGCTAAATTAGGGACGATTCGCACAGATAACTCTCGTGTAGCTTTGCGCAAAATTCAAAACAAACCCAACCAAATCATTATTAATTAATTGAATTGAATTCATATTTGTGAAATTTGGTTTGTTTGTTTTTCGGAATATGATTTAATCGTTCGAACAACAAAAAATGTTTTTTCTTTGGATACCGCAATTACGTCTTTACTTTCAAACACTCAGATTTATATAGAAGGAACTTTGTCTCAGTTAAAGCATTAGCCTGGTATAAGAGCTATTTCTTGGACCATATTCTAATAATGATACAAAATAATAAGAGAACTTATGAATTGTGACTCGATTTTAATTTATATTTGAGAGTTTATTTGGTTTTATCGTTTTTGTTCATAGCAAGTTGACTTAATAAAAGTATATTATTTATGATTAAAAAACCCTTGATAGCAGTTTAAATGAATTGCATTTCATATTTTCCTGAAGATTGAAGACTTGAAAAGTATTCATGCACAGTCCGCTAAAGATGCCCAGAACGAATACAGTCAAAAAGTTGCATCTTTGAAAGAAGAACACAATCGTGAAATTGAAGGTAATCTTTGTTGATATTCAAACATAAATAAACTTATGTGCAATTAAACTCATAAAGCATTGTTATTGTGAATTAAAGGATCAAATACTATAGATCTACATCTCATACTGTTGTTTTTCCTTTGAAATTCTACTCTCTTTATAAATGGAAAAGAAGAATAGATTAGGTTAACATATCTAAAGCATCGTTTTAAAAATAGAAATATCAGTATAGGTAGGAAAATTTTATGCATCATTGTGCTAATTAATTGGTACATATTTATGTTCATGATGGAGACTTTTCAGATCAAAAGTTAAAAGACATAAAGAATATTTCATGTATCCAAATAACGAAACACAATTCAGATTTCTAAAAGTATTTGGAAATAAAACATTAATTAGCGAGTTCGGCAGCATAATAAAGAGTAATAAGTTCACAGAACATCACCTAGCGGTTATTAAATGAACCGAAATGGTTATTTGATGGGGTGTAGATTTGCTTTCTTATCCAGTAACACATAATTGTTGTTGTTGACTGTTATTTTTATTTTAAAATTACTTCACAAGAATAGTAAATTTTATTTAATGTCTGTGATAAATAAGTACTAATTATTATTCATGGGATCCTATTATTTCATTATTATTTTCGTCTCCATTTAGGGGTTTCTTTTATTCATCTGTTGCTGAGATTCACAGGTTCCTGATGTGTTTATGTTGACTTTATTTTCATTCATTGGTTTTTGATGTTAAAATGTGGAATCTTTATTCATTCATTGGTTTCCAATATTTCTCATATTTTGTTTGATGTATTATTAGGCCTGGCATGGCTAAGGCACTTAACTCGTTATGTGAAATTCAAAGGATCAAATCACCCTCTCATCAAACATGCTTGCCCTTCATTTATGGGGACATTATGATATTACAGTCAATCTCACTTCTCGTTGATAAAAAGAATTGGCATTGGGTGGTGATGAATAGCTACCTTCTCTTTACGCTGCGACATAAGAGATGATTAGCACAGAGCGCTCTCATGTATCATTGCACATAATTCTAAACAAACCAATTATTAAATATTGTTTTCTGATATTGCTCCAGTTTTAGTTTTTATTTCTTGTTTTTCTTGGTTAATTTTCATGATGTGTGGAAATTATTCTAATGGTTTTTCAAAAATTAATTAATTACGTTCTTTGCCATTGTTTATTATTATTTATATTATTTACATAACTTATTGTTATTTATTTTGGCATCTGTTTGAAAGTTTTGTATTTTTCGTCTTCATTTGTGCATTAATTGTTCCTCATTAACACTTGTAGATATAATTACAAGTTTATCTCAGTGGACGTCTTAGGGTTTTCACTTTCTTCTTGCTTTCTCTTCCTAATCTTTCGGTCGCAACACCGAAATTTTAAGTTATCACTCATAATGACAAGTTGGATATTAGGATTAATTATTTGTATTGTTAATGGCACTTTTGACTGTTGGTAAAAATGTTGAAAGTCTATTCTTAAATTTCAAAATTATGAGAAGTTTTTTAGAAGGGTGAGCTACCTGTTGTCACTAACCATTCTTTCAGCTGATATCAATCATATTTGTTGTAAGTAACTATACCTTCAGTTAACATCAGTCATGTGTGCTGTGAGTGGCCATTCTTTCAGTTGAAATCAGTCATATTTATTGTCAGTAACCATTTCTTCAATTGAAATTATTCATATCTGTTGTCAGTACCCATTCTTTCAGTTAACATTGGTCATAGTTGTTGTAAGTAACCATTCTTTCAATTGACATCAGTCATACTTGTTGTCATTAAACATTCCTTCAGTTTACAGGAGTCATATTTATTGTCAGTAACTGTTCGTTAAGTTAGCACCATTCACATCGTAACTCATTCTTTCCAGATCCACAGAATACTTGAAGTTAGGCCTGAACAATGATTACTTTCTGTCAGGTGTGTCAGCTGAAATACATACTTTTGTATGAAAGTCTTAGTGGCACTGAGTTTCACATTTGTATAGCACAGAATCCTTATTATATCACTGGAGAGGAAAAGGTTTTGTTTGTCTGTTACAGCTTGGTTAGATTTTTGAAACATTTATTAAAAATTAGCTATCTTCAAATTATGTTAATGCTTAGGTATGAGGTTTAAAGGCAAAATTTGATTCGAGATGGGTTTTGTCATGACTGTGTTTGTTGAGTGGTTCTGCAATATCTTTGTTTTTCTTTTTAATAGAATTGAAGAACGTCTTTACAAAACAGATGCAACAGGCTTCAGAGAGCCACGAGAAAGCTCTAGGCATCTTAAAACAGCAGCAACAAGATCTACAGAAGCAGATGGAAAGCAATCTGCGAGGAGACACCGACACCAAACTACAGGTATGATCTCTTACTGGTATCTGACTACTAGAATAGGGCCTTCAGTAGTTCAGTGATAATGTTGCAGGCTTATAGCACTAAAAATTGGGATTCATCACCTGTGGTGGGCAGATTGCAACTAGCTCATTGTGAAGAATAGCAAATATAGGTTGAGAAATGAGATAGACACTTTAGAAGAACATCTTTAAACAACTACAGTATTAAACCAATAATAATAATGATAAGATAGAACTTTATTTCATAAAATTAGAAAATTCATTTACAACATTTTGTCTGGATGTTATTTTATTCAACTGATTATCAATTTTGTGGAAACAATACTGAAATTATTTCAACTTTCCTACTTCAAAGTAAGTTTGTCAAAAAATATTGCCCCCTAGTGGCTCAGCGGTATGTCTGCGGAGTTACACGCTAAAATCCGGGTTTCGATACCCGTGGTGGGCAGAGCACAGATAGCCCATTGTGTAGGTTTGTGCTACACAACAACAACAACAAATATTTCTATGGCTTAATTTTCTGTTTTCTTGAAATAAAAGATATTCCATGTTACTTACTTTTCTATTTTAAACTTGTTTTCTTGAGAAAGTCTTATAAGCAACATGACATAAATAAAATATATAATTTTCGAAAATCAACTTGTATATTACTGGTAAGTGTGTTTTTATTTTTTTTTAAATGATTTCCATTTCGTTCTCCAATGTGTTGTATTTGTCATAATAAACTGAAATTGTTTATAACCAAATCCAGGACTTTAGAAAAAGGTAAACTTCATCGGTATTGAGTTTTAACAACAAAGCCTGATAGATGAGACTCATTGTCGCTTAACTTGGTCAAGCAGCTGCCCAGTTATGATATTATTTTTTTATTTCATTATTTTAATGCCCTCTAGTGGAGTAATTTTGTGAAAGAGATACAATTCTAGAAATTTTCTGATGTGACAAGCTAATGTTTGCTAAAATATTCATTTTTGTCCACACTAAATAATGGAATAATTTTAATTCCTGTGTATATTAATGATTTTATAACCCAACTAAAAACACAAACAAAAAACACTCAAATAAAGTAAATGGATTTATCGATAGAATACACTTAAATTTTAGATTTTATATTTCATGTTTAATCTGGTGTGATATATTAATATCATTAGTGAGTTTCATTGTGTTTAAAACAAAAAATAAAACACACTAAATCATGGATGATTATATTATTACTTACATATAAAGGTATGAGAGAAGAAGCTACAATGTTTGTTTGTTTGTCTGTTTTAATGAATATTTGCACTAAGCTACAAAAGGGCTAATTGCTCGTCCAAAATAAAAACTGATCTGTGTGTGTAAAACTACTTCATCAAACACACTATTAATTATACGTGTTGAAATAAAATGAAAACATTTTCTTTGTAGAGAATTCTTGATGAGAATTGTTATCTTGAAAAAGAAGTCGAAAGTCTGAAAACTGTGCTTGAGTTCAAGGTTGCAGACATACATCGCCTGCGTAAAGAAAACCTGGAAATGCAGGAAGAGGTTATTTTTACTTTTTAATTGTTTTTTGTAGCAATATTTATTTAGGGTTTAAATATCTCAAAAAAAAGAAATATAGGCAGCTATACTACATTATTGCATTGTGTTAAGTAACGCAGTTTCACATGGTCAGGATCAAATAGTGATCTGGACTTATTATAATAATATTATAAACTTTTTAAACATAGATAAACAAGATAGTTATTCATTACAATCAAATGGCTATGTAGATTTATTACCTATTTAAGTATAGTCAAATAAAAACAATATATTGTTAACATCAGTGAGCCGTATAGACTTGTTACATTATTCGAGACTACAAATATGTTGTTAAACACACTATCACATTGTTTGGATCAAAGAGCCATCTTTTAAACTTTTTACATTATTACAGAATATGTAAAGAAATTTATTTGATTATATTTTAAATTAAAGTGCTTTTTTTTTATTAAATCACAAGTTGAATGAGTTACGATCTGCAAGGAAAGAAATTAAGAAGTTAAAGGCCAGAAAGGAAGATTTACAAGCAATGTTGGAGGAGAAAGTTCGAATTGAGAGGTAATAGGAGTTCCACCAACTCGACTACTGCTAAGTCCAAAGTGAACTAAATCATTTGAAGTTGTGATCGAATACGATTACCAGTTTACAGGTTAACTGTAAACGTATGACCAAACAGCAAACACCACAATAGTAATAAAGAAGTGTCTTCTCATTTTCCTGATTTAATTCCAAGTTTATTTGCATTGATATCGTCATTATTTGTACAGTTATTGTTAAAAATTAAATTGAAACAAGAATTATTTGTAAGAACCTTTTGAGATTTTAATTTAACATAACGTTTCATTGCTTTCTTCTTCACACAAAAAGCTGATGCCAGCTGTTGTTATTCATTTAGTGTAAGGGTGTAGTGAACTACATTTTCCTTGACACAGGTGAATTAACCATAACTATGTGTATTTGTTTCAATTATAATCCATTAAGAATATATCCTGTTTAGATTAAGTTACTTTTTATATCTAATTGTTTAACATAATGAGGGGAAACAGTAGTGTTAACGTCTGTGATATGATTTATTTTATCCTCATTTCATCCAACATAATGTCATAATGAGGCTTAACATATCCCATGAGAGTGTCATTAAAGTGATTTAGTCCATTATGGGTTAAACCTTTGTTTTTTTAGAACAATGAGTGTTTCTATTTCGCTAATTGTCTCATGTAATCTATGAATTACTTTTAGTTTCAATCAAAAATTCGATAATTTTAATTTACTTTTTCAGTATCTCTCTTTGACCATAGTTTAACCATGTTCTTCTATAATTTGACAATACTGAAAGTAAAATATAGAAACCTTAAAACTAAAATATTTATTAAACATAAAATCACTAATTTATTCTAAAATAAAACAACAGCAACTTTTACTGTAGACAAGTTCTAAGATCAATTATTACGACAGCTCAGCAGATAGTGACATTTCAATGATTACAACAGACAGTGCAATTTCAATAATTACTCTCGTGACTTCTATAAAATAACTGTTAACTGTATTTATGACTTAATCACTTAAGTTGTTCATGAGTAAACATAAGATCGTAAACTTGACTTATTAGCTGTTAATAGTACAGACTCAAATTACGATATTTCATCTAATCTGGTCAAAGATTGTCTAATCTGATAAAAGAACTAATCATAATTTAATCGAGCATAACACAGTTCAAAACGTGTTTTGTAAAAGTGTGTATAGAAATAGAACACTTATTCCCCCAATGACTTTGATTATAAACATGTTACTATGAACTACGTAAACATGACAGCTCATTATTAGAATCAAACAACTATCTAATCTTGTTATGTTGTTACAGACTATGTAAACACCACATCTTTAAGGATCAAATAATGTAATGCATGCATGTGGAGGTTATTTTTTTTTAATAAAACTATATCTGCAGAAACATGAAACTATTTTAACACAGCCACCAATATAAAACAGGTTTTGCTCTGAAACTATACATTAAGATGTGATATTTTTCCCATCACTGAAAATCCCTTAGTTTAAGCATTAGCTCAAAACTGGAAATTTTCAGCTGTCTGACATACCACAAATAGTTCTATACTAAAATAATTTGTACCAAGTTTGTAATCCATCAGTTGTCAGATATTATTTCTGACAATATATGTCATGAAAATAAGAATAAAATAAGATTAACTTGTACAAAGAACAAACTAGATCTGTTTTGCTTTGTTCAAGAAAATCGTTAGATAGTAACTGTGGTCTGACTAAGTTTGACTTTCATATTTCAACTTGCAGACAGTTAAAAAGAGAAAGACAAGAGCTGGAGGAGAAGTTTGACAAGGAGGTGAAGTCGAAGGCTCGAATATCAATGAAGAAAGAGGAACTCGAGTGGAGACTGAAGCATGCAATGAAAGAAAATGGTTTGTTATCAACAATGACTGATTGTATGAATTGTTTCATGACATCACAATGGGGATGATTGCTTTGTTGTGAACAATGTCTTATTGTACATTTTCATTATAAGATAAGTACATAAATGAAAAACAATTAGCCCCTTAAACAAACACCCAGTACTAGGACTCGAATGTGGTGGTTCACGATGTAGAATGCTAGAGGTTTTTTTGTTTTTTAAGTACGAGCAGAAGTAAAACACAAATTGTGTTTGAGGGGAGGGAACATCCACTACCTAGTTCAACCTCATATGCGTAGTATAAAATAGAAAAGGAACAGTTGCATCTTTACATTCTTTCACTGTTTGCAGAAAAAGGGTGGTTATTGAGAGAAAAAATTGAATGAATATTTTAAAAACATTCAAAAACCTTTAAGATTCATTTATGATTTTTAAGTATATAAAACATTATAAATATTTTATCTTTATGAAAACTTTGAAATCTTTATCTAGATTGATCGGAAATCGTGGAGGGAGAGCAGCAAGTCTAACATTACCACCCACCGAGAACTATTGGACTACTCTTTTAACAAAACATTGAGAGATTGACGGTCACATTATAACGAGTCCACGGCTGAAAGGGTGAGCATGTTTTGGTGTGACGGGGATTCGAACCTGTTACCCTCGGATGAACCAAAGAAGTTAAACGTAATTATAACCAAGCAATTCTGACACGGAAAAACTAATTGCCAAAATCAATTTAAATCTAAATACTTCGCAAAGAAAAATACTTCAGACGGTGAATAAAGTTAGATCTGTTGATATGTTTGTAACAATATCGCGTGTATAAATGTGTACGGTAGTTTAGGTATTCGACTCGTAATCTGAGGGTCGCGGGTTCTAACCTCCGTCACACAAAACATGTTCGCCCTTTCAGAGGTGGGATCATTGTAATGTCACGATTAATCCTACAGTTCTTTAGTGAAAGAGTAGCCCATTGGTTATGGTAAGTATTATTGGATGGTGATCCAATTTTTGTTTTGTATTTTTTATTTGTAACTTTGTATTATTTGTAACATTTTTAAATAAGAAATGTTTTTTATGCCATTTTTTAATTTCTGTAACGGAATAAATGAGTTTTGTGATTCCTTATTTGTGTTGGTAATTTTGTATTTGTAACATTTTTGTGTACAAATGTTTCTTTATGCTATTTTTTTATTTCTCTAACGGAATAAATGTTTTTTACGATTGCTTATTTGTGTTGGTAATTTTGTATTTTTGCATTTGTATTTTGTATTATTTATAACATTTTTCTTTAACAAATGTTTCTTTTTTCCATTTTTTGATTTCTATAACGGAATGTTTTTTATGATTGCTTATTTGTGTTGGTAATTTTGTATTTGTATTATTTTGTATTTTGCATTTTTTAAACATTTTTGTGTAACAAATGTTTCTTTATGCTATTTTTTTATTTCTGTAACGGAATAAATGTTTTTTACGATTGCTTATTTGTGTTGGTAATTTTGTATTTTTGCATTTGTATTATTTGTAACATTTTTGTATAACAAATATTTCTTTTTGCCATATTCTGATTTCTGTTACGGAATGTTTTTTTATGATTTCGTGTATTTTACCAAAAATAAAATTGAAAACATAATCTGTGACGTTGTCACTGTGGACCTCATTTTCATCTATTCAAAATTCCTCAGTATTATTCAAACCAAAATTAATTTAGGTTATTATATAGTGAGCTACAAAACGAGTTAAAATCCCTTATAAATATCGTACATGCATTTCAATTATACTTGGCTTAACTGTGTGTCTTTGGTATATTGTATTTTGTTCTATCGATCGTAAAGAGGTTGCATTTTAAGTGTAATTTGTAAAACGATGTCAACTTCATTCAGGAAGTGTATGCATTTTCCTTACAGCACAGTTAAATTTGGTTATTTATTGAGCTCACAAATAGAAAACTGAAACATAAATTTTCTCATTAACCGAATCACTCAGTTAAAAATATCTGCATTCGATTCGGTCAGTGAATCCTGGTCTTTCATACTAAGTAGAATGAGAAATATCAAAAATAAAGCGCCATTTTTACTAACAGACGAAATATGGTTTATTCTGTGTTGAAAATAGTAACTTCTTTTCGAGATTTGTATTTTATTTACGACCAGTGTTTTGAAATATTTCGGGTCGCTGTGTTTTCATATTAAGCTATTCGTCTCAACAATAGCTTGATATCCCATGAAGCTTACCATATTAAACATGACATTCTAACAGTGTGTGGTTAAATTTTACTGGAGAAAAAGGTGTGAGAAAGCCATTGAATTTTCTTAAAGAATGTTTTATTAGTTTTTACAATAATTTGACAGAGGAAATACATTCAACAATATCAACAACAGCATTGTTAAATCAGAGTCCAAATGAGAAACCAGTAGTCCCTGAGGTTGAAGAGGAAGAATGAGATAATAATTGAAGACCCACCAAAGGTCACTGCGATGTAAAAGAAAGATGTCATCTGAGGGACGTGGGGTTCCAACTTGATTTGTCAGACCATCCACATCTATACAAAACAGAAAGACAAAAAAAATCAGAAAATCAACAGATCCTTTGTATTCAGTCAAATAATTAAATACTTTTTGAACGAAACAAAAAATTAGAATTTTTAATTAATTGCCAAATTGTGTGTAATCCGCTGTTTCCAAAACCGAGCATAAAAACTAATACATAACTAACCTCATCCCGTGCAGTAAATCAATTTCTTTAGTGGTAGACAAGGTCATGTATTCGGTGTGTGAAGGTGTAGCAGTAACAGTTCAGATAATGTTGAATAATCTTGCTTTTGTACTTCTAGCTTGACTGGTTTTCGTATTTTAGGCTTTGTTATTTTTATGCTTTCAGCTCGGCTTGTTTTTCCGTTTAGGTTTAGTGTCTTTGTAATTTAGCCTCAGTTTAATCTTGAAATTCTTTTTCTGGAGCAGCAAGAGAAATATTCCATTGCCAGGTAGTTACGAGCACTGCATGTTATTCAGTGTGCACTAAAATATTTGATCCACAACGACCTTTAAAAATCGTATTTGTGCATTTTTTTCGCATTCCTTCAAATCGGAAGTTTAATAAGATAAAAATAAGAGTGAAAATTACATTCAAAATGAGATTTTGTTGTTTACATCTTCTGTGGTGAATTCCGGAATAAATCAGTTATGAGGTATGTGATTAAAACGTTGCACTTAAACAGAACTTTCGTCACCTTTCATTGGCTTAGGAAAGCCTCTAAGTTTTAACACTGGAAGACAATGTTATTGTACTTGCTCAAATAACACAACTACATCTGAAAACAAAAATACAGTTTTAGGCATAAGACATGAATATAACTTAAGGAATACAATTTTATTATGAAATTCTTGCCATGACCATATTACTTTTGGTCGAAAGTACGTGTTAGTGTCTTCAGATAAGTGAGTAATGTGGCGACGGTCAGAACATGCCATTAAATGCATATTAATGTTACCAAGTAATACTTAGAACATGCCACTGGGTGTTTGTTTTAATGCCATCAGGAAGAAGTTCAAGTGCCTCAGAATGTTTTGTCGTCATCATGTACACCTTGAACTGAAACATAGAGTAAGCTGACGTGGTAGACATTTATTACTGAAACACACAGTAAGTTGGCGTAGTAGACAGCTGTAACTGACCATAGAGTAAGCTGATGTAGTAAACAGCTGTTAGTGAAATATAGAGTAAGTTGACGTAAGAAACAGCTGTAACTGAAACGTTGAGTAAGGTGATATACCAAAGAGGTATGACTGAAATCCAAAGTTAGCAGACGTTTAAACAGCTATAACTGAAACGTAGAATAAGTTGATGTGATCGAGAGCTATGAATGAAACAAACTGACGTAGTAAACATCTATAACTGAGACACAGAGCAAGCTGACCTTTTAAACAGCTGTAACTGAAACAGAGAATAAGTAGATGTGGAAGAGAACTTTGACTGAAACACAGAGTAAGCTGGCGTGTTGTTACTTCACATCTGGTGTGATGTTCTTAGTGTTTTTAACTGCAAAACACAAAAATTGCTCTGCATTATGTTGAATAATTCACCAGATATATTGAAACGATCAACGTTACATGAGTAAAGATAGTCACGATTTATAGCTTTGTGGATATATGTGATGTATTTGTAAAGAGGTGTTTTGATTGATCAAAATACAATTTGTCAAGCATGACAAATGGTTCCAGTGGTGAGTGTGATGATTATGTTTAAAATTGTGTTTATAACTATTTGTAATGGGTTGAATCTTTCAAAACCCGTATTCACAGACAAAATCTACGTGGGTGGAATTAATCGATTGACTCTTTGCGGGAGTCAAAAGGAAAATAATTAAGTAGAAAGAAGTATTATTATTCCCGTGAGTCACGAAGATAGTGCAGTAGTTGTCGTGCAGACGTACATAATGAGTTATGTACACTCTTTCCACTAAGAGGAATTGAACCTCGGATTTTAGCATTGTAAGTCCTTATACTTACCGACAGATGGATCTGGAGTAATTGCCCAAGTGTATTGTTTTACTTCTCGTATTAGGATAGAAGTCAGTTAGAATATGTCTAAGTTGCATCTCTAAATTCTTTTTATTCACAGCTTTGCTGTCCTTTAAGTTCGGTTGAGTTTTTGAGTTAACATAAAATTAAACAGAGTCTCTCTTGATGTATGTCTTTGTTTTATACTTGCAACAAAACAGTTATTAACTTAATGGCTGTTATCGTGTCGTAATTCCATTTCACCATTATGGACTGGGTGGAGAAAATTATTTATTTCCTTTATAAAAAGTCTGGAATAGTGTGAAGGTTTGGGCACTTGACTCGCAATCTGCGGCCTAAAGATTTGAATCCCGTCATCAAACACCCTTGACCTTTCAGCCATGGGGAAATTATAATATTATGGCCAAATACACTCTTGGTTGGTAAAAGAGTAGTCGCGGCTGACCAACAGCCTTCCCTCTAATCTATGAGTTCAAAAGTAGGGACAGCGAGCGCAAATATCATTCAAGTATTTTTGGTAAATTCACTCACAAATATAAAAGCAAATGCTTACACATTAGTTTGAAATAAACAACACTTGTTTATGTTCACGTAACTGTAATTATGGGAAAAAATCATAAGTAATTAATGCTTTGCATAAAAATTAAACTTGTCGGAATTGCACTCAGAAACGTAACATTTCTAAGGGAACGGGGTCGTGAGAACATTTAGTATTTAAAGTCTTATAAGAGGATGGAACCTGTAAGAACGCCATTCAGATGGAAGGATAATGTCTTTGGGTAATTTCAACATCAGATTGACTCAAAGCATTCCCACAGCTAAACGCAGAATACAAGGTATTCATGGAAATTTTAGAATCAACACCCCCCCTAAAGCTCAGCTATATGTATGCGGACTAAAAACGCTAAAACCGAGTTTCGATACCAGTGGTGGGCAGAGCACAGATAGCTCATGGCGTAGCTTAATTTAAAACAATAACAACAACAGAATCAACAAAAGTGCGTAATCTCTTACATCTGACAAAAGTAAATCATATCAATGCAAAGGACCATAAATTCAAGAAGAAGCCTATTTTGAATTAATAATTTTGTTTACTTGCTTGTTGTGACCCCCAAACGGTACAATGGTATGCCTGTGGACACACACCACTAGCATGTGGTTCCGATACCCGTGGTGGGCAAAACACAGATAGTTCGTTGCATAATTTTGTGCTCAATTCCAGAAAACACATGCTTGTTTTCAAATTTTCTTTGCATTTTTGTCAAATTTCAGTAAATTGTTTTCTTCATCAGAACTTCTTGAGCATGATATCGCTGTCGGACGATAACAATTAAAACATCTCTTATAATACTTTAACATGAGTTTTATAATAAGGCTCTCTCTTAGTGAGTCACTATGTCTTCCAAATCGTCTTCTTTTCTTTCATAGCAAAACATATTTTTTATTGTGAGTTATTGTCTCCTTCATAATGAATCTTTATGTTTTTCAGAATTAATTCAAATTTGCTTTATTTTTGGTAAATCAGGGAAAATATTTCTTACATAATCTCTTCCTCCGTGTTTGGAAATATCCTTGTCTGTCATGTAAAAACTGAATAATTCTTCTTTCTATACTTAAAGATACGCCTGGCTGTTTTGTCATTACTGAATACCCCGTACCTCTATGTTTGGAAATTTCTCTGACTTTTGATTATTATGAATACTTCTTCTCTTCATATTTAGACATTTTCCTGATCGTTTGGTTACTCGATTGTTATTTTCTCTTTGTAGAGAAAAATATTGTAATAGACTATTGTTGTTCGTGTTTGCTTTTATTGGTTTACCATAGAACAAAAATCAAAGTCATTCATTTTAAGAAATGACTGAGATGACCTGCTTTGAAGACAGCGAGATGAAATATTGCATAAAAATAACAGAAAGAAATACCTTAATTCATGAAAATAATATCCGTCTTCAAATAAGATTTGTTTGTTTGCAATTAAACACAAAGCTACACAAAGAGTTCTAGGTGTTCTACCCACCATTGGAATTGAAATCCGTTTTCTAGTATTGTCCAGTCCACAAGGGGCCTTCATGTAAAAGAAACAAAATTCGTTTTCAATTAGCATGATTCTGAATCACATAATTAGGACATCTTTCAAAATGACTCAACACGTGTTTCTCAAGGAACCATTATGTGTTTATAACAAGTCAGTGTCCCACTCATAAGATTATCACATTATTTATTAGGTTTGTCTTCTCTAGTTATCTTGTGACCCACTTATTTCTGCTGTTAATACACATCTTAACAAATCAAGTTACTACATTCTTTCTCCCTCTTACAAAAGGTGCTAGTCATCAAGCCCTTGTCTCAAGGGCAAGAAATAACTATTACTTGGGAAACAATTTTTTAACATGGTAATAAAGTTTTAAAAATATATATTTGAGTTCTTTCGAGCAAAGCGAGTGTCTACCAACTGAGTTAAGTGCTTAAATCTTTCGCGGGGGATATTTAAAGATCATTGAGGGATGCATCCAATATTTCAAAAAGTATCTGGATATCGACTGTTTTTGTGTTACGAAACAGTAAAATGTTTGCATATATTCAATCACTTTCGCTGATCTTGAACTCAGGGATAAGAAACGATAATTGTACGCTAAAAAAAATTGTAGTCTGATGACACAGATGTCCAAGGTTCGAATTGTCGAAACGTGATGCTGCTTTCGAAATAGTATCTGTAATGAGGGAACATCACATTATTAAACTGGTCCAAAAGAGAAAGCTGTTTCGAGTTATTTAAAATATAAATATTTCCGACATTACCGCAAAATATGAAGTAACCAATTAAAAACAGAATTTGAAATTTAAGCCCAATTAACCACACGTAGCTTTAATGGACTCGTTAACTTCAAAACGATGTTACTGTTACTTTCCAACCACACGAAGAGACCTTGACATTAATAATATAGATTCTTCAAGAAATTAGAAATTGAGAAGAAAAGGTAAGCCACTGCTACGTGTAATTCTAAAAAAATCGCATCTATAATGTGTTTTTATACGATAATATGAAAATACAATGTGTAACGAATAGCCACTTTGGCAACGTCTGTTACACATGTCAATTCTATTGCTTCAAAGCCCCTGTTCATATTTACAAAGGAAAACATAGTTTTATTATTGGTCACATTAAGGCCAAGAATGCCGTTTGTTTCGTTATTTCTTAGCCTACTTCTTCTTACACAACAATAACCCGTTAGACTCACTAAGTGTGGTAACAGACTGACACTCAGGCCACTCCTTTCTGGTGTATGTTCAGTCTGAAACAATAAAAACCTCTTTTTTATATGCAAAAACGGCTCTTTTGGGTTCAGAAAATATTTTAAATAGAAGAGCGAACAACGTTTCGACCTTCTTCGGTCATCGTCAGGTTCACAAAGAAAGAGGTAACTGGCCGGAAGCTGACCACATGTTTGGAAGGGGTTGTATAACTGAGTGTCGCAATGTATTTGAACACTTCTGCGTGTAACATTTTACAGTGATTTTTTTAAGAAATGTATTTTAGGATCGTCTTTTACTCCTGCATTTGAACATTTTTTGTGTACAGAATGGTGAATAGACTTGTGTTTAAACACTTGATAGCCTCATAAAATAAAGGTAAAGTAGTGAGAACTAGTGAAAATATATTTTGCATCACATGTTACCAAACATTTTATTTCGTTTTTAAATACTTCATACCCTTAAAATAAACAGAGACCGATTGCCTATTATAAAAACGTACATAATTTAAATCTTGGTAACGAATTGGGTATCCACCCCTCACTAACGACTGCCCCTCATTAACGACCTTTTTGTCGAGGCATTTTTGAAGTCGTTAGTGAGGGGCTATAAGGTTTAACTACTAACGAGGTTAAAAGTACACAAGATACTCTCTGACGGATCAACCTCAGGAATGCAAAGTTTTCACTAAAAATTTGTAAACGTAAAGAAACACAATATTTTACTTATACACCCCACTTTAGGTCGATCTTTGGCTACTGATGTGCGAAAATTTTGTTTCAGATCTACGTTATCTTCAATTTTAAGTGAAGCTTGACTGTAAAAACGGAAAATACTTTTTTCTTTATGCATCGTAAAATATATTTATAACATGGAAATGAAATGATTGAGATGGTGAAGCAAAAAGCTTTTCGGCTAATCTTCAAGCGAAGATATTCTTTGGCCCTATTCCTTCGAAAATGGTTTCACACGTCATGAAATTTAATGTCTGAATTGGACTAAATGTGGCAAAAGTACTTCAGTGGTAAAAATGGTTTTGATTTAAAAATTTTAATAATAATTTGATTTGTAAAAACTGGTGTTTTATTTTGCACTGATCCTTTCATTCTTGTGGTTCAAGTCTCTCAGATGACTTAAGAATACGAGATTTTTTAACATTACTTTGAAGATATTTATATTCAAATTGTACAGATGCATGTTTCCTTTAAGTATAGTGTAAGGAGAAATAGAAACAGAAACACCTTAAAATTGTGTAGGATAACCAAAGAGGTATTTTTAAACTGAAAAAAATTGTTAATTTTAGAAGTCACACCAACAGTTTCCATGCTGGAGGCTATCATCAACATGATAAGAACTACAAAATAAAAGTGCAGTTATAATTAAATGTCAAGTGTTCCACTCAATTTATTGTTACACAAATTAAACATGAAAAGTTTTGTAATCTGAACTCCAAATGACTTATTTTTTCTGCAACTTTGGAGTAAATCACGCACCTTACGGTGCTTTAAAATATTCAATAATTCATTATCAGTAGTAGTAATATGTATGGACATTAGAAAAGACGATCAGACTTATCAGACCTCAATGGCATCGAACACGTGTAGGTAGGTCTATTTTGGAAAAAAACATCGCATGCATTCAAAGGACTCTGAACATTAAAGATTTTCCGAACGTATCTTTTTCAGTAGTTTGGGATAACCTAAGGTATTAACAACACTGATTTTAAACATGCAACATCTGTTTGATATTGTACACGTAGTTTGACGGAGTAACATATATTAAAATGGTATCTTTTTTACCGTAAAAATGTGAATTGACTTGCACCAAATATTAATTATAACGTAAGATGAAAAAGAACTTAATTGAATTTCGAACCAATGTATTCCTTTCTTCTACGTCATTTTCATATATCATCTCCAGGGTTGTTCGTTTGGTCACTTTTTGCTTTCTTAGTATATTAGTTTTTGTCTTCTTAACGTTCTTTGTAGGAACCTTCTTCTCACATTCATGGATCAGTGGCATAGCCTCCAATATATCCAATTCATTATTGGTTATCTTTTCAGCACCAGGCTGTTTGTGTAAAACACGGTTTTTCAAAACATTCCCGAGTTTTTTTCTTTCCAGTTGTAGAAACAACAAAGAACGTTGCACGATCATTCAAAAAAGTAAAATAAGAATCACGTGTTTCAAGACTATTAAAATACATATTATTATTATATAAGCTATGGATAATGGGTGACAGATATAACTATACATGTGTTTCATGCTTAACCAACAAATAATTGTATGGATTCTTTAGACAAGTGTATGCAGTTATAATGTTTCGACCCATGGAACGTAGTACTTCACATGAAGCCACATGAACCAAAAAAATACGTCATATAAAGGCGGATATCTCAAATTAATACCTTGCTTGAAATTAGATCTATCAACTTAGTGTGTCGTAAGCAGGAACATAAATGAATATAGTACCTCACGTGAAAGCCAATGTTTCTAACAGCAGTGTAAGTACAGAAATCAATATCTTCAAATGATTACTTCCTGTTTTCCACATACGTTAATTATAATGAAATTGAAGATAACATGTAACTTACCATAAAGCAATAAGACATATCGAAATGAGTGCTGTCCACCAAGCGAATCTTGCAGTTGTAGATTTTGAAACCGAGGGGAGCGTAGCCTTCGGAACCACTTCAGCTGGATCTCAAGACAGAGAGTCGAATTTAAAATTAGTTTACTTACTCTACCGATTTCGTAAAACAGAAAAAAAAATCTTCAAATGTAAGTTAACAATAATAGTAATGTGTATAATTCTTTAAGCCTAACAATAATCTTGATTTAACATATTTAAACTTTTAATTCAATAAATACGATATTTATTCATAACGAGAAATCCACTTAAAATAAAAATGTATCTCATAACGGCTGGTATGGGTATTAACACTTTTATTGATAAGTACAGAATAACGTTTTAAACCGTTAATATACGTACCAGTTATTGTGAGATACAAATACGATATTTCTTGCATTTATAGTGCATTTTAATACTAAACAGAGCCCGGAATGGACAGGAAGGTTAATGCATTTGACTCGTAGTGTTAGGGTCGCTGGTTCGTATTCCCGTCGCACCTAACATGCTCGCTCTTTCAGCTAAGGGGGCGTTATTATTTGACGGTCAAACCCAGTATTTGTTCGCAAAAGAGTAGCTCAAGACTTTGAAACCCTCCCACTGAGTCAAATATCTCACCATTTTCTTCAAGATATCTAACTTATTGTACAACTCAACATGAAACACTTAATTATATTAACTTCGACTCACCAAAGCTGTAAGGATATATGACAGAAATCAAACATACCTGTCTGATTAACTGCTATTCACTTACCGTTTCAAGCTTTATAATTAGTTTCTTCATTCATTATGGTACTTAATTTTTATATCTTAAACTCGTGTAAGGGGATAGACCGTTATATTAGAATCCCCAAATTATACCACTATTTCTCTTCTGACAAGAAACCCACAACACACTTCCAGTAAACTTTGTTTGTTTCTTTGTTATTCAATTTAAAGGAAAGTTACACGAGAACTATATGCGTTCGCCATCCCTAATTTAGCAGTGTAAGACCAGAGAAAAGGCAACTAGTTATGACCGCCCAAGGCCAACATTTGGGATGCTCTATTACAAAGAAATAGAGGGATTGACTGTCACTTTATAACGCTATCATATACGCGCTATATGCACTCGTCATCCCTAATTTAGCAATGTAAGACCAGAGAGAAGGCAACTAGTTATGACTACCCAAGGCCAACATTTGGGATACTCTTTTACAAAGAAGTAAAGGTATTGACTGTCACTTGATAACGCTATTACTGAAAGAACGAGCATGTTTGGTGTGACCGGGTTCGATTCGTGATCTTTAGACTTGGAGTTGAGCGTCCAACAGTAAAGAAAGATTTGTATAAAATTATTCTTATTGTAAGATAATCTTAAACAAACTACGGATTTATACCTCACTATGTACTAGAATCACCAAGTAAACATTTTAAGATGTATTTGAAATTTCAATGGTATCTTAATATGAAAATAGTGGCGCCATGTAACATTCTGTCGTATAACTTAATACAATTTTGTAAACATAGAATTTCTGAGTAAACGTTTACTTCATAGTGTTAGGAGTATGCCTCTTAAAACTAAACTTGGGAAAATCTCTGTTTAGAGGCCCGGCATTGCCAGGTGGGTTAAGGCGTTTGACTCGTAATCCGAGGATCGTGGGTTCGAATCTCTGTCGCACCAAACATGCTTGAACTTTCAGCCTTAGAGGCATTTTAATGTGACGTTCAATCTCATTATTCGTTGGTAAAAGAGTAACCCAAGAGTTGGTGGTGGGTGTCATACCTCTAATCTTACACTGCAAAATTATGTATGTCTAGCGCAGATCGCCCTCGTGTAGCTTTGCGCAAAATTAAAAAACAAACAAGCTCTATTTATATATGTTTCAAAAAGAACTTTCACTTTAGTTATAATATTTGGTACATAGAATGTCTACGTGATGTCATCATTCGAAAAAGAAGGGAAAAATTCGTAAAAGTAAATATACATATACATGGAATTCTTAACTATTTTACCAAAACATACCACTGTCATATATGTGATTTTATGTAAATATAAGATTTTGACAAAGAAATATTAACATACAAAATCGATTCAACAATTGTTGAAAAAGCTTCTCCGAAAAAAGAAAAGCTATTTGATACACCAAAAACCAGGAAGTGATGAAGAAGTATCTCATTATAACAATGTGTTTTAACAAAAATAAACATTTTTTAACTTTTAAAGAAACAATAAAACTAGACTATTACTTCTACAAAGATCTGCGCTAGCCGTCCGTAATTTAGTGGTGTAAGACAAGAGGAAAGGTAGCTAGTTATCACCATCCACCGCCAACTTTTTGGCTACTCTTTTATTAACGAATAGTTGGATTGACCGTCACATTATAATGCTCCCATGGCTGAAAGAGCGAACGTGTTTGTTGCGATCGGGATTCGAATCCGCAACTCTCGGATTACGAATCAAATGTCTTCACACACTTGGCCAAAAAGTGTTTTTTATAGTAAAGCCACATCTGGCTATCTGTTGAGCCCAACGAGGGGAATTGAACCTCTGATTTTGGCATGGTGAATCCACAGACTTACCGCCGCACTCGGGGGAAGAAACCAAAGGGATATTTGTGCTCTTCCCATCACGACTATCGAAACACGACTTTTAGCAATATAAGTATGCAAACTTACCGCTGTGCTAATGGGGGCCTTTTACATATTTATCATAAATAGTAGGTTCAATTCATTTTCACCGAGTTGTTATTTACAATAGTAATTCAAATAACATATAAACTATACAAGTTTAATGAAAACAATTCTTACTTCTTACCAGAAGTAGTAATAGTGTGACTCAAAACTTACACAATATTTTAATCTCTAATATATGGTTTGTTTGTTTTTTGGATTTTCGAGCAAAACTCTTAAAGGGCTACCTGCGTTAGCCGTACTTAATTTAGCAGTGTAAGGCCACGGAGAAGCTAGCTAGTCATTACCACCCACTGCCATCTCTTGGGCTACTCTTTTACCAAGAAATAGAGTGAGTAACTATCGTATAATAACGCCCCCACGGCTGAAAGAGAGGCAGGTTTACGAGTCGAGCACCTTAACCAACTGGACATGCCCGGCCCTAGTATGTGCTAAGATTTAATATTAATAAATATTCTTCCTTTAATATTGAGTTTATTTCGAAATTCAAAAGCAAGTTTTGTGAAAATATTTCTCAATTTTACTATTACCAATAAATTAATCTCTCTGTCATATAAATCAAAGTTTGGGCATATACATCAAATCAAATTGTGTTTCTAAGTAACACTCAAAGCATTGATCAGATAGCCCTAACAGTTTATTCACGATACAATGCAGGCGTACAACAAATCACCAAATTAAAATTAGTTTATGTTGTAATAAAGTCATTTGAAACCTAAAAGTTTAATTAAAAACGTTAATAGATCAACCAATTAATAAATTAAATAACTCGTTACAATTTTCTTTCTTCAGAAATTATTTTTTTAAAATACATTTCCAGATACATTTTTAAATTATTGGTTTATACAACGTGTATTATTGTTTCAGAGCGTTGATTTTAGAATCATATGAAAAAAGTATGGGATTTTAACTCATTACAGTCTCCAGAGTTTACAGAGAATGGTGATACAAAAAATCCAGTGAGCAACAGTTTTGTGGAAAAAAAAACTTTGTGGCCAGACTCGTTCAAGCTGACAGGAAGACCACAAATACACAATAACCACTTTTTACAGCAATGATGTGCAGAAGCATATTGGGCTACATCAGCAGAAAACCTCACTGGATTTCACTCCTGTTCGCTAAGAACAGGAAGATGAGGCTACAGTGGGCAAGGGATCACCAAAACTGGATGATTGAAGATTGGGAAAACGTCGCTTGGTCTGAATAATCTAAATTTTTGCTGCGACATGCACATTGGGAAGCACACGTCAACAGACAACTATAATGCTCCTAGCTAATGCCAAATTTTGCTAAAGGAACACACCAATTATCGACTCTATCCATACATAACTTGATTCAGCTTTGAAATTAGTTCCTCAACATGTCGGTCACTTCTATCGAACTGTCGCCTGAGTGTACGAAACAGTATAAACTATCTATATTTCACCAATAAGAAAGGGTCGCTGAAACAAAGTAAAAATTAAGATTGACGCACTCGTGGTTCATCCTCCATTAATGACGAGTTAGTATCTCAAGCACTATCTACAATTACAATGTGAAAATGTCTGAAACTTATCAGCTAAAAGTCATAACAAAGAAGTGTCTCACATTCAACACAATACTTCTAAAGCTTCTCACCGAACACAGAATATCTTTATGTGACCCTTCTAAAGAGCCGCTCTTGCTACAAGAGTCGATAAAAGTGTACATTTTACAAAACTCTCAATTTTTCTTCTTCGTGACAATGGATGAACGATGAAAGTGACCAGTTACCTGTCATCATACATCTCTGACCACAGGAGATGAATTGATCAGATTCTTGAAGATGTAAAAGAGCTGTGATCTAAATAGTTCTTGTACCACAAAGTAATTACCTCGCTACATTGGGTGCAAAGAGTCCCTGGAGAAACGTTCCAGTGTTTGAAGAAACGAAAACTACTAAATCTGATAAAGAAAATGAATAAAGAACAAAATTGAAGTTTATCCTAATCTGATAAACATTTATATCGACACAGTTCCTTCTTTTGGTTTGTGAACAGTTTTACAAGTTTTGAGTCTCTGATTATTACCCTGACCTGCTTATGTTGTTTAATTGTAAATATTTATATTATTATGAATTTATAATATAATCTTAGAAGTACTTAACTTCAATAGCAAAGGTATGATATAAAGAAATCTCCATTTAAAATAGTTTACAGAGTCCCCATTAATTCATTTAATTTTATTGCGATATAATACATTTTTAACTTATTTTCATGTTTTATCAGAAACTTATTGAAAGGAAAAAAGAAGAGATAAGACTTCTACACTTGTGGTTCGAGTGCTGTTTGAAAAGTTAAATGTACAACAACCGTATACTGTGATTAATGAAGAGAAAAACTTGAATATGTGGAACAAGAACTTCATAAAAAACTAGGTTTAAGAGAAATAGTAAAGACGTTAAAACTGTAACTGGATATGACTACTGGCAAGAAATATTGAATAATACCTTAAGTTGATCAATAAAATTTTTAACTAAACACATAATTTGTCAAGAACATCATGTAATTATAACAGTATGCGAACAGAGTGATTTATAAACATAAAGAAGTGTTTTACTGATGGTAAACAATAATGAGCACATGTTTTCTGTTTCTTAAGAAGAAAGACCAATGTATTCTTTAAACATGTAATATGTTCTACCATGAATAAAACACTTTTTATGCTTACAGTTAGTAGTTTGCTTATCTATTCTTTTAACGAAATTTTGTAGAATTACGAAATGTATTGTTTCAACAAGATTTTGGAATATCGGAAGTGAATTGTGTAATTCTGGAGAAAAGCTATCTATACAGTTGAGAAAATATGTTTGTAAGTGAAAAGTAATGTATTTTCTTATAGCTAAAGCCGCATCACCCAATTTAAACTTTCCACCAAGAAGGATCAAACCTGTGATTTTAGCGTTGTAAATATGTAAGCTCGCCTCGCTACTATCGGAGAGCAGAGCGAATAATAAAAACATTCTTTTACCCTTTGGTTTGTAGACGTTATAAATCAATCTAGTGATGAACTGAAAATGCCATAAATAATTTTATTTGTTTTCACACAAATTAACAGAGAAAGTTCAAAATATGTTGATAATTACATAAATATATTATGATAAAAACATAATCGGACTGTTAGTAAATACTTCAGAAAATTATATTAAATTATAAACATAAAACTGGTTCTGTGATGATATAAAAGTACAAACACGTAATTTTCATGTTAATGTATGGAAATATATTTCTGACGGTTAATTTAAAGTATGAAACATTTTTATTCCTTTATGTTATGTTAAGAAAAAGCACATAAAACTTATTCTCATTATTTTTCAAATAACTAGAAGAATTATGAAGCTTGTGAAAAAATTGAAAATATATGCAGATAGTGGTGACCATGTCTTCACTGTATCAAATACATCTACACTGTTGGAACAAGGACCAGTGTTAAATTTTATCTCTTACAGTGGAGCCACCCAGGATTTAATAATGTTCCCACACATAAATAAAAAATTGAGATATTTACAGATAGTGTTGAATGTGTCCCTACGATATCAAATGTACCGACATAGCCAGTGTTACCTTTTACATTGGAGTTACGCAAGATTTAATAATGTCTCCACACATAAATAAAAGTAATTAAAATATCCATTATTATGATTAACATGGTGTTAATAACAGGATTGTTAGTGTTTGCGTACCACTTACGTATTGGTTTTGTTTGTTTTTGTATAACTCCTACTTGCGTATGTGTGTGCTTCACTATATAATTTCGGTTACCAAATTTATCGATAAATGTCAGTATCACATTGATTTTATTGGTCCATGTTACCAACTTATTGTCATAATGGATAATGCTTATGGGATATCCAATCTCTCAGTCAAAATACAAACATTGATGTTAATCCAGTCAGGTGTCATGGATAATGACAAAAGAAATCACACACACATATTATGGTCGGGTATACATTTTTATATCTTTTTGTTTTGGAACAGTGGAGGTAGGATTTGGTTTTTTGATAAAACTTCAAGTAAAAGATGATCGTATTTTATGATGTCTGACATTTCTTCCGCTGTGGTTAGTTACAAGAATCTATAGGCAGTTAAACTGTTTTATTCAGTCACATCTACAGAAAAATATGAGGATAATACCATAGAAACACAAGTCAAACGAAATGGTGACGAATGTGTTCAGAGATGTGGCTTGTTTTATGTTATTTCGGCTCCTGTTTTCGTATGTTATATTTGGTTATTATCTCGTTTCTTTTAGTTCTATTTACGTTAGCGCTGCATTATTCACGTGTTTTGTAATATTTTCTCACTGAAAATTTCATGAATCGTAAATTTTTGGCTTTAAATAAATTCCTGTTAAAAAAACAAACCTCATTTGTCTTTGTGTGTGAGTACATGTTTTGAAATTTATTCTACCAAGAAAAATCTGGAAAGGAATGCCACTGTAACAATGACACCGTTCACAAATTACCTGTAACCTATACGAGTAGTCTCTTGTGATTATGTAATAACATAAACAGATCTGAAGCTGAAATTTACTTAGGGGATAAATACAAGGGTGCCCGGTTTTCATCCCAGTTTATAAATCGCCAACAAAATTTCGTCATATATGCCCTCTTGGAATCCAAAAATGGAGATCACAATTATATTCTCCTAACTTCTTCTTTGATCCTATCCTGAAGTCATAATGCACCCACCCAGGCCTTTGGTGATAATTTTATGAAACGAACGAACAGTTCGAGACAGAAGCACGGAGACAATGACGACAAACTTTTAGGTGTAATTCAATTATTTTGCAACAGTAAATTGAGATCAGTAAGTGTTCTATTTCATTTCTGAAAAGCTGGGAAAATTTCTGCCTGATCGGAGCAGTCTAAAGACAATAATTCGACCTTTTAGGTTAAACTGCGTAAGACTTCGACATGTATGACAACATGATTCTTAACTTTGTTATGTATACACAAAACTACTACAAGTAGAACGGTCCTGTGGCACCGTCTTCATATAACGTTAGTTTAAAGAATCGACAAATCAATTTAAAACTGTGTGAAAAAGTGCACGAGTTGGACAAGTTCAAATGAGGAAGTTTAGAACTGAGTACAAGGCTACAACTGATCAAAGCCCACGATATAAGTGGATGGCATACTCCGTTGTTCAAGCTGCCAATGCTAAATTTTCACCACCACCTATTACTTAGTAATAACAAAACAGCCGTTTTCTCTATATTAGACTTTATGTGAGTTACAGAAAATAAATGGAATGCACTGGGAGACACGTACATAAATGATAAATCAGCGAAAAATTTTATCATATGCATTGATGACAACATGATGTAAGATCTGTGTGCAGATCTTGATTATGCTGCAGTGTTTTCTTTCATCTTAGATGTATCTGAAGACAATGGAGTATTTGAAGAAGAAACTGTTTTTGTTAAGGCACAAAATGTTACAAAATTTATGGACTTGCAAGCCCCACCCAGTGATACTGCCATAGGATTAAAAACTGCAATTTAAAAAGCACTTGAGACAGTTGGTGTAGAGAACTGCCAAAGAAAGGCAACCACTATTGGTGTTTCCATCAATAATGGAGCAGAAAATGGACTTATCGCACTTCTTACTTGAGATGGAATGACATGGTTAGTTGGGGTGTAGTGTGTGGCAATCTTATTTGAAAGGGGAATGTTGGATGCTGTGAAGGAATTGAAAGTTTTTATCAAACATAAAATACCTTCTGTTAGGAGTTTACAAACACCATAATTTGAGTGCCAAAGGAAGTAGGGAATTAAAAAAGTGTCAGTGATGCTCAAAAAGAAAAAAACAGTAAATCCTGTGAACATCCTAGGAACAATATGGGTTCCTCATCTCTACAGAGCACTTGAAGTTCTCTTGAATAAAAAATTTCAAATCCATATATCTGCATTAAGACTATACAACTGAGTCCAAAGATGCTTTTGCTACAATGGTTGGAGAGCTGCAAAAAACATTGGGTCTGTTCTTGGATAACATTGCAGTATTCACTGGTCAGCCCATCTCACCAAGGCTTATTACAGTCCCCAAATGTGGTCTTTTTTTTAAATCATATGAGAAAACCAGGTACACCAGGATAAAAGAAATGGCATACAGTTCAGTAGTGAACACAGAAAATGTTGAGAGGATTCTGTGCATGAACACCAAGCCACAACAAATGATGGCAGAGCCTGATTTCAAACCATCCATATAAATAGGAATAGAAGGTTGGTTCCAAATCAGGTGACTGTGTGGGCACTGTCATGGTTTGTTGAGGTTCGATGGGTGCACACAGAAATCCCTCAACATTTTCTGTCAATATTCAAAAGCGACTGGCCCATTTCTCTTTTAACATATACATCTATCCAGTTTTTATAGGTACAAGGCCATGTTGGTATTCACAGGAATGGGTTTGCTGATACTGCAGCTAAATCTGTCTGCTCTGGCACTATCACTGCTGTGTCTCTTCCATACATGGACTATGTACGGTCCTGTATTCAACACTCGGCTCTGTCCCAGTTGGCTTAAAAGTGAGCAACGTAAAAACAAGAGTTTTCAAATGAAACCCTCTATTCAAATTTGGCCATCTTGCTTAAATAAGTATCAGAAAAAGGAAGTTTTCTTAACTAGACTATGCATTGGTCACAATTTTTTATACTCATTGTTTTCTTTTATCTGGCACTGATGCACCACTGTGTTGTCTCTGTAACATTCAGGTCACAACAAGTCACATTTTACTGTCTTGCTGTTGTTTACAACTCTCAAAGAGTTGTAAATTTAAACATGTTTTGTCCCCTGGTCTATCAGTAACGTCAAAAATGTATTTAGTTTTTTTAAAGACCATTGATCTTTTTAATGCCATATAAGTTTTTAATTTATACATTACATGTTTTTTAATGTAATTTTCTTTCAAGAATCAAAGTCCACATTGTTTGATTTGAAATAAGGAAATGGCCATTACATCAAATAGCTTGAAACCAGAACTGGAAAGGCCAACGTCAGGGGTCTAATGCTGTGCTGTTTGAACTACTCATTCTTCATCCTGTTGAATTATAATGATTAAAATTTTGCTTCAAGTCTTTTAAAACTTGTCTCATGTTACTTTCTGAAAATGGCCATAACGCCAAATAACTCTAAACCAAAGCTTCTAGAAATCAAGAGAAAGAATTCATTCTGTACATGTAGCAATAATGTTCACTGACTTATCTAAATAAATCAATATTGATTGATGAATTAATACCAATACTACAAGTTGCAGCCTGTGAATGAAGAGTAGATATTGTTCACTGATACCATCAATACAGGTCCAAAATGTGTTGTCCTTCAAAACAGTAATGCATATGTATCTGTTGCTAATAGTCAAGGAAACAAACAGAACTATCAAAATTCTGGTAATAAGGTCTAATACAAAGAACATGGCTAACTATTTTGTTGAAACTTGAAAGTTCTTCAAATGATGTTGTTTCAAACACCCACTCATACAAAGTTTTCACATTTTGTGTGTGAAATGGGATAAATGACACAAAACCAGTGCTGGATAAGAAGTAATGGCCATGCAAAGTCAGCCAGACACCAGAATAAAAATCACTGAATATGAAACTTTGGTTGACACAAAGAATGTCCTATTATCTTCATTTCATATAAAACTGGGCTTGATAGATCAGTTTGTAATGATCTTAAACAAAGATGGTGACTGTTTCAAGTACCTGTTTGAGAAATTCCCAACAATTTAAGAAGCAACACTTAAAAGGATTTTGTTTCGCCTCAGATTAGGAAATTGATTTAAAATAAACATATCTAAGTCTGTTTGTTTATTTGAAAATTTTCATTAAGCCACACAAAAGCTATTCCAAAATTAGCTGTGAAATACTAAAGTAAATGCAGCTTGTCATCAGCACCCACTGTCAACTATTGGGTTACTTTTCACAAAAGAAAAGTTGGGTTAATTAAGATATTATAATGACTACTTGGTTGAAAAAACAAGCATATTTGTTTGGACAAGGATTCAACCCGCAACTCACAGTCAGCAAGTTGAAATTGCAAAATGTAAGATCATAACACATAGTTTTGACACTAAATGATGCAGATTCCATAAAAATATCAGATATATCTGAATGCACATCTGTTTTTCCTCTCATTTATTTATTTTTATCAAAAAACATTACAAAAAATGTTCATTGAGGCAAATAAAATAATAATTTGATCTAAGCAAGAGTTTTATTTATTCCTAATTTGTAACAACATCCTTGCACGGAGGAGAAATGGAAATTATTTTCAAAATCTAAAAAGCTAAATAATAGGAAATCGTGGCACCCAATATACTACTGCTCTTGGAGAAATCTAAGTCAAACAACCTGTTAATTTTCTTGTCCTAATATAATACCAGTCTTCATGGCCAATATATTTCAACATGTATATTGGGATATTTGGTTTTTGAGCCATTAATGTGTATCTTGTTATCACTGTAGTAAGGTGTATTGTTTTCACCGGTCAGTTACTTCAATTAACAGATGCTGTGTGAAAAATAAAAAACATTTGTTTAACAAAAGTGCTTGTTATACATGGTGTTCGGAAAGTCACTGTGCACTTGTATATTTATTAACAGCCATGTTTCAATATAGAATGCAGGAGGTAAATATGAATGACAATTATATAAACAATGTTGAAAGCGACCCCCATTGGTATCAATACAGGCTTAGATCCTTCTTATTTTGTTTCTAAACACTACTATCAGTTGCTGGCTTGAAATAGACTGAATAGACATATGATTACAAAACCGCACAGCGACTTTCTGAGCACCCTGTGAATCACATACAGTTTATTTAATTAGTCTCTTTATACAGTTCTGTGTGAAAGTGTGAGGGTAAAAGAATATTTTATGGGCTAATTCTTCCATGTTATTACTGATTGTAAATTTAAACACCAAGGTAGTGATTCACTGATCACTTTTCAACAATTAAACGAGGTGGGGTGAGAACATTCAGTATTTATGATTCCCTACACTTGAACCTCAGACATATCATAATGATTCTTTCTGAATGAATATAGTGATAAAATTTGGGATATGAAATAAATGTCATGGTACAACATGCAATGTCTCAACTGCGTAGAAAGAAGCTAGCATATTCAACCAGAATGTGTCAGGAGGAATAAATTTAATAGCAATCCACAAATAATTCTTCATAAAAACAGTAATAACACACATATGACGTTATCATTCCACAACTCAAAAAGAGGAAAGAATTGTCAGTAGATCAGAGACTTGTAACAAAGCCCAAAAGACTTTCCATAGTTATCAAAGAAAAGAGATACACAACAAATATTCACTCTTTGTTGATCTATCACTAAATTTCTGTTGACTAAATGTGAAGAATAATAAAATATCCATATTTTATCTGTGATTTACCTTCAACTGTCTTTGAAAGTTGCCTGAAATTTGATTTTTCACTTTGTCCTAATACTTTTGCACATGGGCCAAAATGTAACTAAACATACTGGTACTGCTTTACAGCATTACAGAGACAGAATATACCTTACTTACAAAACACCATTACCAACTCATGTCACTTGACACCTGTGACATCTGAATGTACAAATCTTTGGATAATACTCCCTAATACTGTCTAAATATCTTCAAAACAATATCACTTTACAGTTTCAGAACACCATGAGTGAATTACCTGACATATTTCTATTTATTTATAGAAGTTTAACAAGATGGTACTGATATCGTGGCAGAAAACGCTATACTTTATGAATTTTAAAGATTATTATATCGTACACTCCACAAGATTCAATAATTAACTGTTTGTAATTGTATATAGTCTTGTTAAATATTCAGTGTTACTGTCATCATTCCACTGTTCATTATTACTTTCATTACATCTACATGTATGAATTATGTGAACATTCTTGTTTTTGTCTTTATTATATCTTTTACCTGTGGTTGGTGAAGACATTCTGGACAAAGCAGACAAATGTATTTTAAAATACAAAAATGTAGCTTTTAAGAATTTTGGTTTCGTGAAACAATGATAATTTTTATTATTAAACTTTAGGAGAGAAATATTTGTGTTTAACTCAAGGAAAGCATTCATACACCCAAGTTATTAAAAGATCTTGAAATTATTGGTGAAAGACTAAGTTTATCCACTGGAAGTCCCTCTGAGATTTATTACATCAAATTTTTATATTACAATTTGCCAAAGAGAAAAATGCAGGATACCCAAATGAGGATGAAATTGAACTTCAATCAACTCTTATTCCTTATTTGTAAGTACTGGTTACCTGCACTTACCATGTCAGAATTTTCCTGATGAAATACCAATGGACCAGATGTCAACCTCCGGTCCGTACTCTTTCCTTTTTATTAATTCTGGAACCAACCAATGCCAAGTGCCAACCAGGCAATAAAGTTATCATGCGAGAGAAAAACAAAACAAAAATAACTTGTAAATAACTGCTAGTTAGCATTACAAAATTAACTCTAATTTAGATTTCTTCTACTCCTACTGCAAATTTTGACTGTAAAATAGAAATATTTAATCATCCAAATGCACAAATAAACTTGTTAGCATATAAAAAGTTGATCACAATCTGCTATTTATGTGTATGTTTCTTACTTTGTTCCAGAACAAATTGTTTGTTATGAAGTATTTTCTGAAGTTGCTGGTGTTAAAAATATGAAATCCAACTAAATATATAATTTGTTTTACAATTACCAAATACCTAAAGCCAGCACTTAAAAATACAGTCTGAAAGTGAAATTATTTCCTTTTTGTAACCTATTTACCTCTGAATTCCTCACATGGATTGTACATTTATAAACTTTTATGAATGATATTAGAAAATAAACTGTGATAATTTCTTACAACAAAGTGGGATAGTAGTTCATTTGACATGAATTGTACTATGGTTAGTATGTATACATTAAACTTGCCTTTCATGTCAAGTTATAATCCTATTGATTAAAAGTACAATAAGTTGCTGTGTTACATAGTTGGATGTATTTGATGTTCTAACTTTACAGAAAAAATCAAATCAAGACTTAAAAATACTCAGTGCTTTATACATCCAGAAAAAGTCTATTTCTGGTCAAGAATTCTTTTTCAATAATATTTTTCAATTTTGATGTGGAAGTGAAAATGAAGAAATAAACAGCCATAGAATAGAATTAAAAATATCAAATGATAAACCAATTAGTTAAGATAAATGAAAGAAAAACATGGATATATTCTCTTAGAAATAAATAAATAATAGAGTAAACCACTGATATGATGTGTTGTTTTACATCTTCATTTCTGAATTAAGATATTTGGTGTTATGTCACCAGTGATTTTAATAAAAAATGTTCTTTAATCAGTGCAGGTTTAAAATTAAGATACCAATAAATATTTTCCAGTTTTGTTATTCATATGTTTTATTTTATATTTACAGAACAATATTAAGCTACACTTTTGTTGCTAGGCAACATAACTAAAGCCATTGCAGGAAAGCACCATTACCAAAACACACTAGATTTTCTATGTGTTAAATGCTGTTATATAAACAAAAGTAACCACCTATGCTCAGGTTACCAGGTTTATATATTCTATGTGATAGAGGTAAAATAGCCATTGTCCCAAGGTACATGGGTCCCCTTGTACGAAGTGTACAGGTTATGTATGACTCAGTGCTAGTAGGATGGTATCGGTCCCAACTCATAATGAAGTGTAACAGCTCCTCGAAATGAGTCGAGTTCACCTCTGCTACTGTTATTGTGTATATTTTGAACCTACTTTGGAATAAAAGTTTATATAGTATGTATATCATTTTTACAATCAGTTCTTTCTTAATGTTACTCTTTTCAAATTAATAAGTTGTATGATAGAACATTAAAAATGTGTGAAATGTTTAACATTAAAGATACAAGTTTTATTTTGTATTTAGTACACTTGTTGAGAATATGCCTCAATAAAATGCACTGGAAATGTAATTCAAGAAAGAACCACAGAGAGTTTACAATACAATAACCTCACCAATTATTACTATCTCTAATGTTATTTAAAACTTTTGTCATCACTAGAGAAATAAAAGTTTATGGAAATATTCAGAGCTTTGGTAAGAAGATCTTTTTTTAAAAAAAACTTAAAAGATACTAATAACAATCAATATAACATACTTCTTTATAAACTGCTGCTATTCCATTTTCATAAACACAGGTTTGGGCAAGAACATCAGTCATACAGCCAACTGCTGAATATTCCATTATTACCTAAACAAACAAAGTTTAAAATTTCACTTAAATTTTATCATTTAATAAAATTATACGTAATAATGAGACAAAATAATTTATTTTCCTCTTTTAAAATATTGTGAGTAATTATATATCTTATAAAAACAGAAAAGCTTTTCATTCAATTTTTCATGAAGTTGGAACTGAGGTAAAAACGGTTATTTAACATTATTTAAATGAAAGATTTTTATTATCTAGAAAGGTTTATGATTCATAAAAATATTACAAACTCAATTTAAAGTCTTAAGAAAGTGTGAATTATTAAAGACCACTTTTCTACTTTTAGTTACTTCTTCAATTTATAATTTTTATTTTTCTACCTCAAAAGATGTTTTTCATTTTTTGAAGTACACTCATTATATATATTGGTAACTAATGCTGTAATCTGATTCCCAACAATTATAAAAGATTACATTGGATTGTATTTTGTGTAAGAGACTTAAAATTTAACAATTAAATATTTATTGTAATACACACTAAACAATGTTAACAGTTTTGTAAATAATGCTACATTTGAGAGTACTGTATAAGCTGCAACTAATTTAACAAACTCAACCTTTCTTGAATAAAATAATTTCAACAACCATATACATAACACACGTACATATAATGAAGTTGAAACAAGCATAATTAAAACTAAAGAGTGCTGGTTAGAGATAACATACAGGTAGAAACTAAAAATAGAAATGTATAAAGTTATTTCAAAGTTATTTATACATGGAATGAATTAAGAAAGTCATTGTATCAGAACCAAATGTGGCTGCAGCCTCCCACACTAAAACTGTCACGTATTACTTACAACTACAATTTGAACAAAGCAACCTGTGAGAGTGATACATAAAAATATTCTTCAACTTGTAAAAATTGCTTGAAATTCACCACTTAAATAAATAAACACAATATGTTAGTGTACACTCTATAACAGGTGCTATTAAAATAAAAAATTAACTGAAATGTAACATTAACAATACTAACCCAAAGCTCATCACCAACAAGATAGCTATCCAAATAGTTGACGATGATTTGGATTCTACACACTGATTAAACTGCTTATTTATTTTCAATCTGCAACACGTATTATATAATATTGTTGTGATATCTGTAATTTTCTGCACTAAAAATGTACTTCCAATAAGCCCTTTTACATGGGCCTGGAATAACAAGGCAGTTGAAACCCTCAACTCATAATTTGAAGGTTGCCAGTTTTAATCCCTATCACACCAAACATGCTCACCCTTTCAGCCGTATGGTCCTTCTAATGTTAAAGTCAATCCAAACATTCACTGGTAGAGAAGTTGCCCAAGAGTTGACAGTGGGTGGTGATGACTAACTGTCTTCCCTCTAGTCTTACACTGCTAAATTAAGGATGGCTAGTGGAGATGGACCTCGTGTAGCTTTCATAAAATTACAATATAAACAAATAATCCTTTTACATCAACAGATATTCTAATTCAATGCTGCCATTTATTTGTAAAACTTCTTTTCAAGCATGTCACGAGTTTCTGCCTCCTCTTGATTGCAAATTATTCATTAAAATTATCATGTAACAACCCTCTATCAGTGATAAAGCAAGGTATTCTCATTATGCTTATGACTTCCTCTGTTCAATTCTACCAGATATAACTTTGAGTTCTCTTAGAATTTGGAAGCATCAGGTTTTAACGAAGAGGTAAGATGTGAAATGAGGTAAGAACCTTCCTGAAATACATTTACAGTTTGGGTGAATTACAACTTCCAATTCAGTACATTATCTCATATCAACAGATAGTGAGAATCTTACATTGAATAGGTGGAAAAAAACAGTTTGAGGGAAGGAAAGAAGCATTCTCCCAAGCCATCCAGAGGACACACCTGAAGACAAGTCAAATTTGGAGAACTGGTGTGGGAGACCATCTGAGCCAGGTATACATTACACCCATATAAGAAAGGTGTGGAACTTTTGGGAAAACTGGAATGTAATAAGGGCTATCAATCTTCATTGGAAGAAAAGTGAGGGCATGAAATACAGTGGAGAGTTTGAAGGAACAACAACACTTGAAACAGTGCAATGAATGACCACAAAGACCTATTTTCAAATGCAGACCATAATGATTCACTCAATACAACACATGGTAGGGATGAAGAGTATTCTATTCAACCATAACCATATATGTTTTGGTTTAGAATAATGGCTACTTTGATAACACTTTTACAGTTGACTGGATACCCCCATTGGTTCTGTCAAGGCTATATAAAATAAACTTTAAACAGATTTATCCAAAATCAACTTTGGAAGTACTGATGAGATTAGTTATTGTAGTTTACAAAAATAGAGGCATTCATGTAATCCACACCCTGCATACTGACAGACTTGATGATTTATTGAAATGGAAGATTAGTGTGAGAAAATATTACATTTTGAAGAACATGGACTTTACCAAACACAAGTTCTAACTTTTTGATAATCTATGATTAGTTCACGTTTACCACTTTGCAAAATAAAATTGACAAAGGGAACGAAAATTAAAACAGACTCAAAAGGAAAAATTATTATTAAAATATGCACTGCAGACTCAACACATACCTAGATAAATATGCTGCACTTTACAGGTCACAATTCTTTCAAAACAGAAACTAATTACATGATTTATGTTCTCCTTGTAGCTGGCCAATCAACTTAGATGGCAATAATCCAGAAGAACATATTACTTTTGAGTCATTAATAATACAAATTCACTTTCAAGTTGACCCAAGATGACCACCAGAATCACTGAGTTTAACAGTTAAAGAAATGACTGTAATTGTGGTGATCAAGATAAAAGGAAGAACCATAATAGTGTTCAATGCTGATTCAAGCAGTTAAATGGATCATTGTAAAACTTAAAATTGATGGGCTAGATTAGATAAATCACTGTTATGCCTAAAACTGATCTAGACGAAGAGATGAAATAATGTAATATCTCAAAGAGATCCAGATAGGTAGATGAATCAAAGTGATACTCACATTTGATACAGACAGCAAGATAAATCAATATGACATTCAAACTGGATCAAAATAGCTAAAAAAAATTACTAATTCTCAATTCCCATCTTGTTTACCAGATACATCTTTGTGGTGACCTAAGACCTTAAGACCACTGTTAGGTTGACAAATGACCATAACGAATAACAATTATAATTATCATTCTACGTGCCCTGGATGTTCATCGCAATATCCGAAAATGTAATAAATCTAATGATTGTCATGAGGTTCAACGCTACTCTAGATAACAAACTGATTTAATTGGAAATTCTAAAAAAATTAATATAGCCAGATTTAGCACGTAATTTTGACTGGGTTTAAAATGTTCCAAATCAGAATATAGAAAAATTTTATGTTTCGGAAATACGGAACATATCAAGTACATGTGGATGGCTCGGAATTTTCATCGCAGTGGTATTTTAAATATCTTCTTCAAAGGTCGCAGAACTTCAGAATACTATGAAATGTTTCCTTTCATAACAAACTTTAGAATACTATAGAATGTTTCCTTTCATAATAACATCTATATAATGACTAAGTAACAAGTTCTTAAAGTGTTTGTAAATATCATTGCAAAACATTTTAATTTATCCTTTTTCTTTACTCTTCTTCTCTTTTATTAACTGACAACTCAAATACCAAAACAGTAAGGCCAACCAACATCACAGAGGTGGCACAGTTTTAAACGGAGTGTCCCTTTTTATAAATATTAATAATAACTATTAGCAATGAGAAAAATCGTAAGTCTAGTGTAACCGATGTTATCATTACACCTGGAACTTTGATTTCTCACAGATATTTGGTGTTCTTTCACAAAGCTTATGTACAGGGTGATACAGGAATTACAAGCTACTAATAAATAAACAATAAATATTATAGTTGAAACCTCAGCGTATTTAGAACTTGGTTATAAATAATTACTAAAAATGCAAAAACATTTCTAAACTAAAATGGCGTCATGATTCTTAGTTACTGACCTATCACGTGGTTCTTCGAGGCAAGATATGTTTGTGTTACATTATGTAAAATTATTGGGTCATTTATGGTGGTACGGTATTGGGTATCGTAACTAGGAAGATATATCTAGTGGGAGCAATTGCTAATTTTTCTATAATTACTGTATGGGAGTTCTTAGACAGTGTCATATGCTGTAAAATATGCAATAGTCTGCGGTGTTGATATACATACATATGATGTATGACATTATACATACGTAGTTATATTTGTGTGGTATTGCACACATTTACGAAGATTACACGTGAAATTGTTCCAGAATGTTGTATAACATTCACTAATAAAGAAAAAACATCTCAGGGAACACAACTATTGGACAAATAAAGAATATCGGAGTGTGATATGTGATTAGTTTAAAAGGTAGTGTGACTGAGGAAAGTACAGCGTGTATTGTATTTTCTTAATGATGGTGGCGATTTTTTATGGTTCGGTTCCAAAGTAAAATATTCATGAACACTCAGGTTTTCAATGAGAAAAAGGCATGAGGGTGCTAGAAAATCTACACAATATCAAATGAGTATCATAACACATCTGTTTTGTTTACTGGTAGTAGCAAATAAATATCTTGCAGTTGAGGCAACTGAGATTTACATACATAGTCTTTACGAAGTGAAATCATGATTATCTGTTCATTCAAATTAAAAGAAAGCATTGTATATTTGCTGTTTTCAAGAAATTTGTTCAACGTGAATGATACTTTAATTATTTCGAAACTGTGAGTATTAATGAATGCTTTATCTCAAATCTAGTTTTCAACAAGATGGTTCTTGTGCACAATTTTTGTGTTAAGTGCCTATACATATGATGTTGTGTTTGTTGTGCTGACTAAATAAATATACGTACTTTTGGATTTGATTTGTTATATCAGCATTGATTTTACACATTTATTTAGATTTATATAACTTGTATTGGGAAGTAAACTGGAGTTTAAATGCCATTTAACTCCTAGAGGCATAATGATCGACAATCAAATAATAGTGGGAGATATCTAATTTTTAGTGTGGTAGCTGGCAATAACTGGATAAATTGTTGCAGCAAAAGCCTGAGGCACTGACCCAACCCACTACATGAAGCCTACCATGCCTTACATCCAGAGATGCTGGGTCAGCATCTATCGGGCAGGATGCTTGTATGCACTTGTGCTATCCTTACTATCCACTCAGGTCTTTAAACTTATGTTGCTGGTTGAGCTGTTGGCCTACATGTGATCTGCCATCTAGAACATTTCCAAACTTGATTTGTCAACAATCATAACTCGTATCATTTGCATGTCATACCCAATTTCTCATGATGGAGGAATGTATCTCGTTTGCGAGTGCACATTTCTCACAAACATACTTCACGTTATTAATATGAGTTTATCGCCGCTATTAAGTACGGAGTTAGTTATGATGTATAATATCATGATTATTGGTAAAAGTTAATTTTATTATGTATTATATTCATAAAAATGTTACCATAATCCAGATTTAAGGGTATTTGTTTTTGTGCTTCTGCATTGCATACTTTGTTTAGAAATGTATCATTTTGCAAACAGATCGTTAATAAAGAATTGTTTTCATAAAGTAAGTTATGCTTATAATGGAAACTGATGTTATGCTATCTCATCATACTGAGTAAACATAACCAGCGACAAGAAAAATGTTTCTATCATTTGATATTGCTATTGACTTATATATTATATCACAGTGAATTTTCGTAAGGTTTATTACGTTTATTTTGAATGTTGGTCTTTCAGTTAAAATTACGTTTTTCCTCTTTTATAATGTATATAATATTATATCAATGAATTTGAGGTTATTGTATGAATACTACTATTTTTTTTTCTCGTATTATTTGTTTATCCTTTAGAATTTTCATGCAAAATCAATAAGGCTTCCCCTAACAAGTGTAAAGTTTTGCAACGCTAAACTCCGAGTTTCGATTATTTGCTGTGGACACATTAAACAGCCCAATGTGGTTTTCCTTAACTTTAAGGCTATCTCTGCTTAGCCATCTTCAAATTTCAATGGATAGATTAAAAGACAACAAATAAATCGTGGGATTTTACCACCACTCTTATATCGCATCCATGGTTAAAAAGTTCATAACGTATTTTTGAAGCAGAAGGATGCAGGATGAACACCTCAATATCCTAAGGATTTCATTACGAACAAGTTCATTCCTGTTTATTAACTTATTCCCCACACCCATAGAGATAGATTTTAGAAGCTTTCTAACTAGCATTTTGTCAAATGCTTTTTTTGAAAATCCAGATATACCAAATATACACCCTTACTCTCATCTACATTAGAATATTAAATAATTTTTAATAAAAGTGAAACCATGTTGACTATCCCATAAAACTAAATTTGTAAAATGATTTTACAAAACATCTTTTAACAGACTTTCCAAAATGTTTTCCACACTGATGTAAGAGTAATGAGTCTATAAATAATGGGACAATTTTTATCACCTCCCTTGGAAAGAGGAGTTGCACAAATTTCCAATCCTTTGGTACCTGTTAACTCTTCAAGAACTGATAAAAAATAGTACCAAGGGGTTTATATATCCAATCTTTAAACAACTGGCTGTAGTTTGACTTTTAGTAGACTATTAAAATGTTTGTGGATGTAACTATGCAAAAAAAAAGTTAATACATTCAACTTTCTAGCAAATCAGAATTTTATTCTTATTGCACACACATAATTTTATATTTAGAGTTCTTTCAAAACATCCGTAATTCCTATATGTAAATTGCACCCAATTTTTAAATTTTCTAATAAATATAAAACAATAGTTAAACAAATATTGTTAATACTAATGGACTGATATACAAAAACTTGGTTGTAGTTGTATATTTTTTAATATTTATATAGATAAACAATCAGAAATACAAACTTTTATACAATTGTAAATTGCGCCACCAGTATAATTATGTAAAGTATCTTAGGTTCCTCTTGATAGATCTGTTGTGAACCTAGGCCTTATGATACTTTTATGATACATTTATTTTACCAGTATACTAAATGGTTTTGGGATAATGTTTTTTTGACCATTTATTTAAGTATGATATCAAGGTTTTGGGATGAAAGATACTTGACGTATGCTACAGATCTAATATGGTAATTGAAATTAAGAATATCAAATTTGGATCAGTTTGAAAATTCGGGAACTTAAAATTTGAAATTATTATTTGGTTTGAGATTTTAAATTTGCATTATCATCTATATTTTGAAGGAAATAATCATATCATTTCAGGGCTGAAATAAATTATAGCAATAAGAGATTAGATGTGGAATAAAACATAGTAATTCAAATCCTTTTCATGAGTGATGCAAAACTGTGTAACCTAGGTAACAGTACAATATTTAGTTCATGTACTAGAATGTTGGAATCATGTCACAATTGGTAAATTTATGTGCTAAGTTAAAATCCAGCAATTTTAATTCACATTTTACAAGTTTTAAGTAATATTTCACAGTGTTAAATAAACATATTACAATATTTCATAGACAAGCAAGTGAACAGGTAATGTTACTGATATAAAATCTGCATGTTTCTGAAACTTATGCTTAAATGTAATGATATTGTATTTAAAATGAAGTATTTAAAATCTATCTTATTGATATAATTATTTTTTATTCCACAAAATTAAAGATAACTTTAATCACTTCAGTAGACAATGATTTTTACATGAAAATGTTTTCACTTACTGTAAGACAAATATGCACCCCATTCTAAAAGACTAGATACTCTAATTTTACAAAAATCCTTGGTATTTAAAGGCAATAAGTTTTACAAACATCTGTCTAAAGGCCTAAATGTAGAACAAAATGAATTTTTATAATAAGGCACTTTTCATGTTAGTGTCATTTGTGTGGTGGAATACTTCTGTGACTATATGTCACAAATGTATTCAGGTCATTTTAATGTCATCTAATGCCATAAGAATGAAAGAACATGTATACTCTGATAAAAAGATGTAAGTATTAGATATTTATGAATTAATTATTTTGTAGATAACCATATACTCTAAACAGTAACAGAGTTATGTTAAATGGAGACAAGTTAAAAGTTAAGGAATACTGGAAGTGTATAAAATACAAAAGTAGTACTGAATATGAACTTAATATGTCTTATAAGGAACAAATACCGTATTTTCCGGTTAATAAGCCGAGGCCAATTTTCAGCTCTGAAAATGAGAGTTTTCGCTTATTACCGCCCAATAAGCCAAAACCATTTTTAAGAAGTGACAAGTTTCTTCAAAATGATTTCTTAGTCTCGTTTCAGCATCAGCATGCATGTTGTGTGTGATCATTGGCATTCGGTAGTAAAGCAGAACGTGTCGTATTGAGACAGAGATGGAATCAATATGTCATTCGTTATTGGCTCCACTCACTGTAATTAGGTAACCAATGAAATTCCAGAATTTTTACTCAGTAATTAAAATCACTAACCCAGGGTATAAATACCAGGGGTATGTAGTGGGAGTTTATCATTGTACCATCAAAAGCCAAAGATATCTACACCTGCAAAAAAAAAAAAGAATGCATTATGATGCTGCTTTTAAACTGAAAGTAATAGAGCTAGCCTTAAAAACCTCAAATATGAATGCCACTCGCCATTACTGTATGAATGAAAGAAAGCAGAATGTGTGTTAAAAGATTTTGGTTTAAAGCTGGTGATCAGCCAATAAGCCGACCCCCAAAAATCAGGTCCAAAATTTAGGGCCAGAAATTTGACTTATTAGGTGGAAAATATAGTATATAATAAATAAAAATAAGATGAATTTTATATCTTGAAAGAATACCAACAACAGATGTAAAAAATGCAAAACAGTATTAAAGATGAATTTTATACCACAAAACAATACCAATTGCAGATGTAATAAATACAGACCAGTATTGAAGATGAATTTTATACAGCAAAAGATTATCATCTACAGATGTAAATAAATACAGACCAGTATTGAAGATGAATGTTATACAGCAAAAGAATAACCTAAGATGTTAAATACAAAACAACACTGAAGATGAGTTTTATACCAAAGAACAATACCAACCAGATATGTATTAAATACAAAACAATATTGAAAATATTAATATAGGTATAATGGCATTCCTTTATATTGGTTTATTTTGGGTTTAAGTTGTTGTATAAGTAAGGCTTCTTTAATTTTTAAATTTCATAAACAAACACAAAATTAAAGAAGCCTTACTTATACAACAACTTAAACCCAAAATAAACCAATATTGAAAATAATTTTTTTACCCCAAGACAACAACAACCTGAGATGTATTAGGTATAGAACAGTACTAAAGATTAATTTTATATTCTAGAAGAATAACATAGATGTATTAAATGTTAGAATAATAAAAAGGTTATCTAGCAAAGAAATATTAATTGAATAAGAAAATAATATAATGGAATAACCTTAATAATACAAAAGATAAAAAGCACATACCAGACATATATACTAGGTTTGTACTGAATAAAAATATCAACATAATATTTCAGACAGATTCCAGTTATGTATTAAGTACAGGAATAATATCAAAGATAAATTTTATATTCCATGAGATTACTAATATAAAGATAAATCAGAAAATTATACTCTAGATTGATAGCAGATTTATTAAAAGCAAAGATGTTATAACCACAAAGAGTATTATGAACTGAACTCTTCATTAATACTTAAGACACATCTAGCTTAATTGTCGTAATTATACCAAAGATTAATTAAATACCATGGCAAATTAAAACAAACATGTTAGCTCCTTAGGCTACCAACTTATGTTAAATAATTCATTAAATAATAATCTAACTAGAGGGGCCCCCATCAGAACACATGTCTCCATCACACAGTGTTCATCATATTTGACTCTCAAAAAATAAAGAACTATATCTGTATGCCTATTGTTATCAACAAACATAGATCCTTTTTGGCAGGACAATGAGGAATAATATTCTACACATGTCCACAAAATTTCATCAAAATGCCGGCCTTTTTGACTGAGATATAAAATGAATATAGTGTGATAAAATCTCCCTCTGTTAACACATGGGAATTGTTTCTTTATTTATTTTCATGACTTTCTATGACTTTGACCATGATCCTCCAAATACTAATCACTTCTAAGTTGAGTCACAGCTTTAGAAATCTTTCTGACAAACACACATGTACACAGAGATGAAAACACAACCTACATTACCATCGTTGGTAGAGGTAACAATTGTTTTGTAAATCTAAATGGTTCATAAGAATATGAATTGCATACCAAACATTTAATAATGGAAATAGTAAAAGAGATGATGCAAAAGAAACTTGATGTGATAAATGTGTACAATAAACATTCAGAAAAATATATACAGGATTTTAGGTATGTGCACAGTACTTCAAAAATATACATACAATATACAACAAGCACTGAAAATACGTAAAAAAGGAGTAACCCTAAAATGGTATAATTATTATACTAATAACAGAAAAATACTAAACACTATCAAAATATAAAAATGATATAAAAAGTTTACTGATCTGAAAGAAACTGATATATAGACTAAAATAATTGAAAAGAAGTACTTCACACTATGACAGTAGCACCAAATGTGAAAACCCCATTACAACGCTATACAGAAGCACATCAGATGTGGATAAATTGTTACAAAAAATATCTACTATGTGTATGAAGAGGATTGTGTAGTAATTAAAGCCACTTTCCAGAATCATAATTAATATAATGATGTACAACAATAGATGAAATATGGTGGTAATGTATGTGTTATATAACTTAGGAAAGCAGTATAAGCATTATTTTAGTTCTAGATAATTTTTTATTCCAAAACAACAACCAAAAAATGTTTTAAAACAAAATAATTCTAAAAATGAGTTCTTAAACCAAGAAGAATACTATGATTACATATACCTAGAAATAATCACATTTCTCACACTTGATAAGTGGGTGTAGAACCAGTTACACTTATCCTTTATGGTAGCACTTTTCTTTCATATTAAAGGTTTGATAGTAGCCCCTTATCTCCAACCCTTTCCTCTCAATTCTTTGAGTTTGTCTTGTAAACAACATCTTAATAGTAATTATTACACTAGTAAAAGCAATCAGGATGGAATGGTGTAAAACAATATTCAGGAAGTAACTAAGTGTTGAACAGTTTAATTTTCCAGTAGGTGGAAGGGCGTCATGCATGGTTAACGACATAATGTGCAAAAATATCTTGTTTTAATTTTTGACAGAATCAAATTCTTCTCATAAAATAATGTTATACACGATAACTGGATCTATAAATAAAATCACACGTCTTACAAACGATATCTGGGATACAGAAGTAGTCACGTCTCGCACACGATAATTGGTACATGGAAGCAATCGCATGTTTTACACGAGAAAGCTGGGTGTAGAAATCGTCACGTCGTATATATTTAAAAACTGATAATTGACAGCTTATAAATATTACTAACCTTGAATACCTAATTTCTCCTGTTAATAAAGCTAGCATAGTGATGCGAATAAATATATTAAAAATTAAGTTATTGTATATTATCTTAACAATCAATATGGAAAAGGCATTCAATTATTATCACATCGCATAGCTGCCATTTTCAAACATTCCATTACAAATAGGATTACACTTCACTTTTGGAAGCAAACATTTATAAATGGCGTGCAAGGAAAAAGTCACTGGATGAACCTGACAGCAATAGATCTATAATCTTATTAAAGTTAGCTGGGTAAAATTCTGGAAAATAATCATCACTAACACGAAACTTGATTTATTTGGAACGAAATAAAATGATAAAAAAACATCAAAAATCTATCAAATCAGGCAAGTTATGGAACAGCTGGTTAAAATATGTCCCAAAATAACGACTACTCCAAAGTCACATATACAAAAAAAGTAATAGTTTTTCACTGTGGTCTGTCTTGTCAACTTACCTTCCAAAAGCAGTAGCGACATCTCTTGACTGAAAATAAAATAATAGAAGAAAGAGGTTCGTGGGATATTTTATAGTGGCAGATCTAGCACAAGGGGCAGCGATCAGCACTATTTTGAAAGTGAATATTACTTCATTAAATTACCTAAATTATTATTAATTTTATAATTTATAGACGATGTGGACATCTGTAAATGTTCTCTAAGTATTGTTACAGGCCTTTCAGTGATCCTATAAAAATTATTAAAGGTTACGTAATGAAAGTGATAATTTTTACAACCAGTCTGATCCACATTCGTATGCATTTTTGTGTTTTCGGAAAATCAGTGCAAAAGTTAACCACTTTGCGGGACTTTCATATTAATAGTTTATATTTTATTTTGTAGAAAGTTGGTCTTGTTCGCTTGTTATTCAGCACAAAGCTATATAAAGGGTAATATGCAGTTAAACCCGTTTTATTATTTTTTTATTTTGTAGAACCCTAAGCCTTCAGACTTATGGTTGAGCCACAATCGGATAGAGCAAATTGGTGAAACACGTATTAGATTTCATTTCAAGCATACTTCAGTGAACAATTTAATGATGTTAAAGGTGATTCAGGTTAGGAAATTCGTTGTTCCCAGAGAAATTATGCCAAATTTTATAAAAACCTTTTTTCAACTTACCAATGTGCTTATAATAAAAGCATTTAATTTTTCTTATTAAAACCTATTTTGTTTTCTTAAAAATTGGCTTAGAAATCTGTTTAGGTCACTTTTTTGCTAGAGGAAAGGCAGCTGGTCATCACCCATCCACTTTTGGACTACTCTTTTATCCACATATAATGGGGATGAGGGTTACTTTATAACGCCCCCATGGCTAAAAGGGCGAGCATGTTTTGTGTGATAGGGATTTGACCCCGCGACCCTCAGATTACGAGTCAAGTGCCTTTATCACCTGGGATTCATGAAAATGAGCACGTGTAAAAATTATTATTGGGTTAAATTTAACACAATCTTTTTCCTATACTTGGTCTCATAGTACCTATCAAAATTGTCAGTTTTATTTCACAACAACAAAAACATTCTAATCGTGTTCTTATGTAAATAACACAGCATAATATTCATAAAGGTAACATTTTGTTACTAATAGTTGTAATGATCAAATGTGCTTAGGCATGCGTACAAAAATATCTTTATAAAAAATGAACAGTTTTTTTAAACATACAAAGTCTTGTGGTTTACAAGATATTTCTTCTCGATATCACTACTATTGTGCTAAAATTTGTTTTCTGTTCCAGTTAATATAAAATTATTAACTGTACAAGAACTATGAAAAAGTTGTAGTTTCTGGTAAGCGATAATAACTTTTTAAATTTTTCTGTAGTACTTCTCAATGCACATGCTGCATGAACCTCTTAAATAGGAATAACGAAGCCACAGGTGATATGATTACAGGATAAAAAAAGAAAGACAGGTGAAATGTGCAGGGTGACGATATTATATTAAAACGATTTTCAATATGCAACTACTGTTGATATAAAGTCTTAGTGAACGCTTGAGTATCAAAGTATTTTGACTTATTTTGGTGCTTGCAAAAGTGTGATGCCACCAAAAACTGATAGCTTTTAGAAGTGGTATGTATCAACCTTTCCAATACAAAATATTCATACGCTTAGATTATGAAAATGTGTTTAGTTCATTGACTTAGACTTTCCAAGATAAGAATACCCTCTTTACGTATTGTTGTTGGAAAACAAAGTAATATGGATTAAACTGAACAGAAAGACTTGATACAAGTATTGTAGAAGGTGAGAGACCTAACAGTCAGTGGCAAAAGCTGTCTACGGGCTCCAGGCAACAATATACAATATAATCACGGAGGATATCTGCCTGTAAACGCGCCACACATTACTTGTACTCAAGCCGAAATGCCAGTTCAACCCGCTACATATCTTAATCGGCTGAAGAATGAAACGAGTATTCATGTATCTCAGAACGGCTGGTATGGGTATTAATGCTTTTACTAATAAGGCAGAGAACAACATTTCGACCTTCCTAGGTCATCTTCAGGGTATTCATGCTATTCAATACGAGGGTATATAGGTGATGTTGCTGAACGCAGCAAATATGAATATCTGTGCGAATAGATTGTTTAAACGGGTGCTGAGCAACAGTCGTATTTACAGAATATGGAAGGCATACAGAGAGAAAGGATGTGCTTTTAATATTACAACTTTACTTTTTTAATGAATTGTATACTGCAGAGCTATTGTCATAATAGAAATTTTTCAGATTAAACATGTCTGAACATTGCAAGATGAGTGTGGGACATCTTAAAATAAATAAAACAAGACCATTTGTTATGATTTAAATAGTGTGCTGTTATCAAAGGTTTTTAAAAACAACATAGTTTTAAATCTTACATCAGGTAAAGTAAGCGCCTATTGAAGGCAGTTCTCTAAATGCGACCTGAGTCGACCATAGCATATTCTCCTTTTCTTTAGCTCATGACTTCTTAAAATAGCACTTTGAACTGTTAACAAACTGCTGTATGACGTCAAATGTTTGATGATTGCAAGGAAACAATTGACGAAGATAATTTAGCTTGTAGTGTCAAGTATTTAACAAGATAGCTTTTCTTTAATTTGGTACTAACCTGTAGAGAAACAAAAGTCTGAAAATATTTGGAATCATACACCACAATAATAAATTATATTTTGAAGTTGAAAAAGTAAAAAATATTGGAGACATCTGGTTTATTCCGCACCGCAGCGTAAAGGTTCCCATCCATTTTGCAACCGAAGATCAACCAGTTCCGATCCTAGAAATTTCACAGACTACCTCGTACAGTATTAATTTTTAAAAGTAGTTTTATATCTCATTGTCAAACAATACACCTCAATAGCTATGCTTCAAAACGCGTAACAAATTGGTAAAACGTGGAATAGAGGTTGGGAATCACTACTTTACATAACTTTTTCACACTATTATTAATATCTCTTTGTTAACATACAGTGAAAATACAAAGTTTATCACAGTATAAGTTCAGAATTAATCGTCTAACTTTTCCGCTTCTGTTCTGTGACATTCGTTCATTCTTATACCGTAAATTAACAATAAAAATATTCGATAATTTTTTTCATCAAAAGAAGAAACATACACCTTCAAGCTTTCCATAAGTGAAACGATTTTTCTGAATATTTTCACATACTCATGACAAATTCAAAGGAACGATATAAAACTTCCTATCTGTTTCAAAAAACAGCAACCTTTTTATTGTTATTCAATGAGGTAAACTATGAAAGATGTTTAAAATGTGTTAGGTTTATAATAAACTAAAAAAACATGGACATTTGCTGCCTACATTTATCAAGGCTCACCAGTGGCTCAGTGGTATGTCTGCGGAGTTGCACGCTACAATGCGGGTTTCGATACCCGCAGTGGGCGGAGCACAGATAGCCCATTGTGGAGCTTTGTGCTTAATTCTAAACAACAAAAAGCATTTCTTAAGACCTTCTTTAGATATTACGGCAGGTTAAGTATTTTTTGTTAAATATATACAAATGGTCAAAACTAATACGTAATATACACAAACATTTAAGGGTGAAATTGTTCTAAACTGTTTGTATGTATTCTAGAAAACTCTACCCATATGTGTATATTTATAAAACTGTGTGTGGTGGTAATTATTCAAAAATGTAATTTTTGTTACGAAAGTGTGTGAGACAGTTAATATACGAGTAAACCTAAGAAACGAACTTGATTTGGTGCTTAAAATAATCAAATAACAATCGACTCAATACACCAGCTAGGTAGTGTTGCGTTAATCTAAGGATTAGAAATTATAGAATCGTCGAACCCGGCCCAGCATGGCCAAGTGGTTAAGGCACTCGAGTCGTAATCTGAGGGTCTCGTGTCTGAATCCCCTTCACATCAAACATGTTTGCCATTTCAGCCGTAGGAGCGTTGTGGTGTGCGGTCAATCCCACTATTTATTGGTAAAAGAGTAACCCAAACGTTGGCGGTGGGTGTTGATAACTAGCTGCTTTCGAGGCAAACAAAACTAAAATCGTTGGACCCACTAAATGTAATTTTTAGTTTATGTTTCGGTCACAGCTATACGTTAAGAAATGATAAATTTATTATATTCAATAGTTTTTACATTATTGATCATTACGGTGTTTTTGTTTTACTGAGTAAAGTTTAATAACATATTCCAGTTTACATGTTAATGCAAATAAGGTTAACACGAATTAACAGAACAGCTCAATTACAAAGTGTGCATCAGTGTGCTGTTATCTTTTTTTGGAATGAGGATTTTTATGGTTGATTTAAGATATTAGGCTTCACGAGTACCGAATACACGACTATTCCAAACAGTATCGATCAGTCTACCCTTTTTCTCTTTAGCAGCAACAGTAACGCTGACTGACTTTTCCTGGCCGACTACTTCTCCGAAGAGTTGCCTAGCAAAAAGGAATGGTCCGTTCGCCGGGTCATTCTGGGTTCCTAGCACTTCGTAGATCCAAAGCTAGAGTACAACTTCTCTTGTCGCTCGCATCCACTGAAGTCCGCGTGTGCGCGTGTGCGATGACATGCGTGGCGGCGTGATCTTGCCGTTCGACGTCTGTTCATTCAGCGTCTATGCTGCCGCGTCCTCGGTAGCTCTACATCTTTGAACCATCGCCATCATGAGTGTCCGAAGGGTTCGGGGGTCTTTTCGGGGTTCACTACGGCGATATGGAAGTGTGGAGGCCAATAAAAAACCTCATAAGCATTTTCAGTGGATTTTCAGAAATGGAGAATGGCGGATTGGCTATGGTAAGTAAAGTTTATATATATATATATATATATATACTTTATAGAAACGAGTCGTTCTTCAAAAGAAAAAGGTTTTATGAAAAACAACTATCTGGTATAAACAAGATAGGAGAAAACGAGATAAAAGTTCATTTTCTTTGATGTAGCATAACTTGCGCTTTACGCAATAACGGTCTGAAATGAGTTTGCAATGCGAAGTTTTGTCCGAATGTTTTATTGTTATTATTAGCAGAAAATGGAACAAACTCATAATATCTGACTAGATGAAAGAAATTCAAACAAGTAATTGTACGTTTTGTCATTCTTTTTTGTTGAGCCATTACGTCATTGTCGCGTGTGCTTATGGCCGCACTGAAATGAAATGTTTCCTGCATACTACCGCGCAAACACCTATGGTTGAGAATATTGAAGCCAGAAATACGCTGGGAACAAGAATATGGCAAAAGGTTTTGTCCATCTTATATGGCTTCTAATGTGCGTTAATAACAAAATATTAACTAAGCCAATGACGACATGTTAAATTGGACTTGAACATTAACCAATGTAAATTAAGAAAGCAGTTTGAAAACTGTAGTAGAATTATCGCCAGCTATTAAGTACGAGAAAATGTAAAATTAATTTGAAATCCGTTTTCGTTTTTTTCGTAGGCCTCTCTTTAGCATTCATTTAGTTAAACTTGTACAACATTTTTATTAAAATATGCATTATCTCACTGGTTCAAATTAGCAGAACTACAAACCCCAACAAGCCCAGCATGCCCAGGTGGTTAAGATATTCGACTCATAATCTGAGCCTTCGAATCTCCATCACACCAAACATGCTCGCCCTTTCAGCCGTGGGAGTGTTATAATGTTACGATCAATCCCACTATTTGTTGGTAAAAGAGTAGCCCAAGAGTTGGCGGTGGGTGGTAATGACTAGCTGTCTTCCCTCTAGTCTTACACTACTAAATTAAGGACGGCTAGCGCAGATAGTCCTCGTGCTGCTTTGCGCGAAACTGAAAAAAAACAAAACACTCCTCAACAGTGATTCAATATCAACATGGTTCCATTTTATTTAAAATAACCTCATATTAAAAGCTTGAATATCGACTCAGTATAATTGAGGCTTAAACTCATCTCCAAATGTTTATGAGATCTCCATACTACGGATTTGAACGTTGGTTCAGCATCACTACGACTCAGTTTTATTTCGGATAACATTCTCATAGTACAAACTTGAACATTGGTTTAGTACCGCTATAACTTCTTTTATTTCTATATATGTTTACGTTCTCGCACTAAAGACTTAAACTTTGGCTCCGTATCAGTGTGACTCAATGTTATCTCTTGACATTTATGATCACCACATACTATAGACCTGAACTTTAAACTGGTATCAACATGCCACCATTTTATTTCTAAATGCTTATGGGATCTCTATACTAAAGGCTTGAATATTAACCCAGAATCAAGTTGATTTAATTTTATCTCTTAATGTTTAAAACATTTTCACGCTATAAACCTGAAGCTTGATTTATAAATATGACTCAATGATATCTCTAAATATGTTTTATATCACCATACTAGTAACGTAAACATTAACCCAGTGTCAACATGATTTAAGTTATTACCTTACCATGCGATATCCCCATACTATAGACTTGATCACTGACGGAAGTTCAATATGACTTTATTAATAACAATCTTGGAATATGTATGATATCTCCAGAAAGATTTGGACTTTGACTGTGCTTCAACGTGACTCCATTTCACTTGTAAACACCTATGATATACACATATTATAAAACTAAAGATTAAGTCAGTATTGAGATAATGCTATTTCGTCTCGAAATGTTTACGACATCATCATCCTACATTTCTGTACATTAAATCAATATCAACATAGCGCAACTCCAGATCTAAATATGTATGACATCATTATTTTACGAACGTAAATACTGACTCAGTAAATGACTTAGTTTTACCTCTAAATATTTATGATACCTACATCCTACCAACCTGAATTGATCCAGTATGAATATGGCTTTGTTTTATCTTTAAATATGTATGATATCATCATACTACAAATCTGGACATTGATTTAGTGTCAGTCTGAGTTTATTTCATCTTTACATATTTATTGCATACGCATACTACTGTTTATAAACATTGATTCAGGGTATGACTTAGTTTCATCTTTAAATATGTATGATATCTACATATTACTAATCTGAATATTTATTCAGTATAATTACGAATACAATCCATCTCTAAATATGTATGACATCCCTATACTACAAACGTGGACATTGACCCAGTATACGTCTTAGTTTTATCTTTAAATATTTATTGACCCAGTATCAGTATGGCTTTATTTTATCTTTAAATATGTATGATATCCCCATACTACAAACCTGGACATAATTTGAGTTTATTTCATCTTTACATGTTTATTACATACGCATATTACAGTTTATAAACATTGATTCAGTGCATGACTTAGTTTCATCTCCAAATATGTACGACATCCACATACTACAAACCTGAACATTAATTCAGTATCAGTCTGAGCCCGTTTCCTCTTTACATATTTATTACATCTACATGATACAGATGTGAACATTGATTCAGTATTAACATTATATCATTTTATTTCTAAACACCTATGACATTCTCATACTACAAATCTGAAAATTGACTCAGTATCAATGTGGCTCAACTTTTCCTTATGATATATAAATAGTATGAATAGGAGAACTGAAGTCCAGATATTAAAGCTGTTCTGAGACAACTAAACAGAAAAAAGTTTTAAGTTTTAAGTTATTTTTCGACATTCAAACACCCTTATGCACTTTTAAGCAATAAGCGAGGGGTGTATTTTGGTTACAAGACGAGACAGCGCCAGAAAGTTCTTGTCCGTTCTAAATAAACCAGAAGACATCGCTAGAGTGGAACAACTTCGAAATTTGTATACACTGCGAGTCGTTCGAGTTGACGTAACTGGGGCAACGTTGTAGCTTTGATGTATCAAAATATTTATTGATGTTTTCATCGTTTTCCATGCAAACATCTATCTACCTATATGTTTGTCTATCTTTCTATTCGAAATGATCATTAGCTTTCATCTTGAACTGTATTTATCCTTTTTGTAGTTCTTCAAGCTTTTTTTTGTATGAATTTCTTGCTTTTGTATTTCTCAATTATTAAACAATTCTAATTGTTGTTGTTGTTTTGAATTAGGCACAAAGCTACACAATGGGCTATCTGTGCTCTGCCCACCACGGGTATCGAAACCCAGATTTTAGCGTGTAAGTCCGCAGACATACCATTGAGCCACTGGGGGGCAAACAATTCTAAACACAATACAAGATAATAAAGTCATACTGAAAATAAACCAATGTTGTAGTATCATCGTACTATTACAAGAGAATGTTTTGTGTGTGAGATGATGCAATATATTGAAAATTATAAATCTTTGCGTCCCCCAGTGGCTCAGCGCCATGTCTGCGGCCTTCCAACGCTAAAAACCGGGTTTCGATACCCGTGATGGGCAGAGCACAGATAGCCCATTGAGTAGCTTTGTGCTTAATTCAAAACAACAGTAAATCTTTCTGTTCTCATTAGGCCTAATTTAAAAAATTCTGTGCATTAGTTCTGAAACCGTTTGCTACTCTTTCTTACGTTAAAAAACAGACAAACTCTTCTACTATCATTTAGTATAATTTAATAATATATTTTTCAATAACCTAATACATGTGATATAGTTTTATTTATTCCTTGAAACATTTTTTCAAGATAAAAGGACGTCATTGTTCTTTATATGAAAGGCGTGACATTTTCTCTCAACATCATAAGGTTATTTTCTTTGCGAAAGAAATCAAAGTGAAACTTACTTTGTTAAGCAGATACCGTTCACCTCACTTGCTGAATGTTTTACAGATAAGAAATAAACAAACTAGAGAACAGGAGCTGGCTTTACAAAATATCGTGAAGAAATGTAAAGGTTTTTGTATTTTATTTTCGTAAATGTGTATTGAATGTTAGTTTTATGTTTTTTATTTTATCTTTATAATACTATATGCTCAAGATTAGTTCTATGTTTTTGTATTGTTTTTATAATTTTGTGTATTGCAGCTTAATTGTATGTTTTTGTATTTTGTTTTTGCAATGTTTTGTGTTGGGACATATTTTTATCTTTTGACGTTTTGTTTTCGTAATGTTATGCAATGGAGCTTAGTTATATCTTTTCATATTGTTTTTATAAATCTGTGTATTGTAGCTTAGGTATCTGTTTTAATATCGTCTTGATGTTACTTGTTGCAGCGTAGTTTGTTTCTATATTGTTTTGATGGTGTTGTGCGATGGAGATAACTTAGTTCTATGTGTGAAAGATAAATCAAATCTGAGTTTGAGTTGTTAGTCAGTTGATTTATTTGGTCTTCAAGAATTGTATCTGCTTCTTGTAATTTGAAATTTCCACCTGTTACTATATATATGGGTTATTTAAAAAAAAAACACTTGACATCTTTAAGGATTCTTTGTTTTATAATTTCATAATGAAATCATATTTGGAAGGACAATAATAAAGGGATTTATTTCTTTTCTTGGTGTTTTTATATTTAAATAGTTGTGGGCTTAATATTTAAGTTCAACAAGTTTCTTAAGGACCTTTTTTTAGTTAATTGTTTGTTTGTTTTTTTGAATTTCGCGCAAAGCTACTCAAATGCTATCTGCGTTAGCCGTCCCTAATTTTGCAGTGTAAAACTATTTTAACTATTCTAGAATTTCATCTCCCGTCGTTATAGGTTAATATACTACTTTTTTTTTAGAACTCCCATGGTTCGTATCTAGGTGAGATAATTAATGCATAACGTATTTAGATCCATTTGTCACTGAAAGTGTTTGAGGAAAATCTCGATTCATACTGATATGAAGAAACCTATCTCCAAGATATACTCTTCTATTTCTATCATTTACATTTCTTATCATATAGAAAACTTAAAGTGATAAAGTTTTCCTTCATATTCGTTTTGGCTACGTTCTTGTTACCACTTGTAGTCAACATCAGTCGAATCTCATCGATTCTATATTTCATCCGCATAGACAGTTTTCCATGCTTGGAGGAGATTTCGGCTGAATAAAAGTAGTTGTTTATCAATTAGCATGTAAGACGATGTTCTTTGTTTTTTGGAAAGTGTTTTTAAACAACGGCTTGCATTGTATGGTAGAAACGACTGATATGAGCATTAAAAACAGAAAACAAATAACAACGTTTCGATCTCCTTACGACATAAGGACAGTAGCATAAACATTGTTATTTGTTTTGTGTTTTCAAATAAAAGTTCTGAACACAAATATCTTCCGTCTCTACTATATGTCTATTTCAAAAGGATTTCTTGTCGTTATGATTGGTTTGGTTTATTTTTTAATTTGGCGCAAAGATACTCAAGGGGTATCTGCACTAGTCCTTCTCTAATTTAGTTTTATAAGACTACAGGGAAGGCAGCTAGTTATCATCACCCACCGCCAACTCTTGGGCTACTTTTTTACCAACGAATAGTGGGATTGACCGTCATATTATAACACCCCTAAGGGCTGAAAGGGAGAGAATGTTTGGTGTGAAGGGGTCAATGATCGAGCAACACAATTCTAATTATATTTAATTAATAAGTTGCGTAATTAGATCTATTGCTGTATTTTAGAACTGATTATTGGACAACTTATAAACGTATTAACTATTTATTTTGAGTTTCTTTGCTGATACTGGTGGCTCACCTTAGGGTTCGATGATCGTTGTGGGCATACTACACATAGCTCACTGTAGCATGGCGCTTAAAAACAATTATACTAATAAATAACTCTTTCTGATTTTTGAAGGCTTAACATATAAAGTATTCTGTTGAAATGCTTCTAAGTTTCGTTCGAGAATTCCAAGAATATTATGGTTTAAGTTTGCAATATTCTACCTTTCAGGAAAATTGTGAAACAAGTGAGTAGACAGATGGCGAAACGTCTATAACATATTTACAAAATATAATGAACAAGCATTCATTTTATAAAATATCTTATAACTTTTTGAAGTTTATAAAGTGAAATAAATTTTTACGAAAAATCTGATTTACTGGAGCTGCAAAAACCTATTTTTATATATTGCTCTTTTTTCACGTGAAAATTTTCCTAGTTAAAGCATGACTGCCTACTCTTGTTAGTAGGGGTTTCTCTCGAGTTGTTTACTATAGAAGGAAGGAAAAAAAATATTGTGCAAAGCTTTCGATTTTCTGGTTATTTCACACATTATAGAACTCTCCAATCATAGTAGAGTAAAACATATGATTTGATGATAATAATAATATAAAAAATGCACTTAGAAAATCATCCAGGCGTTCTGATCTATTAGGAACTTTCTTAAGTGTACCTCACACCAAGAGGTTGTGCTTCCTTTCAACGTTCAGGAGTTCACCTAACACGTTCGATTTCTCTCGCATCATTAAGAGATTTATTACTTCTGTCAACTAGAAAACTGAAAATAATGATTTATATTATTTTTCTTGTATTGAAACGCATTATTAAAAATGAAACTTAGACAAACACGTTTTTTTTCGGATCTCTATGGATGAAGTTTTCAAAGTTGAATAATGACGTCGGTTTAGGAATAAAAGTATTAAGGAGTTTAACGGACTTCATTGTTAAGAATTAACGTTTTAGGTTTTAGCTCAACACGTATCTAAAATCTCAGCAGAAGCCCATGAAAATTGCAGCCCTAGAGGGTTTGTTCTATTTAGAAAACATGGTGGTAAAAAATAAATATTTTGTGTTTTCACAAGTCTCTGTATTTGAGCTCACAGCTAAACATTTGGTTGAACATTTAACTAAGGTTTAGAGATATGTAGGTTAGTGTTTTGAAACTGAACATCTAATGCATTCTGGTAACTTGTTTAGAATCCACCAGCAGGATCATCCAGAAATGCTTGGCGTCATATTCGAAATTTCATGAAACATAATGAATATTTTCTGCATGTCAGCCGGCAACGATGTAACACCACAAGTTTAATATTAGTACACGTTATCAATTTTTATTACTGCCGTATATCAATACAACCGTATTTACTTATAAAAATGATCGTTTTTAACTGTCATACAAACATTTACCACTGTTTAATACTATATATATATACATGATACATAGCTATATGTAAAACAAAATTGTTCTTATATATTTTCATATATATATGATCTATTTTCAATATTGTTATCTATAAATACGATATCGCTTTTCACATTTGTCATGTATCAACGTAGTTACTTGGCTGCTATTGCTGTATATAAGAACAATAACATTTACCATTGCCGTGTGTAAACTTGAAAATTATGTTTACAAATATAACCTCTGCGTATTGTCTCTAAACACTTTTCACTGTTTTCATATACAAATATTATTGTACACATAACTGTAATTACGTTTCGCTATTGTAGTACATGAACATGATCACTTTTCACTGTTCTCATAATGCCTTCCGCTAGTCCAGCGGTGTGTCTCCGGATTTACAATGCTAAAATCAGGGGTTAGATTCCCCTCGGTGGGCTAAGCAGATAGTATGATGTAGCTTTGATCTAAGAAAACACACAAACACTTTTGTCATAAATAAACCTAATCACTATTACCATGTAGTAGGGTCATGAGTTCGAATCCTTGTCATAACATGCTCGTCCTTTCAGCTGTGGCGGTGTTATAATGTTACGATCAATCCTACTATTCTTTGGTAAAAGCAGTTCAAGAGTCGGCGGTAGGTGGTGATTGATGACTAGCTGCCTTCCCTTTAGTCTTAGGGATGGCTAGTGCAGATAGCCCACGTTTAGCTTTGGGCTTAATTCAAAACAGCCCAATTGTTACTTTTGCTATATATAAATGCAATAATTATTTTTTTGGAAGCATAGATTCAAAAATAAGGCATTTGCATACCTATAATTATTCTATAATCAAGTTGTACTAATTTTGTTGCATTACAAGGCGAGATTATAGAACATAATAGAATTTTTATCCGCTGTTCAAATATAATTATTTATTTAAATACTTATCTGAATTAATTCGTGAAGATAAATAATGGAGCATTTTCTTAAGTAAATAATTAGTCTTACGTGAAAACGTTTCCTTTTATATTACGTGCCCCCCAGTGGCTCAGCGGTATGTCTGCGGACTTACACGCTAAAATCCGGATTTCGATACCCTTGGTGGACAGCGCACAGATAGCCCATTGTTTAGCTTTGTGCTTAATTCCAAAACAACAGCCCCCCAGTGGCTCAGCGGTGTGTCTGCGGACTTACACGCTAAAATCCGGGTTTCAATACCCGTGGTGGGCAGAGCACAGATAGCCCACTGTGTACCTTTGTGCTTAATTCAAAACAACAACAACAACTTTATATTACGTAATTAATATTTCTGATTTACTTTAATCCCATTGTAAATTTTATTTTTGGACATCAGACATTCGTCACATATAGTTATTTGTTACATTTGAATCTTTCATTTTCCAAGATTTTCACTGTTTTAAATTCCCTTGTGGTAAAAATAATTAGCAAGAAGTCCAAGCTTCACCAAAGAAGATCGCCCTTTCAGCCGTAGGGGCGTTATTATGTTACGGTCTATCTAACTATTCGTTGGTAAAAGAGTAGCCCAAGAGTTGGCAGTGGGTAGTGATGACTAGCTGCCTTCCCTCTTGTCTTACACTCCTAAATTAAGGACGGCTAGCGCAGATGGCCCTCGAGTAGCTTTGCGCGAAATTAAAAACATACAAACAAACAAAAACAAGTCCAAGCTTACCGATAAGATATGACGATATAGTTTTCAGTGACGGTACGTTCTGTCGGAAATGTCGTCATTGAATTTCTGTCTTGAACATTTGGTTGAGTCAGGACGATGAATTGTATCATTTTCAGTAAGTAAGTCGCTATTTATGCTTAAGATAAGATTGTGCAACATTTTCAAATAAAAGTTGCTTCTATGTCAGATTCTACAGTTTCACACTAACTGTTTTTCGTTTATGAAGCAGGTTGTGTACATTATGTCTACATACTCGATGACTACAACAATCATATGGCTGCTACAGTTTGTCTTGCACATCCGTTTTTTTCCGGAAATTCAATTGACCCTGCTGTTTTTACTCCATGGTTTAAACATGTTATCGTGCGCATCAGTATGAAGAAGAAAACAAAACATACTCAAAACTATGATTGTTGGTTTTCAGAAACCCATAACGAGTCTTGAGCTTGTGTTGCTTTTTCACGGCTAAACGAGTCATAAGAAAACGTGGATAACTTTTTTTACCGAAGCTTTCCTGATGAACAAAAAAACACGCCATTACAAAAATTACTGTAGGCTGTAAAACAAAACTTACTTAGTTCAAATATATCCATGTTTGTTTATTTTAGATGTTAGGGAACTTAACGCAGGATTTTAGCTTTGTAAGTCTGCAGAATTACGGCTGTCCCATCAAGGGAATGAAAATATATACTTTTGTTTGCATTTATTATAGTATCTAGTACGCTTATTATTACTCCAATATTCAGACCGAGTTTAATCTTTCCGACAGGTCTCTTGGCTTATGATGCAAAAAGTCGGATTTTGATACCATAGTGAGCACAACACTTCAATTTAATAAAAACAAAGATCTTTCTGGAACTTATTTCTAGTAGTCGACAATAATAACATAGCACTTTTAATTAAAGGTTTCTCATTCTCATTAATCAGCAACAGGGCCTGACATGGTCAGGTGGTTAAGGCACTCGACTCGTATTCTCGGACACGAGTTTGAATCATCGTCACACCAAACATGCTTGCCCTTTTAGCTGCGGGCCATTATAATGTTACGGTCAATCCTGCTATTTTGTGGTTAAAGAGTAACCCAAGAACTAGTGGTGGGTGGTGATGACAGCTGCCTTCCCTCTGGTGTTACACTGCAAAATTAGGGATGGCTAACGCAGATAGCCTTCGTGTAGCTTTGGTGAAATTCAAATCAAAACTAAACAACAACAACAAAACGACAGTTTTTTTTTCAGGTTAAACATAAACTTATCAGGTAATGGTTCTGTTGATAAGCCTTAATCATGTCATAATATCACATAAAGTATAACTCTCGACTTTCAGGAGACATATGTAACAAGAAGGCCATCCTGAATATTCTATAACGGTAGTTGATTCTTACCACATCCCCTGTGGATTAATTCAAACATTCGGGAAAGTTAAGGTTCGATTCTTCGATTTTGAATTTTGATTTACTTTTGATCAAATAAAGCTACATTCACATATCAGAGCCAAACACCAACACAATGTATAATGAATATAACGTGCGCTGAATCATCATGTGGGGTTACTCAGTTTTGTTGGTGATATTTTTCACGGTAATTCTAATATTTCGCAATCTTTGGTCACCTTAGGATATTTATGTTAGTCATAAGCTCATGTATTAAGTTAATAATATTGTATGATCTTCACATTAATATATATGTATATATATATATATATCATAATATGTATAAAATAAATTATAGATATTAAACTATTCAATCAATTTAATAATAAAACTAGCATTAAAGAAAGAATAGAGTAAAACGTAAACAACAACAAAAAAGCATACTTAAAAACTAGATGTTTGCTTCATGCACAACAACTTATTTCTTGGCACATTAAAAACAAAGTAAGAGAAATGACATTTCCATTGTTTCCGGCGTTAGAATTCTTTGTTTTAAAATTAACGAAACGTCCGGAGATTTTTTTATAAACCTGTTTCATGGCACAGGAACAATATGCCACACGAAATACTTAAACTGTTCAAATACAAATAGAAAGGCTTGAGGGTTAAGTTCAATTGCCATATGATCTTACTCTGTGAGAAAATTATTGTCAAGTTACCATTAAACAATTTTAGGATTTTTGTGACATTACAAGCCTTGAGAGTAAAAGATTAACTGACAGATACTTTATAGAAAATGTCCTGTATAATGTCTTCTTTACAAAAGTGAATTTATGTTTGATAAAATAAAACTGGTTATCAAGAGACTGAATTTTGTTTCTTTTTTACATATTATTTATATATTTATTGAGAAAAACCTTGAGAAGGTGTGCTCTGTTTCGATTTTTATTCTCTGATTAGGATGATCGGCGGCGTCCGAAATGTATTTAATACAAAATGATGACGCGAAAAACATAAATTATAATAATGAATGCGAAGCGAAATAAACAATCAAAGACGCAATAGATGCTTTAAAGTGGCATTTTAACTCCAATAAGTCTTTCCCATTGATGAAAGCTTTAATTCGTTGAGCTTATTTTGAAGTAGTCAGTTACTATTAAACTTCAATGTTACATAGATAAAGTTCTATTTTAACGACGTTACATCATCAGGGTACTAAGATAGCTAATTTGTAGTAATCAAACGCTATTTTAAAGTTGAATGTACTAGTTTAATAGTGTGACGAAAACCTAGTTTTGCAGTATGAAACTCTTAAAGTTTTATTGTTTATCAGGGTATATGTTCAGTCTCATAGCTGTTTAAACAATGTGGTAACATCAGTTGTTTAATGGTATGACATCAGAAGGTTCTAATTTAATAGTATACCACAACCAAAGTGCTGGTTGAATAGCGTAGTTATATCAAAGTGTTTCTTATCTGATCAGTGTTGCCACAATAATAGTTAAACCATTTATTGTTGTCATAGGATAACGCCTCATTTATTTTTGGACCTATCGTATATTTGTGTATGTGAAATAGACCGATCACTTGAATTCTATAAAAGCAGAGATGTAGTCGTATTGTTGTTGTCTATGAGACAACCGGTGAAAGCAAGGAATTTCCCGATTTTCAAATGTACTTCGTCATGAAATGTAGTGTCTTTGAATGTATGTTCGAAGACAGTTGACATCAGAGACAATGAATACAGCAATCAAAAGGAAATATGTGTGTCACTAGAAAATACCGTGGCTTTCAATCGCTGGGGACTGATTGAAGGAAATGACAAAGGAACATGTCAGACCGTGAAACAGTCATCATTTGTCACCATTTGACTATATCGTAGTATGGTATACAAACTTTTCCACAAAATTATCAAAGGTCACCAAAAACCGCTTTGGCCAGAAGCAAGCTCGCAACACAAATTTTGTGTATTAAACAACTTAGAAACTCTTTGGTAATCTGATGAATTGTGTTCATCTCTTTTCTGTACTGGTGGAGAAAGTTACACTTGACCGTGTTGGACTTGTTACCACAATCTAAAATGTTGGATATAATGTGATGGAGTGAAATAATAACTGTGATAGTGCTTAATTTTTTATTAAAAAGGTGAAGAACATTTAACATATACTCGAATGTTATTGCTAATTGTGCCCACCCCTCAATGCTGCATTTCCATACTACTGAAGGTCCCCTAATAAAGTGGTTAGTCAGTGTATTACCATTCAAATGATTTGCGAGGAAACACAAACAAACCACATAATGATGTTTGAATTTTAATGGAGTTACTTTGATAGTTTTTGTTGAGGATTATATTTCGTAGCCATTTTTTTTTAATCTACGCTGACTTTAAACGTGAAGAAAACTGTTTATTATGATTACACATTTATGTTTTTGTTTAGATTTTTTCTTTATTTCGTTTAGACATGAATTAAAAACAAATATATCGTTCTTCAGTTTTTGATGTAAAGGTCACGTGATTCATAGCTCAAGCATAATTACAAACAGTTAGTTAATGGCGATTTTTAACTGTCAAAGAGTTCTTTCTTAGTTTGATGTAACTCAATGTACTTAAGTATGAATTTTATAGAAACAAACCAAATCTTAGCTGTTAACTTTACAACCCTTACTTATACTTTATCTAAATCTTATTATTGTGTGCCAGACCTGACTAACTGGATAGTATATCTAGATGTGGATCAGTAAGTCCAAGGTTCCAGCCTCGATATGTCGCTAGACATCGTTAGGACATTCGGGTAATACAAGATTCGTGCCTTGTTATATTGTTAGACATTATTTTCGGTATTCGGTCAAGAGTGACCGCATAGAAAACTGCAGGTGATTCTGGCTTGTTGTTCTATTCAAGAATGGAATGGTAAATTTTGAATGACTAGGTTGTACTTTGGTCACTTACTTGGCTTATCTGCTGCGATGTTCATGTTGGACATATCATTACCTTGTTCTCTTACTTTAGATGCATGTTTCGTCCTTATTCACCCATCATCACTATTTTTAAATCATTTGAAACTCAGTTCTCGAGTTTGGTTTTCAGTATTAAGTTTAAATAAGTTAACTGTTTTACTGCCAGTTTGTGTATTTTACAAAATTCAACCCGTTTTTTTGTTTCCGTTAATGTTGTTGGGTTAGTGTGTTTCCTGTAAATATTCCCAAGCTAGATTCGAAAAATGATTTTATTGAGCTATGTCTTACAAGTGTTTGTTTGTTTTCTTATAGCAAAGCCACATAGGGCTATCTGCGGAGCTTACCAAGGGAAATCGAACGCCTGATCTTAGCGTTGTAAATCCGGAGACTTACCGCTATACTATTGCGGGTCTTACAAGTGCCTAGTGTGTAGCTTAGCATATTACTGAACGTTTTCAATTAATTATTTTAAAACTTTCACTGGTATAACTTTCAACGTGACTACTTTTATTCCTTTTTTGATTGAATTTTGCACAAATATACTCGAGGACTAACTAACTGCATTAGCTGTTCGTAATTGACAGACTAAAGGGAAGACAGCTAGTCAACACTACTCACCGCCAACGTTTTGGTGAATCTTTTAGCAAAGAAAAGTGGGATTGACCATTACATTAAAAACCCACAGGACTGAAAGGGCGTTTTCATTTAGTGAGAAGGATTCCAACCCGCTCCTGCAGATCGCGAGCCGAGATTCTAATCACTAGGTCACATGACTATGAATTGTTCAAAACCACGAAATATAATGTCTGACGTCATTTACGTAAATTTAAATATGACGATGAAAATCCATAGTACTGTGAACAACATAATTAATACTATTTCCGATATTAGAAGTTTAGTGTGCAATTAACATCAGTAAGAGTTCATTCTCATTATATAGTGGTCATAGCCACTAGTACCTTGTTCAGTGCCGCTAACATAGTAGTTCGCTGTTACTACTGTAGTGATGACAGCCGCTACTACTCTTGTCAGTTGCACTAATATAATTTTTACTTTCACTTGTGGCCCGGGTGGGTTAAGGCGTTCGACTCGTAATCTGAGGGTCCCGGGTTCAAAGCTCCGTCAAACATGCTCGCCCTTTCAGCCGTGAGGGAGAAATGTGACGATCAATACCACTATTCGTTGGTAAAAGAGTAGCCCAAGAGCTGACGGTGGGTGGTGATGACTAGGTGACTTCCCTATAGTCTTACACTGCTAAATTGGGTAAGGCTAGCGCATATAGCCCTCGTGTAGCTTTGCGCGAAATTAAAAATCAAACAATTTTTCACCAGTAATGTGATATCATCAGTAATATAATTTACACTCCACTATTACAAGTTTTTCATTAAATCGTTGCATAGCTTAAGTTACATCAATACCAATATCTTTTTAGTGTGACTCATACGATTCAATGTTACTTTTACTTTACATTTGCATATGATTAAACACATTAGGATTGATAATTTTTCAGGTATTAAACAAGTATAAAGAAATGCGACTTTAGAAACCAGTTTCGTCTTTTAACCAGTTTTCTTAGTCATTCCCTTACAGAATTTCAACTGAAGATGCGTAATATCGGCATTCTAGATTTAGCTTTTGCTTGCCAAAAATAATTACCCAAGAGGATTTTTGTTCATCACTAGAACTGACGAGCTAAGCTAGACCTGCACCAGAAAAGGTGATAGTTGCGGGAAGATAGCGTTTTATAAGCAAATAACGTTTCTGATAGAATTATATTTGCCTGTCTACCTGATGAATTACGGAATTGAATGAAAGGCCTTCTGGGAAATGAAGATCAACAGAAATGATATTTTTGCATATTTTTGATTGTTAATATTTACTGGCTGATTAAGAAGATTATGATAAAAAACACATATAGTGAATATGAATACATATAGTACTGGAATTTAATCTGTTTATACGTCCAATAACAGTGTTGTTTAATGACACCAGTATTATTTACTAAACAATATTTAAAGGAACGTTTAGCTAAAAAACTTCATAATTTCATATAAAATCATTGCTTTAGAAGTTTAGACAATATAATTTCTAGTATACGAAGACAAAGTTTATTATTACGAAAAAAATTGAGTTTCGGTGATGTGGCCTTGCAAAGTGACTTGTATAAAATAGTACTTTTTTAAAGCACATTTTTATTTCTGCGGCAATGTACAGATTTTACAATACATTAATTATCATAAAAAATGTACTTTACTTTTCAATTCTATTTTTTACCTACCTTAAAAGTCATAGTATAGTTCATATCCAAAACCAAATTTGAAGATGACTTTTACTAAAAATTCAAGGATTCGGCCCAAATGAGAAAAATATCGATTTATTTCATTCGCCTGTAGATTGTGCTTTTCCTTAGTGAATTACGTTATAGAAGAAAGCTACCATGGCAGGAACTTAAAAAAAAGAAAGAAAACCCTATCCCCAGACTTTAGTATGTCATCACACGAATGTTTGTGGATAGGATTGTCTATAAAAAAAATATTATATTTATTCTAAGCGATTGTAAAATATTACTACGTTTCTTTCAAACTTATTCTGTCGTTCATCTATCGCTATTTCACTCTTTCTTGTTTATTTTGTGTTTCCTCCTAATAATCTATCTTTATCTCTTCCCTATCTTTCAAAAGAAACTTCAGAATAAATATATTTTCTGACATTATTTATATTTAAGATTCTAGTAAGACAAATAATATCAATGTTATATGTATGACGATAATATATTAGGGTTTTTTTAAATGCACATAATAACAAGATAAAATTTTCAATATAGTGTAGTAGGTTAATACAAACGTTGTTACAAAATGTATTGTGTATCGAGCGAAACAAGAGTGGTTACAACGTTAATGTAGTAACTAGAGACCTGGTAAGTTACAATGTTAATGTGGTAACTAGAGACCTGATAAGCTACAATGTTAATATGATCGTTAGCGGCAGAAACAATTAAGCAGAATAACAAAAACTCATCAGTGTAAATAAGCCAAGGAATGGTTTCTAGGACAGCCTTAAGTTAACAGAACTCAATGTTATTTTCCTTAACATGAAAGAAAAGGTTTTTATTTTCTCTATCAGATTTGATATTGTTTGGACGGTGTCACCCTCGTCTTTTATTTCACTATTGTGAAGATGTTTTCCTCCTAGAAGTATATTTAATAAAGATGTTTACAGTAAACTCTATTTATTAGGTGATAGTGAATAATATGACTTTGATTTAAATCATTATATCATCTTAGTTTGTTGAAACTTACACTGGTATGCATCTTATTTATCTATAAACGTAAAATGAAAACATGGATTATTTAAGTTTCATTTGTTAAAACTAAATAAATAAGCGATTTACGGAAGTGGTTGAGTTATTGGAAAATACTTCTCTTATTTTTTTTAAGACATTGGGTTGTCAAAAATCGAAATAGTTGCTTTGAAAAGTGAAAACAAAATGGAATTGAGCTACCCTTCCTAAAAAAGTGGACTTGCAGATTCATGAATTTTTTTCTGTCGTCTGTTCTCGAAATTTCCCACCTGGCTTGTTGCCAAGTGCGAGAGTGACCTTCCAGATAACCTAGCGTCTTCAACGAGAATAGAGTGTTTCCTTGTTTGGAGTTACGTAATAACCCTTTGGTCGTAAATCATTCTCAAATTATTTCAAACATTTAATGAAAATTTTAAAGAGCTATTTTATGAATTTTATTGCTATCGTTTCTATCTATGTCGAGCTCGTAATTTACTAGCATAATACTAGAAACACTTTTTCGAGAATACCGGCTGTGTACAAACAGTGTTTTACATGTTCAGTAACAGTTGAAAATTCACGAAAGTTGAAGAAAACAAAATGTTTTATTCACCTCCAATCAAATGTTTGCTGATGTGTTTAATTTCGAGCTATTGTTGAAATAAAAGTGTTTTTTTTTGTAGTTTTTAAGGAGGCTAGTGGATTTACGTTTTGAAATATATCTACTTTAAACAAAAACTTTATATTAAAATTAAACATAATTACTTTATTTTATATGTAATGTTGAACTGAAAATCTCTAAATTTTAAATTATATGAATCCCTTTATCTTTTATTTAATGAAGAACAAGATCATTAAACAAACTAAAAAACGTTTGACACTAGAACTTGTAAGCGTTTATTAAAATGTTTTATAATATATGTTAAGAATGGGCAAAAGTTACAAGATTACCTGAAATGTAGTTGTGTGTTTGTATGACTGTGCTTGAAATAAGAGTGAGATCCTCATAAAAAGTAATAAATATGGAAAAATGTTTATAGATTTCTGTAATTAGTTTTTACTTGTCCCTCCGCGGGTTCGAATCCCCATTATACCAAACATGCTTGCCCTATCAGCCGTTGGGGTGTTATAATGTGACGGTCAATCCCACTATTCGCTGGTAAAAGAGTAGAAGCCCAAGAGTTGGCAGTGGGTGGTGATTACTAGCTGCCTTTCCTATCGTCTTATACCACTAAATTAGGGATGGCTAGTGCAGATAGCCCTTGTGTAGCTTTATGCAAAATTAAAACAATAATCTTGTGATAAATAATAAAAATTAAAAAGATTATGACTCGACTCGTAACCTGAGCCTGTAGGGTTCGACTCCCCGTCACACCAGATATGCTCGCCCTTTCAACTCTGGGGGCGTTATAACGGTACGAGTAATCCCGCTATTCGTTGGTAAAAGAGTAACCCAAGAGTTGGCGGTGATGACTGCCTGCCTTTCCTCTACTCTTACACTGCTAAATTAGGGACGGCTAGCGCAGATTGACCTCGAGTAGCTTTGCGCGAAATTCGAAACAAACTAATACCAACTTGTCCCTTTGTGCGACAAAGTTACGTGTTCGTAATTACAACGCTAAGGTACGTGATTCAATTTTCAGCTGTGGACAAAGCAGGTAGCCCAATGAATGTATGTTCCTTAAAGATAAACAACTTTTATTTATACTACTCACTGTAATTATATTGCTCATTTCTGAGAAATGAGTATACGTGAGTATACGAAAACTTTACAAATATTAATTTGTCGAGCTTAAAACAGCCATTCTTTAAGAACATAAATGAAAACAAAACAATTTGTTCTCTTGAAGAAGGGCTATTGCTAGTCTGAAGGAGTAGGCTTAATAAAGTTGTTTTACCATTACAACTTTGTACATATCGTGTCTTATATTTACGTATATATGTTCCTTTGCTGAAAAACGAATCGTTGACAACAAACGTATAAAACAATATAAAACACGAAGGGTTTATATATTGCCAAAATTACTTTATTGATGGGGAACGTTTCGGGTTACCGCTCTTCTTCAAACCCTCTTTTTAATGTCTTTTTATTATTTTTCTATAGTTTCAATTAGCGTAGTAACATGTAAAGTGTTTTATTCTTGAGTGTGTTTGAACAACAGTTTAGTAAGAATAATAACAAAACCTATTTTGCGTTTATTTTGTTTGTTTCTTATGCGCTTCTTTGTATAGAAGTTTTGTAAACAACAAACAAACAATGTAGTAGAATTAAAGTCATTATTTACTGTTATATGAAGAACTGCTCGAGCAGATGATTCAAAATGTGTCCCAACTGACTGAAAAGCTAAAAAATTAGCCAACTAGCTATTTTTAACAGAAATCAACGTATCGAATCAATTATTGTCGAAACTAACGAATTTTTTTATCTGGACCCGATATATCTTTAAGTAATTTTCCTCAAAAATAAAATGAATACTTAGCCATAACAAAAGTTACCTATGTATCTAGTTTAACACATTAACAATAGTGCTACAGTCGTTGAAATTCTATCGAAGATGCAAACAATAGTGTTCGACTTTTTCGAAGGTTTTAAACATACCACTTAATATAATGTTACAATGTCCACAAGTAATAAAAATCCAGTTTTTATCAATATTAGAATAATCGAAGACCTGCAGCGAAAGGAAAATTCACTAAACGCATGTTCTAAGACTAAATAACTGACCCACTGGAATTAAAAAATACAAACAAAGTCTCAACGAAGACATGCAACACGTTCTTATACATTAGTGATTATTACTGCTTGTTCAAACCGAGCAAGATAAATTATAAGAACTTGATCCTGGTTTGCTGAAGTAACACCTTTCACTACTTATCCCCTCACAACAACCTATTTTACACCCCAATGGTACAGCGTTATGCCCGAGAACGTTCAACGCTAAAAATCAGGTTTCATTACTGGTCGTAGGCAGAGCACAGACAGACCATTGTGTAGCTTTGTGTTTAATTCCAAACAAATAAATGAGCTATTTAACCATTAATAAGATGGGAAGTCTGTAATGATATTATAACTGTGATTCACACTGGGAAAAATTTAGGTTATTTTTAGGTAATTAATTATTCTAATTAATAATAATATTTGGAATGATTGCATAAATGTAACATGACATCTTGAAATTATTTTAATTATTTTTTTCCCTGAATAACTTTTCATGCATTAATTAAGAACTTTAAGATACAGAGAAAGAAAATCAAAACTAATTTATTATCGAATCAAAGTGTGCTCTTGAAAGTCTTCACTGAACTTTTACAACCTAGATTACACAAACAATGTCTAGTAGTTTTTAAGCGAAGCAACTAAAAAAATATTTTTGATCAAACTAACTTACGAGATTTGAAAGGGAAGAAAATAACAAAAGTTCGTGTATTTAAAACGTTTTTCTGTTAAAAAGCACAAAACTACAAATTGGTCTACATCTGTCTACCCACAGCGGGGAACAAAACTTGTTCTTTAGCGTTATATATCTAGAGATTTTCTGCTGAACCTCGTGTATGGGGGGAGAAGAGTTTAGAGATAAAAAAGGAACTTTGTATTAAAAGACGTATACAATTTTTTTAAATAATAACATGAACAATAGAAACACATATAAAAGAAGTTATTTATTTCTTATTTTAAGCATTTCCAAAATTTTTAATGACTGAATGCCAGTTTAAAAACTATGTAAAATTTAATATTTAAAAAAATAAAAATTATACAATGACAGAAATACAATAAGATTACCTATGTAATAATTTTTTATCTATCTCTCATACGAAGGATGTTATTGTGTTTGAGACACAAATCATTAAAAATACCCTGAAAATTTAAATCTCAATACATGTACTATTATAAAACAATATAGACTTTTAGAAATTTTAAGAAGCCTCTGCTATTGTTAAATTGGTGGTTAATAATAATTTTACCAAAAGTTCGTTTAAAAATATGATTGTGAACTCTTTTTAATATAAGAATATCAAACAGTTTCTTAATAGTGAAAGAGAAAGTCTCATATGTTATTTCCAACTACATCTGATGTAATTTAAAGTTTTACACTAGGTTAGCCTGAACTATAATTTGTATTATAAATGCCATTCTTTCCACCTGAGTTACTTTTATAAATTTGTCCTCCAATACTTTCGTGTGTCACACTAAATTATAAAGTTGCTACTGCTTCCGACTTTTATTGTTCAATAAAGCTTATAATGTTTTTCTAAGTTACAAAGTATAAAGTTTTGGGTTATAGGATTTTGACCAATAATTAAATCCTACTTCTTACTTGATTATTTATACAAAAACAGAAATTTTTTGTGAATCTTTTCATACAAGAAGTTTAATATTTATCGTATATATTTTAATAATCTCAAAAACGTTTTTATCTCGAACATCATTTAATCTAAAGTATTGCTCATGTTATCAAATACTTATAATAATCATTAATATAATCTATTTAGAGATGACCTGGTACGATAAGGCATATTCCTCAAATATACTCGCTAATGTCTGACACAGATCTTCTTTGAGGACATAAAATTGCTTCACTGAACGTACAAGCAAGATTTTTTGCCAAAAATAATAGTGAATATAATGGTTTAATAATTTTTACTAATGGCTTTTGGTGATGTGTACGGTACACAAGGTGTTATATTCATTTTACAATACCAAGTCTTTTAGAGGCTTTTGCTGAAGTGTACAGTACACAAGGTGTTATATTCATTTTACAATACCAAGTCTTTTAGAGGCTTTTGCTGAAGTGTACAGTACACAAGGCGTTATATTCATTTTACAATACCAAGTCTTTTAGAGGCTTTTGTATTGTGCTTTTTGTGTACAAAAATATTTATTTAATGTTTGATCTGAGAAATGTGTAATTACGCGTGAAAATACCATTAAAAATTCCTTGGATTTTCATCTTAAACATGAATTTACGTAGCCATAAGTTATTTAACTGAGGACGTAATAAAGTTGATTGACCATTCCCAGATTGTTTTTAATGTGTAGCGGCAGCAGATTATAGAAAGTAAATAATTTATTTGGCTCGTTCATCCTACTGAGAAGTGCAGTAAACCAAGTTTTTTGAGTTACATAAGATGATAGTTAGATTACGTAGCTTAAAAAGAATTGATTGGGTTACAATTGCTTACGGAACTTACTTAACGAAGTACTTTAGTCTTTAAGGATCTTTTTACTTATAGAACACATTACTATTGTTCGTGTGGATCAATAAAGTGCTAGAGAAAAGCGTTTAGTAAGTATAGTTGAGGTTCACATAAGTGAGGATGAATAAAACACATATAAAAAGTGATTCATTGTTAAAATATTTCTAGCCAATACGTCTTTCTTTTTTAATTCCTAAGATTCATTTAACCAGAATTAGGGAAGAATGATCTAATTTGTCATAATTAATTATATTCTCCTGGCTCTGTCTGGAGGCAGTGAGGCTCAGTGTCTTCGTGTTTTGGACTGGTAGTCGGTTAGTTGCAAATTTGAGGTTGGCACACGTAGTTTTTTTTTCACAATTTCACGCAAAGCTACATGAGGGCTATCTGCGCTAGCCATCCCTAATTTAACAGGGCAAGACTAGAGGGAAAGCAGTTAGTCAGCAACATCCACCGCCAACTCTTAGGATGATCTTTTGCCAACGAATAGTGGGATTGAGCGCAGTAATAATAACGCCTCCACGGCTGAAAGAGAGAGCATGTTTAGTATGACGGGGATTTGAACCCGCGACCATCAAATTGCAAGTCGAGCGACCTAACTACCTTTGCTAAATTAATGATGGCTTGCGCAGATAGCCCTCGTGTAGTTTTGCACGAAATTCAAAACAAGCAAGACGTCTTATCTTATTTGTTTCAGTCTATCCATCTGATAGCTAAGAGCTAACCTGTAATGAACTGACTTCTATAGAACTAAGGTCATAAGGTGTGAACCCTATAAGAAATTGTTTACTGATGCATATGATTTAAGAAGATCCTATCGGTATTCTTGTTCATATCACCAGTGAAGTAAGAGGATACCTCTTAGAGAGGCTTGCAAATGAGCCCATATACATCACGTTGGTCTCTGAGAGTATTTTTTCTGATGACGATGTGTCTGTGGCGATATTATTTAATGTGGTAACATGAGCCGAATGCCAGAGTCAAGACCCAGACGTTGTTTACTGTAGTTGATTTTGTTTCTGAAAGGACTAAAAGGTTTATAATAATCTCCAACATTCTTCCGAAACAATGACAGACAGTTTCACCTTGCAAGCATCACCAGAGTTTGTGATAGAGTAGCCATAGTTCACCATTACACAATATGACTTCTACGCCTAGTTGCCATTGCAGCAGCAAAGCTTTCTCAGAAGTTGTTTAAAGTGTTAAAAAGAGAATCCATGTTTTACCTGTGGTTTATCATGTTACTCTCCTAATATGAAAAATGGAAAGGTTGATGGCAGACATTAGTTGCAGTAATTTGAGTAGATCTGACTCTGAATATGTAATTAAAGTACGGGGATTGGTTTAGAAAGTGATGAGGTTAACAAAACAGGATATGTGTTTGTAATGATGCATGGATGTGAAGTTGAATTACTAATGAACTTGTGGACAGTTAGTGCATTACTTGACATTGCTGTACATCAGATAATCTGACCAAAGCTACCATTTTACCCTCGTAGCCTCAACTTCATTCTGGTAAACAGCGATAAATTTTTGTGTTTGGACATGTGTCTCTAATTTCATTTTGATTTTATTAGGTAGTTTTTGACTTGGTTCAGACACTAGTATAAAAAGGCTAGACCTATTGTGTAGGTCGTGAGTCAGTTTGGTTTTGTGCAGAAGATGATTTGTATTCCTGTAGAAAAGGCATCAGCGCCAAACATATTAGGACTAAGAACACCAAACTGCAAGTCAACATGTTAAAAGGGAAGTTGGAGCGTTTTCAAGCATACAGTAGTGTGACATACTGCGCTAAAATGCAGTATAATAAACTATCACTCTTTGCCTTGGGGAGAAAACTAGTGCTTGACATACACCATTTTCTATCCAGTGATAAATATGCACTTAAACAGTTGTGCCAGTGTTAACCTGTAATTAGCTATTAAATGTCCAACTGGAATAGTCATCAGCATAGTAGCAAAAGCAGAAGTAATGCAAACCATTGATATGACTGGCATCAGTAGATATTTACTACACACAGTAGCCTTGGGTTTCTGAAAGTCTATAGTCAATGGATGAGTATTGTTTTGTCAACCTGAACTAAGCAGAGCGACAAAAACTTTGTGACTTACTTATAGACATTTACTGAATCATTTATAGGAGCAGATTACAATGTTGATAATGTAATATGTAACAGCATAAACACAAGTAACATGTTCAATGATACAACCTCCACAAAGTCTTCATGAAATCTAATAGGTGTTGATAATGCTGAGATCAAGTGAATTTGAAGGATAAAATAATATAACTTTCAGAAATTATGTGTCTGGCTAAAGTGGAAACTTAGATAAATTCTTAAGTGGACATTTAAGTTTATGAGCCCTAAACAAACTGACAGAGATGGCTACCTTTCATATTACATTTGCCATATACCTCAAACAGATGAAGAATGAAATGAACATTTACGCTAGTCCATAAAAAAACATACCGGTCAAGCCCATGGATTTCTGTGCAAATTGACTATTGGAATTGGCACTGTGAACCTTTGTTCTCATATAATATATGGCTTATAGAAAGTACATAGGAAGGAGAGGGTGCTTTAGACATAACGAAACGTTTGCAATGAAAACTATACTGCAGAACTTTTATCAAGATCCATGATCGTCAAGTAAAGCATGATTATACGTGACACTGTGAGTTGTAACGATATAGTGAGGATCCAAAGTCTTTTTTAATATGGTGTATTCAATCCATATATAAAAAGAAATTCGGCAGTTATTCTTGATATCTTTGCTGATTAGATTGCAAAATATAATCTTGATGACGAGTTATATCAAGACTGAAATTTCTGCTGTTTTCCATTCATTATTTGTTTTATTATCTTGATATCACTTAAAGTTGTGTTGTACTAGTTAGCGGTTCTTGAAAGATGTTCATGTGGCTTAGCACGAGGTAAAAGAATGTGATTCTGGCATTGGTTGTCATAACTACTGAGATGACCAATTACTGGTAATCTCACGCACTTGATTAACGCATAATGTCAAATTAGACGTGTAAGATTGTATTACATTTGTGTTTTAGGTTTTTTATGTACTAGCTTTTATATATTTAGTACGTGTATATATATATATACTCTATTTTAGAAAAAAATAAATGTGTTTGGATTTTAAGATCTATATTGTTGATAAAGTCTAGCTTAGTCCATACCAAGAAAGAAGAATATGATGTGTTCTGTATTTAACTGATCTTGTTGAAAAAATATTTTAAGTTTAGTTCTGATCTAAGATATTCTTAAGCGTTTGGTTTGTTATTGAGAGAAGAGAAATGTTTGTAGAACAATGTACACCACACTTAGTAACAAATACGGTGTAATTAGTGTTGTTTTTTTCTGTTGGGGAAGGAATACTTTGCAATTTTGACTGTTATAATACTTGTAGACGTTGTAACCTTGTCTTTATAACGTGAAATTACACTTCCTCATTCAGATAACAGAAGAAAACATATCGTGTTTATTGTTTTAAAGTAATTTTTTTCATTAAATAAACTTATTTGTGTTATTATAACACAATTTTTGTATTTGTTACATCAACACGACCTTGGATTTATTTGTAAAACCTGGAATGATTTTACTTACTTATTTGGATTACAATTAACTTTTAAAACATTTGATTTCAATCAGTAAATGATGAAGGAAACCAAGTTTAAATTTTTCATTCATTTCCCATTGAGACTTGGCTCTCTTTGTTTTAGCAACCAAGTGATGATGGAAAAAATTAAAGTGTGTGTGTGAAGTGGCTGTATTTACTGACTAGACAGCCTCGATATTGTCGAGGGTCTGGTTAATGTAGTTGTTTGTATAACGTGGTATAGAAACTTGATGGATTAGCCATTTACACATTCTTAGGAAGTCTCATTCTTGTCGTATAGAGGTGAATGTATTCACTATTCTTACTTAAGGTGTAACATATTGCACTACATTCGGACTGTAGACCTCTTTTTCTGGGAAAGTCTGAGTCATAGTTTAATTGGATATAACGTTTAAATCTGCATTGCTTGTGGAGCTTCTGAACTATAAAAGATGAGTTGATTAAGAGTTTTAAATACCATGCAATGGTTCTTGACCGCTGGCTATTTTGTCCTTTATATTTGAATTTATCAGTAGAGCTGACCTTTGCCCTTTAGGTTGTGGAAAACTTCAGCTATGATAATAATACAATGTCGCCATCAATGCTAGAAAACACTATAGAAGGACCCAAATGCTTGATATCACCAGCTAGACAAGCCCCGAGAAGTTCGTCCAATAAACTAAATCATTTACAGTGTTCGGGAACAAATCAGTTCCTGTTTGTCTGGAAGTAATACTGGTAGCTGGTTTTTATATTTTTCAATCGTCAAATCTTGTTGATTATGCCAACTCAATGACTTTCTGTATTCTGTTTTTCTTTTAATTAAACATTTTCTATTTTGTTCATGTTATTCTAGATAATTTTAAACTACTGTTTTATTGTAAATATTAAAATCACGATAATAGCAAAAAACATATTTAATTATGGACGTTTCAGGATTCATTCACATTCCGACATTAATGTGAAAACCTCAAAAGAGTTACTTTAAAATATCATAACTACAAAAAACAAACATAGCTGTTGAGTGATTGTTGGAGGTGGTTTTGAAAACTTAAGACTTCTAGTAAACACGGTATATCCTGACAGATAGTTGTGTTACTCTCTCCTAGTGAAATAAATTAAGGCACGACTTCGGTTGTTGTTGTTGTTTTGAATTAAGCACAAAGCTACACAATGTGCTCTGCCCACCACTGGTATCGAAACCCGGATTTTAGCGTGTAAGTCTGCAGACATACCGCTGAGTCACTGGGAGGCCACGACTTTGGCTTGTGATATTTCATAATCTCTAAACAAGTACGAACCTCGTTCGATTTCATTTAACATTTCTTCACAAACAACACATTATCGATATCTCTTCTACTCACAGTAAGATTAAGTTTTTTCTTGTCATTGCTTGGCGATGAGAGAATAGAAAATAGTTTTTAATCCGTTCTCATTCTGAGTTAAAGAGAGGGGAATATGTCATTCTTATTCATATGTTTGTCACGGTTATTCTCTTTGAAGTTAACATCACAGCTACTCGGAGTGTTTAAGGCCGCACAATAAAGAAAGAAAGTTTAATCTAATCAGAGACGAATCTGAGGCATGAGATGTATTTTAAACGTTCTTTTTTCTTTCCCACGAGGGCATAATTTGAGATACTGCCACGTGAGCTTTCTTTATTTTATTTTGCTGGATCTAGAGTCAGGTCGGCATCTCTTTATACCTTAGTTATTTGATCTTGTGTATTAGTATAATAATAATCTAATCTCTACCACTGATTTAAAATATACATGTCAACAATGTTATGCTGATGGCTTTAAATATAGGGTACGTATCGATCGAAATTAATTGAAAACAAAGACGAACGTTTCATATTTCAGTGTATGGGTCTGTTGCGAAATGAAGTGTAAGTTGTAAAGCTATAGCTTTGACGTTTACCACCTAATTTTGACCAAGATGAAGTGAGTGTTATACGTTTTACTTGGTATTTACAGCTGGTTGGGGATGTGCAGTATCGTTTATAGTATTTCTCCACTCTTTGTTGTTTGTGAGAAGTGAATTTAATTTGTGAACGAGCAAAGTATTTTTCATTCACAGCTTTTATTAATTTAGTGCTGTTGATAACTTCGGTAAATTTTTCAATGTTATTAGCTTTGGTAAGAGCAGAATTGTAAAATGACGAGACAAACCAGAACGATTATTTCTTGGGAAACACAACAGAGACAACTAACCACAGACTGAATAAAAATACAAGTTATTAAGGATTTGCTAGGTATCGAGGCATTTAGATGTACAGGTGTTAATTTTTAATAACGAGAAAAATAGTTGAGGAGCAGTTAGTTATATCTAAGTCTCAAAATAATTTCGAAGTGTCCTACAAAGGGACACGGATATAAATCTTGAAGAATTAAGTCACGGGGGAGAACACTACCAATAGATACAACTGTCACAAAATTAAGTGTCTCAATACGTGTGTTTATCAACTGACATAGGAACAGCTAAGTCTGATGGATATAATTATTAGATAATTGACTGACAAGAAAAAATATAAAGAGAAGGATATAGCTATTAGATGACAGACTTGACAAGAAAAATAACGGAAGGAGATGACTACAAGATGATAGACAGACAAGAAAAAATAAAGAAAGTAGCTAATTACAAGATGACTGACTGACTATAAGAAGGAATATAACGGAACGACATGACAACAAGATGACTGACTGACTGTAAGAAGAAATATAACGGAACGGCATGACAACAAGATGACTGACTGACTACAAGAAGAAATATAACGGAACGGTATGACTATTAGACAAGTGAATATTGAGAATAATAGTTATACCACAGTAATGTAATTATTAAGTAACTAACTGATAAGAATAACATTTACTAGTGATGAGGCAAACAGCTATAACGAATATAACCATTGCGTAACTGAGTAACTAGGGGACCATCTGTCAGTAAGGACGTAACTACTACATGACTGAGGGACAAAAAGAGCTGTTACACTATAAGTATATAAATCTTACTTGATCGAATGACGATAAAAATAGTCATAACGTAACTATTGTGTAACTGAGTGACGTGAAGGACGGATGATATATCCGCTATGTATATGTTATACTTGATTACATGAGGAGATATGCCCTCCGATGGACATTTCTACTACACAACACCGCCGGATAAAGTTATATAATTAAGTGGCGGGGAAGATAGGCAGCCAACACACATAAATCAAGGAGCTGTTTAACCAGGAAACACTTTTATCATTATATGTTTAAGTGATTAACATTCTGTAATTCCGTGATAAAACACTCACATGTTTAGCAGTTTCATGGACTAAGAAGACATGTTCTATAGTCCATGGGTCAAACATACAAATTTCACCAACAGTTTTTTTCAGTAGGCATATGTCTGGAGATGTTGTTCACATGTGATAATCTTTCCCCCATGTTAGCTTTATGGTTTATTTTTTAACTTCATCCCAAGCCTATTAAAATAGCAGCTTGGCAAATCATAAACATATATGCTGACTGAGTTGTGTTCTCAATCTTTGTTTTTATCTAATCAGAAAGGAAAGCTCTTAAGGCCCCGTAAAATCAAATACAGATACTGTTCTTTGATATAATTGTTGTCATATATGCGTAATTAAATAAATATGCGATAAAAATATGTATCAGTAATCAAAATTTGATTCACCGTTTATAGTCTTTTTTGTTTTAATGAAAAAGAATCAATATCTTAAACATTAAGAAATGATTGACTAATTCGCAAGACATAATGATAAACTTAATAATTATATTCATCACTGTTTTTATTGTCAACTAAATAAACACTATTATTTCGCAACATCCCATCATCATTACTAACTTTACAGATCAAACATAACATGTCATGTGAAGATGTAAATGTCTGAGTTACATGTACAACAACTCATCTTTATCAATCCATTCTTAATGTTAAGATTCTTAAAATATTATGACCGCTCTATACTTAGTTAAGATTCTTATGAGTTTATTAAATTATATTTTCCCAGTTCACATGCAACAGTCACGAAATACGCGTTTTGATGTCATCAACAGACTATATCAGTGATGTTATGTTTGGAATTTCACGAAACGATTTACAAAAGTATACAGTGAATACATCATCTTTAGTGTTGACGTTTCCACCATCATCAGTCTGTTAGTCATTTTACTATATCATGTCTTTAGGTTGATGCATCATATCTCATAATTGTCGCAGAGACATACTTCGAAACTTGGTCGACATGTTGAAACGAGTTAGGATTATTTAGGCAAAATACCATTCTTCTGTTACACGTTGGCCTCTAATCTCAGCTCTCGTAAGAATTATACCTTTGGTCAACACTAACAATGAATCCTTTTCATAGGACTTATCTACCTTTAGTGTAAGAATGTCACACACAAGTTTATGTTTAGACAGATCGTCGGGATAAAAATTTGCCTTTGTTTCCATGCAAGATGTGAAATGATTCTTGGAATCATGACTCCAACGTTCGTCGAATAAGCATCTTAGTGGAATGTTTTATTTCATTACAACCTTGAGTAAACAATGATTTTACACATGTTGAGATAAAGGTTAGTCATCATTGTTACTTTTGGATGCCTAAACATTTCATTCCGAATGAAGTCAAAAAGCTCAGTGAAAACAGTTTCCTGAAGCATAGGTGTCTTCCTAATCTGATAGCAGCCTGCCATCAGAGCTAACTTTGGCAGTCTTAGTAAGGCCCGGCATGACCAAGCGCGTTAAGGCGTTCGACTCATAATCCGAGGGTCGCGGCTTCGAAACCCGGTCCCACCAAACATGCTCGCCCTCCCAGCCGTGGGGGCGTTATAATGTTACGGTTAATCCAACTATTCGTTGGTAAAAGAGTAACCCAATAGTTGGCGGTGGGTGGTAATGACTAGCTGCCCTCGAGTAACTTTGCGCGAAATTCAAAACAAACGATAGCAATATTTTTGATAACAGACTACAGCGAACACAATATATCGTGTAAGTAATGCTATCATCCGTTTATCCATTTTTGGGCTACTCTGTTTTTCAGCTGGTTATGTGCTGAAATTTTCGTACATTTCGCCAATTCTTCACGACTCTTGGTTTCCGTGAGATATTTCAACTTTGGCAAATGATACATTTTGCCTCATAAACTCTTGAATCACTGTGCTTCCTTCCCCATCTATCGATGTTCTAGAAGTTTCATCACAATATATTTTGAGACTTTATGATGAATATATTACGGCATTTTCTGTGATACTGAATTTGTAGTAAGCGACCATAATTCAAGTTTTGGTAAATGGTTACGAGTCTGTGCAGCTTTTAACCCCACGTCGGTACCCTGTTTTTTTCTATCGTAAATATTTTGTGAACAGTCTGATAAACAGATGGAAGCACTCAGAGCTTTGCTGTTCCTTTAGCTTCCTAAGACTACTGATGGAGTTCTCACCCAATTTCTCCCATTTCTACCCTAACTGAGCTGAAAGCAACACGTGTTTTCTCGTGACTTGGGGAACAAAATATTCCATAGTAATAAAACAAGATATGTTTTTCTGGATTAACCGTCTCTGTTATTTATCATTTTCATTAATATTGCTCTGTCAGTATGGTTCCGTACAGCGGCAACTCTACTGACTTACAACGCTAAAACCAGGGGTTTGATACCCCTTGGTGGACTCAGCAGATAGCCCGATGTGGCTTTGCTATGAGAAAAACACACACTCAATCAATATGATATTTTAATTCAAAACTAGGTGAGTACTCTATCAGTAGTTATAGGAGGAACACAGGAAAGAAATACTTTTTAATAATTTATTGTTTTGTTTGAAAACAAAATATAGTATCAGTTATCAATATCTCATATTTTTCATTTTTATGGAGTACTTCACACCATGTTTACTTTAAATGCATACAGGGATAGATTAACAATCTAATTAAATTTAATATGTTTTCGTTTTTTCTGGTGTTGGGTGCAGCGCAACTCCATGGTGCGAAGGCTGTTAAGAGAGTATTCCATGATTGCACATCGTGAGTGACACTAGACTGGTGTACAAGAACAGCTAAAGTGGATTATACAACTCTGTGACCAGGCTCTTTCATGAGGAACCTTATTTAATGTATCTTAGTCAGAGTCTTCCAGTGTATTCAGCACACCAATTCTAAAAAAATAAACTATTAAATTAAACTAAACTATCCTGAAAAATATAAAAGTAAGGCGAAAAATTCAAATTGTACAATCAGTTTATCAAATTGTCTGATACTAGAATAAAGTTGCATTACGGATATCATCCATATTTAAATTTTAGTATATATTTCGTTAGATTTGTCATACATAAAACGACGAAAATGAACACTTTGACTAAGAATAAAACAGTGTGGGATGTTTTTAATTTTAAGTTTCACTATTCGTAGAAGTACGCATAAGAAATAAAAAAAAAGGCAAATTTTATCTACTATATTTATTTTTCGGCTTCTTTGGATGAGGACTATATGAATAACGTAATTTGGTGTATATTAAGCGCACTTACAAACTTTTATATGCAAAAACGGTTCGTTTGGGTTGATAAAATATTTTAAATAGAAGAGCATACAACTAACCGGAAGCTGACCACATGTTTGGAAGGGGTTGTGTAACTGAGTGTCGCAATGTAAAGGGCGGGGTTAGATGTTTGAATATATAATAGAAACTAGAAATATGCATATGAAAATATACAAATTAATATGGAAAAGACCACTAAAAATTTTGATTATTTCCTAAACAGTAATCATCTTTCTTAAGCTACTTATCTTGAAAGATTTTCACTTAAAAATAATAACAGGACCCCCAGGGGTTCAAGTTGGTAGGATTTATTTGCCAACTTACGTCATACCAGTTATCTTCCTGACTCACGAACTATCATGAAGAGTAAAACCATTTAAATGTTTAATAAATGAACGAGATAACAGAAATATAAATAAATGTAGACCGGTAGGCAAGTTTGTATAACTACTTGATAATGGAAAGACCTCATAACATAATGTGTTATTTTCTGATAAATGTCTTTTTATAATACTTTTAACAATATCTAAAAAGGCTTTTGTTTACTTGCTGATTGTTTCTATTTTTTCTTACCCTTTTGATTACATAAACTAACCCATATTTTTGAAATATGTGCTTTCAGGTGTTCTTTTTTTGTCTTATAGTTTCTAGAAAATAAGACTCTCGATATCACACTGTAAATCTAACCTCACGGAATAGCAAATTTCATACAAAATCAGAAAATTGTTTCAACGCGATAGATATATCTTTACTTTTTTAACGCCGTGTATGTGTGTTTCTTGGAGCAAAACCACATCGGGCTATCTGCTAAGCTCACCGAAGGGAATTGAACCCCTGATTTTAGGGTTGTAAAGCTGTAGACATACCGCTGTACTAGCGGGAAGCTTCGGACGTTGTTATAATAATGAGACAATTATTTGTAAATACTTCTAATACTTCTAAAAAGATGTTGCTTGTTTGTTTGTTAGCAGTGTAAGATTAGAGAGGAGGTAACTAGTCAGCACCATCCACCGCCAACTCTTGGGCTACTCTTTTACCAATGAATAGTGGGATTGACGGTGCTTTTGTAACGCTCCCACGGCTGAAAGGGCGAGCATGTTTGATGTGACGGGGATGCTAACCCACGACCCTCAGAGTGCGAGTCGAGTGCCCTAACTTCTCGGCTATGCCGTACAAAGACAAGATTGTTTAGGGATTGTACATTTTGAGTAAATAGTAGAAGGCCAGGTGCGCTCTAGTGATGAGAGGGTCAGCTTCCTAAACTTAAGGTCCAAGATTCGAGTTCCTGATTGTTGCTCAACAAGCTCTACTATTTCAACTGTGATTTATTTAAATATGATAATTAATACGCTGCGAGTAATCATGCAGGTGACGAGTGATGATAACTCGTTTCTTGGTTTCCAGTCAGCATTACCCAGCTATGTCTGAGCCTTGGGTTCTATAATCTGTCCGTGCCAACTGGTAAGTTGCATAACGTTGAAAATCCAAAAACAAAATAAACAACTGAATACGAGAAACAAAACATCATGGATGGCATTTGAAATATGTAAGATTTGATTCATTAAATTCGTGAACTCATGAATCTTCAGTGGAGATCAGTCGACATTACTCTTTAATTCAGACTACGTATCATATTTCTACACTGAAATTCTGGTCAACATGTATATCTGATCGCATATTCGACACTAGATTGCAAACTAACAGTCACAGCATTTCAGTGTAATAACAAAAGTTTAAGTATCGTATATAGTTTTTTGTAAGATCCATACAAACTCACGATATTAAAATTTCACACTTATTTTTCATTGCACTTTTTGGTAATACTTGTAGAGATTTTAAATGAACTTTTGACAGCCGACGAAGACAAATCAAGTTTTTATTATAATTCTAATCGTTATTCATATCTTACAATAGCACAACCTGTTTCTTTACTAAGGAACCATATAAGTAATTTCATTAATCCATGATGTAAAAATGTGGTGAATACACAATGATTTCATTCACAGAGCAACGATAAAATTAGAGAAAGTACAATCAGATTATAAACAGCCAGCTTGTCTTCTGGTAACATCAATATTGAGAGAAGATATGCTGTTTATTTGCTCAGTTGTCCGTTCTTTTTTACTAGCCTATACATTACACAATATCTAGTGAGATATTGAAACTTCTGACATTTACGAAGAAAATTATATCCTTATTCTTGAAGTATTAATCTGAAGTGAATGGTTAAGAAAATCTTTTTGAGTGGAATCGGTGCGAATTATCAACATTTTATTTCAAAATATACTTTTTTTAGTGCCTGATCTCATTCCTTTTGTACAAGTGAATTTTGTTTTCATAAAACTTAGGAACCTTTACGATACTGTTTTTGTACAAAACAACATGTTTATCTCTTTCCAGTTGGAAAGCTCAGGTCACCAACATTTGTAATCAACATTAACTCATCTTATATTAATATTATTTAGTTAACTTACAAAATCGACGATCTATAAATAAACACAATGATATTGTTTGTTGAAGGCAAGATTCTATCTATCTCTCTGTCTGCTTGCTTCTGTATCTGTCTGTTTCTCTCTATATGTTAATCTTACTTAATAGTGTTATTACCATTTTGTTTGTACTACTTTATGATGTAGATAAATTACAATTTTGTTGTTATAGCTTAATTTTGCAGAACAGCAAAGTGAAGACTTTATATGTTATTGTTAGATCCAACGTAAAAATCGATATTACTATTGCCATGATCAGTTGAACCAATCAAACCATTGCTGAATATATTATGGTTGTTAAGACAAAACTGATGTAGAAAGGGACCACGGCTTCTTTGCGTTTCAAACATTGGTTGCTATTTTTAATAGCTTTAAACATAATGGAATGTATTATTTTCATAAAATACTTAGACATTTTATTTTACGATATAAATTTGCATGTACAACGTATATTGTTGTGAACAATTCAATATTGTTTTACACTCTAGTAATGTTTGAATACTACGATATTCTTATGTCTCAAAATTAAAAAAAAAAAGTACACTATAACGTAATTTATCACACGTTTTTATTGTGGAAGGATTAATTACTGTTGCACATTTCAACGTATGGAATATTACTGTTGTAAGTTATCTGGCATTCTGATCACGAGATACCGTCGTTACTTAAAGTCTCGCATAATGCCATTAATTAGTCTAGTACTCTCGCTATATTAACCTTACTATTGACTTTATGTAAATTTTAGTATATTCGTTACTTAACTTCTAACATTACAGTTACACAAACTCTAGAACTGTCGTTGCTTTAGTTTTATTGTCTTTTCGTAAACTTCAGTATTGTAGCTATTCAAACCCTAGTTATTGCCTTTACGTAAATTCAAGTATTGTCGTCACTTTACCTTTATTATCGCCTTTTCATAAACTCTAGTATTATTTTTATGTATTGTCGTTATTTTAACTCTTTATTGTCTTTTCCTAAACCCCACTATTGTCGTTGTTCAAGTTTTAATATTGTTAAACTATTCCAGCCTTATCGTTACGCAGTCGAGTAGATAAATTACGATTTTCCGTCACGAAAACCTAGGATCGAATCCCGATCACAATGAAAAGAGAAATGTATCTCATGATTTCACTGTTTGGTCCGGCATGGCCAGGTGGGTTAAAGCATTCGACTCTGATGGTGGCGGGTTCGACTCCCCATCGCACCAAACATGCTCGATCTTTCAGCCGTGGGGGCGTTATGATGTGATGGTCAATCCCACTATACGTTAGTAAAAGAGAAGTCCAAGAGTTACCGGTAGGTGGTGATGACTAGCTGCCTTCCCTGTAGGGACGACTAGCGCGATAGCCCTCGTGTAGCTTTGCGCGAAATTCAAAAACAAACAAACCTTATCACTAATATCATACTTTTTGTTTCTAAAACGTGACGTTATTATGTACAAGATAATACTGCAAAAGTGCTGGTTACACAGAAGCAAAACAAAACCATACGGAATTTGCGTAAATTTTATCATAAATATTACGCCGATTACAACGTGATGTTTCGGTATATATCATTGTATTATTAAAATAAATGCATATTGAAATGATTCATTTTTTGTTTTTGGTTGTTTTTTTTAATTAAGCACAAAGCTACACAATGGGCAATCTGTGCTCTGCCCACCACGGGTATCAAAACCCGGATTTTAGCGTGTAAGTCCGCAGACATACCGCTGAGCCACTGGGGGGGGGGCTGAAATGATTCAAGTTAATATTCAACTCTCCATTTTGTATGTGATTATTAGAATGATTAAAATATTGTCCTTGATTCTGTAAATAACATTCGAAGTTTGCATAATAACAAGTTAGAAGTAGCAATAAAAAACTTTCTATAGCATTTTTAAAGATTATAATAAGTTTGTTTCGAAACTTCGTAGAAAATAGTTCCAAACATTCACTCTACCTTGACACTTTTTTGTTGTTGATGGCATACTGTATTGCTGTCTGCGGATATCCGGGTGGTAAATATCAGAGGATTACTAGCCAAAGCGTGAAGATTTTCTTCACTTACGAGATATTCGGACCAGTCATAAGAAGATTAATTCTGTACAAAGGGATAAAAGTATCATTCTTAGCTTCCTTTTGTATCTGTAGAATCAAACATTATACAAGATAAAAGGGTCATTCTTAGCTTCCTTTTGCATCTGTGGAATCAAACATTATACAATGAAACAATAAATGTTTAATTGACGTCATTTAACTTCTCTTTGTAAAATGTATTTTCAGTTGTAATAAAGTATGCATATTTCATGAAGGAACCAATAAATTACAGTTTTGTATTGGGAGTCTATCTTGAAATTTAACTCATAAAAACGTTCCCTTTAACAGGCCTTACTGTCAAAGTCTCGCATATTTTGTCTTCTGTAACAATTATGTTGGAACATGAATATACAACATATTCATTGTTGTATAAGAATGATTTAGTATATGATATAAATATTCGAAATAAGGATGAGTGCTATGCATAGAATATTATTTGCAGATTATGATAATTAAGGATGGTCGAACGTTATCTTTTCTATTTTAAAATTTAATAATTAATTTTCTATGAAAATATAGTCATGCAGTTTTCAGTATCTCGTAGTTTTTACTGACATGTCAGTAGACTTCTACTTGTGCACCATTAGTAGTTATCAGGACATCTAAGCGTTATTCAGTTTCGGTCTACATTCGGTGAAACATGTCCGCAGTTATAGTGGCGAAAGCATCCGTTATCCCCCGTTCTTTATCTTCGTGATGTTTGCTATAGGTGTGCGATACACGATATCCATAACTTACCCCAATGCTTCTTTCCTTCACTGGCGTCTATAACTACGCTACACTACAGTCAGCTGATATGACCTTTGCGAGCTAAACTACGCATCGATCCTTTACTTGCACAGTTGCCATTTTACGGGTTAATACTACTCACTGGAATGAATAAACAACAACAAAAAATAACAATAAATAAAAGAGATTGAGTTTAGTTACAAGATGTTAAAACTGTATCGTTGTGTTTCCTTAATTATTTTGTCATTAAATTTTAAGTTAGAAAATATAATTTTAAAGTACCCTGCATGTAATTGTGTTTTAAGTTGAAATTAAGAGCTTCTTACTCTTAATAAAAGTAATTATGTATTATGTATAAAAATATTCTGATTTAGAAACAAAAGCGTGATATTAAAGGTTAAATAATAATAGAAAAAAATATTTGAGTTTGAAATTATAAATCTAAAAAAAATCCACTTATGAATGGAACAATTTAATTTATAAAAAAAATTTTGATAAGAAAGGTGACCCCCGCTAGTACAGCGGTATGTCTTCGGATTTTACAACGCAAAATCAGGCGTTCCATTCGCCTCGGTTGGCTCAGCAGATAGCTCAACGTGGCTTTGCCATAAGGAAACACACACATAAAAAAGGTAAATTATGCAGATAAGAAAGTATTAGATTATTATAAATCCTTTGATAAACAAAGTCAATTTTGCATAAAATGATGTGTTATTTTAGAATTTAAGAACTATAAAGAAAAAGCTCAGTGTGCATACAACGTTATCATAACTCAGTATTGGCAGTCTTCTCATAATTGTAAATAATTGAAATAATAACTGTTACAAGCCCTGAACATTCCACTAACATGAATTGTACGTTACACGTAACTGTCCTCTAATAGAAACCAACATTAAACTAATCACAACACGATGTTTATTCCTCAGGATTAAGGCTTTATTATCAAAATACTCCAGTGTATAAGTATTATCTTAATTAATTTCATTCAGAAACTTCATGGAAGGTATGTTTTAGCAAACAATACATTTAGAAATCTTATACCTTGAAAATTTGTCCACAACTGTAGAGCCCTATATGGCTAGGTGGTTAAAAAGCTCGACTCGTAATTTGAGAGTCACGAATTTGAATCCTCATTCCACAAGACATGATCGTCCTTTTAGCCATAAGGGCGTTACAATTGGATAGATAGTCTCAGTATGCATTGGTAAAAAGAGTAACCCAAAAGTTGATGGTGGGTGGTGATCACTAGCTGTCTTCAGTATAGTCTTACGCTGCTAAATTAGGGACAGGCTGGCGCATATAGCCCTCGTGTAGCTTTACAATAAATTCAAACAAACACAATTGTCGTAAAAGGGATTCAGGATCTATCTGATCATTGTGTAAACTCACCATTCAATACAAGTAAGAAAAAACTTAACTCTCGGGAAATCTACGTACGATTTAAAATAACTTTTTCTTTTATTCTCTTCTAGTACCCGTTTTTATTAAATATAAAAATTAATTATAAAATTAAACATGGCATTAATAAAAAACTTTTAAACCCGCAAAAGCTGTTTATTGAGGATTCTTTTGTTAAAAAAATTCTCTTATTACTTCAAAACCAAGTCGAACCGTTATTAATTCACGTGACTTGCCTGTAGAACACATCAAGGACTAGTGTTTCAAATTTATCTTTTGCTTGTCAATAAATACATCTATCAATTTCACTAAATTAATAAATACATAACCTTTTGAAACAAAAAGTTGAGGATTCATAAATTCGGTAAAGAAAAAAGTACTTTGGAGTTTGAGGACTAAATTGAATAACTATTGCGTTAATAAATCAATCTAAATTCTGAAATTAGGTCTAATTAAAAAATCATCACAGAAAACTAACCTTGTTAAAAGATCAATGCTGAACCCTGTTTTTCAAAAGTAAACCAAAACTGGTTCCATTAAAACTAAAATTTTTTGCTTAAAGTCAGGAAATATAATTTGAATAAATTTATCATAGTACACTATATGCATATGTGTACACCAGAGGAGTTATTAACAAAATAGAAAAGTTCAGAATTTCGAAGCATCATTGAACAAAACTGTTGCACTTTGGAATTTTAAGCCTGGAGAAAAAAAAAACATAACAGTATTTCCATGGTAACGCTGATTAATGATTCGATTGATCGCACTAGTCTACCCTGGTAAGCGGCAGCAGGTCGTCGATATCCGGCCTTGCCAACAGTCTGTATCGTCTTGGGATGAAGCAATGTTTCTTACAGGAACATTATGTTGGGTGGTTCTTGGCTGTTATTTTCGTAAATTCATGTTATTTAGCTGTACATGTGTCTGAAGAATGAAACACTTATTTTGTGTTGCTCACTTAAGAAATCTTAAGGATTAAATTTCTGACAGATAGAAAGACAAGAAAGAAATATACAAGCAGGCAGACGGAAAGACGAACGAATGAACATATAGTTAATTATTTAATTTTCATATCCAAAATATTTTTAACATTCTGGATTAGCATGAAAGCTATAGCTGCTGCTTAAACATTAGATCTGGATAATGTAAAACTTGGAGCAAATTATGTACTACATAATGAAAGTCAATATTTCCTTGGGTGGATATTTGATATACAGAGTTTAATCTTTTTTTGATCCGAAAAACATATCGTTAGGGAATTGTGCGCCACCTAGTTAACTAAACATTTTGGTTGCTTTTTCGTATTGTAAAAAAGCATCTCAACAGTATGAAAAAAATATAGTGGAATTTATGAGTAGAATGTGCACTTAAAGATTTATGCAAATAATTATCTTAAAATGGGATACAAAAACAGCCTACATTTTACCATCTTAAAATGGCTTTTCTTCTCTGTTTCAGTTCATCATACGTACCGTAGTACATATAGTAGAAAGGGACCAGACGTGCAGTATACAAAATACAAATTGAAATATCAAATACACTGCAAACATATTATAAATAAAACTTTATAAGCACTTTACACACTCTGTTGAGTAGTAAACAAACTAACTGCAAAGTAGCAAGCTACAAAAACACTTGAAAAGGTCTGTAGAATTAAATCAAATACTTCATAAAAATTTTCAATCTGACTGACTGACTGACTAATGTCGGCATGGAGGCATAGATAGCTCTCTCTTTTCTCTTTTCACCTTATGAAAATATAAATGCACATGATTTAATTACGCTACGCTGGCTCAAAGAGTTTTTCTTAGCTTTACTTACTTTACTTATAACCTTGGTAATAGCAATTACCATTTTGCAACACCACAAACGAGCTAACAATAACTAGTAGCCATATTCTATGACTGCGAGCACTCTCTGTGAGTTGCTAAGTAACAACCCTTTATCATATAAAGTGAAACAATGACCACACCCACTTTGAGGTTGCACCACGTCAAAAACCACCAAATGATGCAATGTTATCTAGTCCATTAGTTCTTTGTTTCCTCACTTTTGGCGCTCCCATTCCTAATTTTTAATTTTTTATACATGTATTGTTAGTTTACTCTTTGATTACCGTTGTTTTTATATGTTCAGCACAAAACTACTGGGAGAAGTGGATACTATCATGACAGTAAATTATTGATTCGTACTATCTGGATAACACATATTGGAATAGTTAATCACATTACGAAAACATGACTTCTATAACTAAAGATTCTTTCTCAAATGTTTGTATAACATGTTGTTTGTTTTTGAATTTCGGCCAAAGCTACACGAGGGCTATCTGCGCTATCCGTCTCTAATTTAGCAGTGCAAAACTAGAGGAAGGCAGCTAGTCATCACCATCCACCGTTAATTCTTGAGCTACTCTTTTACCAACGAATAGCGAGATTAATTGTAACGTTATAAGGCCCTCACGGCTGAAAGGGCGAGCATGTCTGGTATGACGGGGATTCGAACCCCCCAGGCTCAGGTTACGAGTCGAGCGCCATAAGCACCTGGCGATGTGGAACCGCCTATGTTGTTATGAAAATCCTCAGTTCTTCCAATTGATGCAAAATCTTGTTCTTTAATTGATTTTTTTTAAATAGTTATGAAGCATGATTTTTTGTATCCAATATATTTAGTTGAACTTGCTCATATAAATGAGATAAGAGTTCTAATACTGAGACAGAACACAAAGTGTTTAGATTTCCATTGATAAACAACAAAATTACGAATGTGTAATCCAATAGCATTATTTTAAGAACTAGAAATTTTAAACTGTTTGACTATGGTTGCCTAATTTCACCATTATTCATCACGCTTTATTCAGCAAGATATGAGAACGTATTAATTAATTTCAGTTTTAATGAAACTAGACAGACTAGCTGTTTATCTTATTCGTTAATCAAGGCAGCAAGAAAAATGATAGTAAAATGCATTAAATAATTATATGTGTATTGTAAAATAACAGTTCCTCTAAATGCATCTTTTAATTAAACAGAGAAAGTGCACGACCTATTTAAAGACGATTTTGTTTGGTTCGTGATTTTATTTTATGTTAAATCACTGAATAGTATCTCAAAAATAAAAAAAGCCTCACATAAAGTGATAAGTTGAATTTATCACACGACCACTGAAGTACAGTTGTGGCAAAAACCTCTTATAAGGCTACAGGTGAGATGATCATAAGGGCAATAAAGTACAGTTGTGGCCAATATCTTACATTGCATAATAAGACAGTATGAAATATAAAGTGTAATGATGGCAACAATGAGGTATTAGGATTAATTGAAAATACTTAATTTTTGGTGTAAAGACACAAGGGTTAATGTTGCATTTTCACTTGACTGAATCTTAAACTACGTGTGAGACTTAACAGACTGGAATAAAGCTCAAAGCTACACAATGGGGAATCTGTGCTCTGCCCACTATCGAAATCTGGTTTCTAATGGTGTGAGTCCATGGACATGCCGATGTGTCATATTAGGAAGTATTTTAGCTAAAGAAGTCCACGTTTTTATTCCATACCGTCATGTACAAGAACCTAACAAATAAGTAATAGCTCTTGAAAGAAACATTTGAGAAAAGTTGATTTAAAATCATTAGGAGATTGGTTAATTTTCTTTAACTGTTTGTCGTATCACCATTGTGCAAGCTGAAACACGTTATTCTTCATTAATCCCGTTTGTTTCTTCGTCGTTGGGAGTTTCAATATTTTCTCGAAGCCAATTAAGGTAAATGTTTAATGATTTCTTTTCAGTCGCGACTTAAATGGACATCACTTTTTATGTATATGAAATTCTGAATATTAGGTAACAGTAGGTATTAGACCATTTATATGGCAAAACAAGAAAAATCTGACGATTAATAACTCATAACGGTTCGAATATTTCTAAAGGCGTTGTCTACGTCAAACATGAATATAAGCAAATACAAGTATACTGATTTTCGTAACCAAATTAAACATAAACATTATTATTTAACTGTTCTTTGAGTTCGATAATTGAGTTTAATGACAATGAAATTAGTTTATCTTTCTTTAACTTTGATTTAATAAAATGCATTTAGTATTATAAGATATTACAAACGGAGCTCGTACACTCACTCGCTTGCGAATTTCGATTCCTGTCACTGAACACGCTCGTCTGTGTTGGCGTTATAATGTGACGTCATTCCGTTGGTAAAACAGTACACAGAGAGTTGGCGGTTTGTGGTGCTGACTAGCTCTAGTATGTCATTGCTAAATTAAGGGACTTTTGTAGATAATCATCGAAGAGCTTTGAGCAAAATTAAAAACACACAAACAAACAAATAAAAAATTTCAACTATGTTGTAAATTCAGCAATATCCTTGCAAAATATTATGTGTTTTGAGGTTTTACAGAGTATGACAACTTTAATTTTTTTCGCGTCTGTTTTGATTCCCTGGGATAGTGCTTAAGGTAATACATAGCAACTTTAGCCTATTAACCTCTAGTAATTTTACCTACCGTAAGTTTAAATTATAGCTAATTGTAACTATATAGAAGATGTACTTCTGCTGGGTCTCCCAAAGTACTCTGTTTCAAGAGTAAATAAAACCAGTATAAATATCTTTATTTCTTCTGTTTCAATTTCATGTGTCATGTTGCGTTGCAGTTTACAGAGTGCACAAATCTTGTCATTCATGTCATGCGTACATTTTGTTGTTATCACGTTAGTTCTAACTGAAACATCAAACGCCCTTTATATGACGTTAATTAAATGTCCATTTGATTACTGACAGACAGTACACTTCTGTATAGTACTGCGAGTGTTTAAAACAAGTAATTTTTCCATGCAGTCTTCGGCCTCCTTTCGGGGTAATAATAATAGAACAGTTATGTAAACAGTTTCACATCACATCACATTATTTTTTTTATAATTGCTTTTAGGCCCGGCATGGTCAGGTGGTTAAGGCGCTCGAATCGTAATCTGAAGATCGCTGACTCGAATCCCCATCACACCAAACATGCTCTCCCTTTCAGCCGTGGGAGCATTATAAAATGACGGTCAGTCACACAATTCGTTGTAAAAGAGTAACCGAAGAGTTGGCGATGGATAATGATGACTAGCTGCCTTCCCTCTAGTCTTAAACTGTTAAATTGGGGATGGCTAGCGAAGATAGCCGTTGTGTAGCTTTGCGTGAAATTTAAAAACAAATAATTACTTTTTTGTTATGTGAACGCCTTATTTAGTTTTAATTACTATGTATTAATATTATCATTGAGCTTCGTTATTCTTTTGGCTGATGGTGTTTCCTTTTGGCTTTTACAAAGGACTGAACGCTACTTGCTACTTTTTGTAGCCTGTTTCACGTGTTTGTTACATAAGATAGTTAACTAAGATGGCAGTAAAAAAGTAGCCCTCTTCTCTTACACTTGTAAATTTGGAATAGCTAGCGCAGATAGCCCTCGTGTAGCTTTGCGCGAAATACAAAAGCCAAAAAAACAAAACAAAACAGAATTACACGTCTTTAAATGTAACGGGTGGGAATAGCATCTGAGATTAAATAGTGGTGGTGATCTAATGAGCTTTCTTTGGTAAGCGACATGATAGAGGGAGAAAGATGTTTTAGGACAACAATGCTTCTTATGTGTTCCGTAAATAGGATATACTTTATCGTTGTTTACTATTGCTTTTGATAAGGGAATATTGGAATTAGGGCTAAAAATTTCGTTAACGACTAGGGCAGGCAACTGATGAAACAATGTATTTATAAGTCGAAAAAAAAAAGAACAATACATTTAGTTAGCTACGCTGACGGCTAACTTGCTTCTTAATTTGGCTCTAAGTACATGCTTTTCTGTTGTTATTTATTTGCCACAATTCTACCTAGCCCAGGATGAAAGCAAACTCTTTAAACATATCTAAAGTTTTTGTTCTCATTTCGGTAACTATGCAGATAATAAAGATTAACTTATGGTTTGAGGATTATTGTAATTAATCCTTTTTTCACAGCATGAATTTATCTGCTACATTACAACTGAATATTGTTATCCATTAAAACAGAATCAGAGATTTATGTAGAATTTAACTTATGATTCATTTATGCAATGTAGTTTATAGATTTTGGAATTTTGTAATCAGATTACAATGATGCTACATGAAAATCTATTAAAGAAAAATTTGCCAATTTTTTTAAAATTGCAATTGTACGTAAAAAGAAGGAATTCTCAGTAGCCACATCACTTTAAGTTGATTTAAGTAGGATTGCAGTAAATTAATTCATGAGATCTTTTATCCTTTTTTATTAGCTATATTTGTATGTGCCAGATAGGATGCGTGTATACCCTATTCAGTCTTGTTACTCATTAAGATCTCTACCGCCTACCCTCAAACTGAACTTCCTTTAGGCTGGGTCAGAGTGAGTTAATCTATGAGACTTTGAGTGTGGTCAAATAAATCAGTCTAAAGGGTTTAACCTTCTGAGGCTAAAACTATAGGCCCGGCATGGCCAAGCGTGTTAAGGCGTGCGATTTGTTATCTGAGGGTCGCGGGTTCGCATCCCCGTCGCGTCAAACATGCTCGCCTTTCAGCCGTGGGTGCGTTATAATGTTACAGTCAATTCCACTATTCGTTCGTAAAAGAGTAGCCCAAGAGCTGGCGGTGAGTGGTGATGACCCGCTGCCTTTCCTCTAGTCTTACACTGCTAATTTAGGGACGGCTAGCACAGATAGCCCTCGAGTAGCTTTGTGCGAAATTCAAAAACAAACATACAAACACACCAAAACTATAATTAGATATCCATTTTCTCAAGAGATGACGAAGCTATGACTTCAAGGTTTGTACTTGAAAATACACACATGCACAAAATAAATAAATAAACACATTTTATGAGCCGTTATGCCGCGACTAAAACGTAATTAAGACTTCTTTCCATTTTCACGTTTATCCCATTTCTTAAGCAGAGCAAAGAATGTGTAACTAGCTGAACACTTAGATAAAAGTCTACACTACTTTATCTTTCGTTTTATTACCTAAAAACAAAAATTCATTTTTTTTAGAACTGCGAAACGACTTCATAAAGTGCAAATTTTGTCTTAACATCAAAGATCAAATGACCAAGAGACTATACTTCATATGCTGAGATGCTGTTTGATAATATACATATACTTTCCTTCATAATAAACATATTTTACTCATATGTTTATAGAGCCTATATATTTCAACTCTATTCTTTCAAAACTAGCTTTCAAAATATCTAATATATGAAATTCATAAATTTTCCTAGAGCTTTCTGGTCTGTTGTTCAGTACGTTTTATGTTGCGCATATCTGGAGTGCCATAAAGTCCTTTCTTTGATTTTGTGCAGCATATATTATAATGAACAGTTTCAGAAACTGGTGATACTCTTTCAATAACTTATTTTACTTTCTAACATACTTGATACTGTTATATTTTTCAGTGTTTCAGTCGTCAATGGCTAAACAAATCAAGAGTGTCGCTGATAAAAACAATCTTTTTTTTATTCGAATACCACCCCAGACAAAAACGATAACATTTTTATTGTTATTCAATTACAACTAGTAATAATAACATAATATATTTTTTATTATTAAATACATATAAGTTAAAAACTAGAATATTTTGTTCTAAGCACAAAGCTGCACAATTTGGTATCTGCGTTATGCCTACCACAGCAACCAAACCTCAAATTTTAACGTCAGACTTCCCGCCGAACTACTGCTGGCGTTTATTGGTTATTATTAAAATATTACTTAACCATTAAGTTGAGTTATTAACAACGGCACGAGCCTTCTTTATTGTCATATTGTGTAAAAATCATATTAACTGCAGATACTTTTTCTCCACATCTTGTTTTTTGTACATCGGTAGTTAACATGATATTTACCACACATTTTTGGCCTATTGGTTACTTCGACATTTTTCAGCGTTTAAGCCTAAATCACACTGTACATTTATATAAATAACACATAACAGAATATTTAATCTTTCATTGTCCAGTCAACTGAGAATTTCTGGTATTAATCAAAGAATCTATTCGATGTTCACTTGTTGGAGATGAAAAATAGATCTGAAATGTTATTTTAACATCTTAATTTAAATCCTCAATCGACAAATTAAGAAGAATGTGCAAAAACACATCAGCAGTTAACGTTATTTTTATCACAAATTTTAGGCTTATTAGTTACTTATATTTTGCTAGCTTTCTAGACAAGTAGGTATATATAAGAATATGCTAACAGACATATTTTTTCTTAATATTTCAGTGTGTTATAGGATTATCTGAATAATTAAAGTGAAAAAACTGTTTACACTCGAACATCTTTCAACTTGACATTTTAACTGGATTATAATAACATTGCGCAACTTCATGACGTTAAATAAGATGCTGAACTTCGTTTGTTTACAACAAAATTAGATTATAAGATAAATAAAATGTAAACCTATAGAAGAACACATTGATTACATCACTGACCAAGTGTTGCTCACTAATATTTAATACTTCTAATAAATATTTATTTTACCTGTGTGTTACAGATTTGGCTGATAAGTATTGCTGGATTATGTAGCGTCTGGATGTTGTTCACTGATAAATATGCAAAGAATTGTTTTCACGTTTTTCTTTTTTTTTTAACGCAAACTTTTATAGTGGAGTATCTATGCTGTACTAATTGTATGGATGAAAACACAGACTATAACATTATAATTTCTGTGTTTACAGCTGCGATAGAACTTCAAAATTGAAGGTAGCTGATGATTGGAAAAGGAATTGCTTGATAATCTGCAAAAAATTAAAAACTAGCTAAAGCTCAGATATTTTCCCCTTTTAACCTTAGGGTTGAATAAAACACGACTCTGACTGCAAGGTATTCAGCTTTCGAAATAACAATGCCACTTGTTGAAATCTTTATTATTATGAGATAATAATCAATATTAATTCCAGGGAAAAAGTGTAATTTATAGTTATTTGGTTATTTTGTGGAAAGTTTTTTACGCTGTAATGCTTCCATATTTCTCCAATAAATCAATTATTTTAATTTTTAAGACTATGAGCAATCCTTCGATCTCAGAATAGTTTAATCGAAACTCTAATATACATAATTTGAAATGAAAAGAGTGACTGGCAGCTTAAAAATGACCATGGTTATGAAAATACTGCAACAAATATAGAATATTTGTATAAAATGTCGACTAACGTGACAGAAAAGTAGAAGAGCTAATCTAGAATTATTTACAATTTTAAATAATAAATGGCGTAGAAACAGACGAGAATAACAAGAAATTTAGAAAACTGGTTAAGAAGAGCGAAGAAAAATTAAAAAGGATAAATAAAATGTGTAGAGACGTGATTGTACAGAACATTCTAATACTTTAAACCTATATAAAGAAGGCCCTAAAAACTTCGTTGATGTAAAATAAAACATTGTAGATGATCTAACAGTTCTATTAAGACTATATATATTTGGCTTACAGATATTACAAAAATGTTGCTTCATGTTGTAGAAGACGATAAAACTAATAAGGGAATGCAAAACTACAAAGTTGCCACTTTCGGGTTAGTCACCAAGTTGAAAATTTGACCCATTTATTTTTTATTAGTTAGAACACAGAAAATGCAGTTGATATATTTTATTGTAACGACCCTATCGTTTAGGGTTTCTTTTTTTTACAACTTACCTCAGTTTTGACAGCTCTGTCTTGTGTGATTGCAGTGCTGTATCCAATAACAATCTTAACATCTACGACCACTTATGAAATAAAATGACCTATAAACTATATACAAATGTTCGGTCAAATAAAATATTTTGATACCAAAATGTCAAAAGAAACATAAGAGATTCAGTCTGATATTATTTTGTCAGTGACTACGAGAGTAAACTGACAAACAACAAGCAATTTATACAAATTATCCATACAACAGGCCCGCCATTAAAAACATTCAGAAAACCAAAATGAGATACCAGTAATTATTTGTAATGTTTATTTATTTTGGAAGAGGCTTCAGGAAGAGTTACCACAAGCCAAGTTTTCTAACAGGTTGAAACAGAAAGAAAAATCTTTGCATAACTATGTGAAGATATTAGTTGTCTTGCCCAAAAGAGACAATGGATTCATTGACCCGTAATCGTCTTGTTAATAATTCGAAATATAAATCTGTGAAATAAAACTAATAATCACTGGTTAGTTCCTCAAAACACTTTCTTAGTTTGGTTACATTATCTAGATTTAGATACAGACCAAATTTGGGGAGGATCACTTACTGATTTCCCATTTTGCATAAAAGACTTGTGTAAATCGATCTTTTGGTTACTGAGAAGCGCACACAGAAACATAGACAAACAAACCCGATTGCAATGCCACCACTCACCCATCCCTCGGCGAGGGTAACAGTAGCCACATAAAAGCTAAAGCCAAAGAAATCACGATGACTTAAGATACTAAAAAATGATCTGGTTTAGTTTTGTTGTTAATCAAAAAGCAACACAAAGGGCTACCTGTGTTCTGCCCACCACAAGTATTAAAACCTGATTTTAACGTCTTGGGACTACAAACATACAGCTAAGCAGCTGGGGGGTATTTGAGAAGTTCGTTTCAGAAATACCACTAAAGAATATAATTAAATAACAAAGGAGGTTTTTTGTTTGTTTTTGAAATTCGCACAAAGCTACTCGAGGGCTATCTGTGCTAGCCGTCCCTAATTTAGCAGTGTAAGACTAGAGGGAAGGCAGCTAGTCATCACCACCCACCGCCGACTCTTGGGCTACTCTTTTACCAACGAATAGTGGGATTGACCGTCACATTATAACGCCCACACGGCTGGGAGGGCGAGCATGTTTGGCACGACTCGTGCGCGAACCCGCGACTCTCAGATTACAAAGCGCACGCCTCAACGCGCTAAGCCATGCTAGACTCTAACAAAGGAGGAATAGTGACTTTGTTAATAAATAGCAGATAGGAAATATGTATTAGTTAAAATAAAAAGAATACGGTATGAATAAAACTGTTTAAACTAAATAATTCAATTCACTGTTTAAAGAGAGTTTTCAAAACTATATTTTCAACGAAATAGTTTGCGATCACTGTTATCCGTCAGGCATCATATTTAAAGATGTAAAAGCCCCCCCGGTGACATAGTGGTATGTCTGCAGACTCATACCGCTAAAAACTGGGTTTCGATATCTGTGGTGGACACAGCACAGCTAACTCATTGTGCAGCTTTGTGCTTAATTACAAACAAATAAACAGAAGATATAAAAGTTGATACCGCGCATATAGCAGGGAGTTAGTTGAGAAAGGAATGCAATTGGGTGATAAAATTCTAGTCATATAAAAGTCAAGAGAATCTTGCTATTAATCTTTTTGTACGTGCAACATAATAAATGGATAGTAAACATCAAGAAGGAGTATACGTTTAGTACATATTGTTATGACTGTATATTAAATATGATTCAAACTACTTTCATTTTGTGCAATAAAGAATTCCTAAAGAGCTTTACATCAGTTGCTGCACCCTTAGTGGCAAAGCGGTATGTTTGTAGACTTACAACGTTAGAAACCAGGTTTCGATACTCATTATGATTAGAGCACAGATAGCCCATTGCGTAGCTTTCTGCTTAACTTTCAAACAAACATCAGTGGCTACACTTGAGAATGAATTACCATACAGACGAAAGCTGTTATCTCATTCAAATAAATAATAGTTCGACAAGTTTTCCCAAATCCTGATCTTATCTTCTATTGTAAGATAAGCTGAGAGTGTAACTTGTGAGATAAGCTGAGAGTGTAGCCAACAATTAAATTACAATCTCGGATGAGCAGGAAATTTCAAAGTGTGAGACAGTAGAACTTTATTACCATGAAAGATAAAGTAAATACTTACTACCAGGGAGAAGTTGGTAAATGAAGATCTTGTCATGTACAAGAGGTATATGTTAAGAAACTGTGAAAGATGCGATAGGAATCGAATAAATTATTCTTCAATGAATCCAAGATGAGCAAATAAAGCAAAAAACTCAAGTATATATTTATTATTAAACAGGAAAAAGGTGTCTAGAAGATATAAGTTGTAAGAGAACAAAGTGTGAATTATCCAGTCACTACTTATTTGGCCGTTACTCTCTTTCCTACATACACACATAAACAGAATAATTTATTTGTGTCTTTTTATTCCATGGTAAATGACAAGATGGTAAACTTACTTCCCTTTACGAAAGATTGGTAGTAAATTTGGTGCTTTCTTTGACTGAATTTGAATTGTTTTTTCTAGAAATGAAAAATGAATAAATGGGAACGAAAACAAAAATTTACAAAACACATTTAGACTGTTTTAGTTATACTGTTTGAACTATGTTTTGTTGAAGCATGTGAAGAAAGTCCACAAGCGTGCTCTAGTATGATTAATATGGTATACTGTTTTGATATACCTTGATGACTATAATTCATTAAAATTTGCGATGAAGTATGAACATTTCAGAAATAAACGTAATCTGTTTCATTTCATTGTGAGTTTCTTGGAGTTTACTAGTTTCATTGGAAACAAATTGTTTTCTTACAATAACAGTCTATGCGAAAGTGTGCTGACGTTTCGTTGTAGTTTTCCTTTGTGCTGTACCAAATTGGCAACCATTAAGAACTGTATGTGCAGTTAGAATATTTAACGATTCACAGACATTCTGAATACGTTTTTAACGTTGTGACATTTTCATGTCGAAAATGTTAGATTGTAAGTGTTTAACAAGGAATAAGAACACACACGCATATATATATATATATATATATATATGCTTCTCTCAAGAAACAGCAGGGTTAGACCATCCGAACACCTGACGTCCATATAATTCTAGAAGCAGATGCAGCGACTTCTGTTAAAAAGAAATGTATTATCGCAGCCGCAGAAGAATTATGAAGAAAATGTTTATTTTGACAAATGAGTAAGCCCCATAGAAAGAAAAATGAAAGATGTTACTATACTGTGTTGATTTTCAGCATTGTTAAAACCATGGCCTATTTTCATCACAAACTGATATGGACAGTTCTAATCTCAAGACTGATAATATTGCATTGAGATGTAGCTAATTATCAGAATACTTACAGAATTAATATTTAATTGTTAGAATATATACAAAATATGTGGTAGGTAATTATCAGAATAATATCTTAATTAGGAAGTTACTTAATTATCAGCATATTTTCAAACCGAGAATGTTATCATGTAACTTTCAGAAGGAGATGATTAGTTAATTATCAGAATATTGAATACGGAATGGTAAACTAGGTCACCAGTCTGAAAATACCTTATGTACCCACCTATTACCTAAAAAGGAAAACACCTCTATTGGGAAAGAAGCATCATGACAACTTGAAGAATCAGCAGAGGATCATGGCGATGGATTTAAATAAACACGATCTTCTTTTTATAATCAACGCTGTAGTGCAGTAAAAAAAAGAGAATGACATTAATTATTAATAAGATTAAATCTACGTTTTAACAGCTTAGTAATGTAGTTTTAGTCCCTATACATTTCGATTTCTAGTCTTACCGGAACGTGCTTTGTGCGATAGTTATACCTGTGATTAGAATTGTTTCTTATTAGATTTATCCACTTTGTATATATTTTCTTGTCGTAGCGTAATTTTATATAAATGAGATATTTTTTTACCTAAGAATGTTTATTGTAAACTTATTTAAACTAAATGCTTGTATCAAATAATTAAAAAAATTGAAAAAGTTTTTATTCTTTATATTACTTTTCATAAATCCGAAAAAATTTAGATTTCCAAATTTGCCACAAGATGGGGTAGCTTTCTATGTTTAACCTAATGGTTTGAGCATTGCAGTAAATCGATACTTTTCTACTACGTCAGAAGAGCTTTTATTTTATTTTTACATTAAGATACGCTCATGCAATAGAACAAAGACAAAATTCTCTTTATAAAATAAAACAATTTAATAATTCACTGGTTTTATCTGAAACAAATTATTTTATCACTATACAAAAACGTACCGAAGTTTAAATGTAAATTAATTCAGCCATCGGTTCTTTAACATCATGTAGTATTGTGACATTTTCACCTATTTTCATCATGAAATTAAAACAGAAATTTCCTTTTGAAAATAACAATCAATACGTGTCCACCTCACGTAATCTTCATTTGCTTTACACATGGCGCAGTTGTGTGAGAGATGAAAATCCATTTCTTAGATATCTTTGCTCCTTAAAATAACAACAAAACAAAACTAAAGTATAAGGTAATTATTGAAGCACTTACATCCAGAACATTTAATGCAATCATATATTATTGCTGTATTCTATTTTATTCAGTCTAAATAGAATGGAAAGTTTATTAAAGTGACAAACGTTTCGAAGAAAAATGAGCAAAGAAAGTCCAGCTTTTAAATATGACGTTTAGTTATCTTACATATTATTTTAAACTGTTGCCTAAAATAAATTAAATATTTAATTTCCATCAATCGAAATTTAAAATGGTGTTTGTTTAAACACAAGCTGCACAATTGGCCATTTACACTGTGCTCATCTTTATGATCACTAAGAAGCTATAAATTGTTTTAAAAGGTAATAAATTTATATGTAATTTGATCTTACATAGTAAGATTTCGTCAATATTACTGAAGTACTTAAGTACTTGACAAAACTCACTTATTCAAGAAATTCATTTATTTTTCAGGACTTCCCTGAATGTCAAATCTTCTGTGTACAAATATCTAGTAAAAAGATAATTGTAACAATGAAATTCAGTTTATTTTTTAGAATTAAGCCTAAAACTACACGAGTATCGAAAGCTAGTTTTTATCGGTGTGAGTCCGCAGACATGCTGCTGTGCTATGAAATTCACTGATGCTCTAATTGTAAAGCCGTCTTACTTGTTTAAACTTCAACCTTTTTTTTTATCTGTATTCTGCATTGTCTCAAAACACAGTTATTATTAAACATAAAATAATTCATACTTAGCCAGAGTATATGGTCTACTTTGTGTGTTGGTAAGCGCAAAACTACATAAGAGAATGCTTTTTTGTTATGCTTACTCCCAGTATCAAAAACCCGGTTTTTAACGTTGATATTCCGTACCATTGGAAGGCGTCTATGCTGTCAAGAAACAACATTATGTATGTTTACTACTGTCCGTGAATATGAATTAGAATAATCGTTGGAGAACCAGAAAACGAATTTATTTCTTTTTAAGCAAAGCTATACTGGGCTATCTGCTGTGTCCTGGAGAATCGAACTTCGGATGTTAGTGTTGTAATTTGTAGACTTACCGCTACCCTACTGAAAGACGCTACAAAGCGAAAATATTTATTTGAAAAAATTTGATAAGTGCATTAAATATACTAATTTTAAACATTTTCTGTTGTTGCGGGTGGTTATGATTTGAAGAAATTATTACTGAGGTTGTGTCTCGCTAGTTATGTGATAAGTTCTTCAGATGAACTTCTCATAAGGTAGACCCTCTTGAGCTACTGTAATTAGGAATAGAGTTATCAATTCACCGTGAATATTTTCTATATTATATGACTTTGATTATTAACTGTGGTTTATCTCTGTCAAGAAACTGAGCAATGACAGAATGTTTCTTTTATGGTTTGGAAAATCAAGCAAAGCACTATACAAGTTTAGAGTAAAACAAGTGCATTTTTTAGTTTTCCATGAGCAGACATATATAGGGTTACGTATTTTTAATGCACTAAATTGATTTTTGAACTTCGAAAGCTGGTTTAAGTCACGAAGAAACGTGTAATCCGTTATGATTTCATGAATGTTTTGAGTATATAAAGTTTGTGTATACATTACTGAACGTACATGGAGCGCTTGGTTTGTTTAGCTACACAAGGGTTGTGTGTGCGAAGCCGTTTCTAGTTTAGCAATATAAGACTAGAGGGAAGGCAACTAATCATCGCCACTCACCGCCAGCTTTTGAGCTACTCTTTTACCAACGAATAGTGGGATTGACCATAACATTATACCGCCCCCACGGCTGAAAAGGCGAGCATGTTTGGTGTGATGGGGATTCGAGCCCGTGACCCTCGGATTACGAATTGAGTGTACAAGGAATGTCTCAGATTATTAAAAAAAACATGACAATTAATAATTGTTTAACTGTCATTACAAGAAAGACGAAAAGGATTATAAAAAGCTAAACAATTAATAGAAGAGGGATTTTCATAGGGATCTCATAAAAGCCAGAAAGGGCTTTAAAATAACTATAATAATAAACAAAATAGGCTATAAAAGGACTGTGTCAATAAAGGAACAGGGCTATAGCAAAATTGTGTTTTAGAAGATTAACCACATTTTATGAAAATGATTTATGTAGAGGAATGTGGGTCAAAGACAACCACTTTAATTTTGAATGTGTTTTAACAATTTATAATGAATGCCACGAAAAAGCAAAGTGGTTTTAACAGGAACTCTGTGTTATTTTAACTTATATACACACACATATATATGTATAGCACAAAATACACTTTCTATGACTGGGGCCGATTTACGAATAAAGTTGGATAAACGGTCACTCATAATGGGATAAAGTAGAACCCATCTATTTCATAATAACTGCAATTTCAAATAAGTGTTGCATTTAAGTCATAATTTAAATTCTCTCACCAGGATTCAGGAAGGCCTTGAGTAAATGGTACATTATCTAGGATGACTGCTGCGCAAAAATAACATGGATACCAGTTTGGGGGCAATGATGTATAATGCGGCCAGAACCCATGGTGGAAATAGTGTGGGGTGAGACTAAATGGTAGAGGAGAAGATAATTTACCATAAACTTCTCATAATGAAGCAATCTACGTAAAATACAAAACATTCAACTTGAGCCGTTTCTCTTACGGCGTATTCAGCTGCATTAGTTACCCGTAGTTTGAAATCAACAAAATAGAATTTCCTGAAAGATCTACTTTGCTAACATAAAAAGATATAGCGTTTACCTCAAATCGAAGCTGGTCGAAATATATAAACTATTTGTTGCTAAGCATAAAGTCATATACAAGGTTATAAGTGTTTTGCCCAAAACGATTATCGAAACCCGGTTTTTGGTGGTATAGGTCGGCAGACATACCGCTGTGCCACTAAGAGAGGGGACATAAAAAAGTCGCGCTTTAATTATTCACATTTACCTCCCTTAGGAGTTCAGGAACAATAATTACACAGGACGTTTTAACTTATGATATGAAAAAGTGGCTATTTTATCAAAGGGAACCGTCTTGCCTAATTTTCTAATATGGCCTGGTGGTTTACTCTAAATCTATAGGTGACGAATTTGAATCTCCGTCACACCAAACATGTTCATCCTTTCGTCATGGGGGCGTTCCAATCTGCGGTCAGTACCTATAGGCCCAGCATAGCCAGGCAGCTAAGGCATTGAACTCGTTATCTGAGGATCGTGGGTTCGAATCCCCATCTCACCAAACATGCTTGCCGTTTCAGCCGTGGGGGCGTTTAATGTGACTGTCAATCCCACTATTCATTGGTAAAAGACCACTCCCAAGAGTTGGTGGTGATGGCTAGCTGCCTTCCCTCTAGTCTTACACTGCTAAATTAGGGATGGCTAACGTAGCTAGCCCTCTTGTAGCTTTGCGCGAAATTCACAAACAAACAAAACAAACAGTCTCACTATTGGTTGGTAAAAGTTGTTGTTGTTTTGAATCAAGCATAAAGCTACACAATGGGCTATCTGTGCTCTGCCCATCACGGGTATCGAAACCCGTATTTTAGCGTGTAAGTCCACAGACATACCGCTGAGCCACTGGGGGGCAGGTTGGTAAAAGAGTAGTCTTGGAGATGGCAGTGGGTGGTGGTGACCATCTGCCTTTTCTGTAGTCCATCACTGCTAAATTAGGAGCAGCTAGCGCAGGTAGTTCGAGTAGCTTTGCACGAAATTCAAACCAAATTAGAAACAAACGAATGTAAAGACGTGCCACTGCGGAAGGAAGGCATCGTGCCAGGGTTAACAAGTACAGCACTTAAATATTTGATTCACGGTAATCCTCAAGCATTTGGATATTTAATACTTTTCCTTATGGCTGAAAGAATGTACCACAGCTTTTCGGAAGATGGGCGACTGTATAATGGGAACTATTAAACGATATAGCCCAAATGACACAAAATGTCGTAAAAAGGAACTTTCAATTATCTGAATGAAAACGGACAAATGCACATTAAAATGTCTAGTAGAACAAAAAGATTGAATACCAAAATGAAGATTTTGGTTATGAAAAATAATTCTATTCAAAATGTGGTTGCGGTGAAGTTGGTTATATTTCTTGGACCCGTTAAAAAGATAATGAATGAAGATGTAAAGTTGACAAAACCTAGAAGCAAGAAGTTTTAGAGCTTTCTGGTAATTTTTAGAACAATGATTATTTTCATTAGAAAGATCACTGAGAAAAATGGAACCATAACAATCTCTCTTTTTGGACCACATAACTTTCAAGTTTCCGACACGGATCTATTAGATTTTCATTCCTCTTGTTTACTTAACTTTACTTCTAGAGGGTTTGTTTGTTAAGATGTGTATTGTAAGATTGACCTTATCGTGATTTTCAGAATCTTGTTTTAACAGAAGTTGAAAGTTAGTGCATTAGTACGTATTAAAAGCAGAAGAAGTAATTTTAAGAGTAGCGCACGATCTTGAACATCCATTTTACAAACACGACAAAGGATTGTAATGACATGAAAGAAATGACGTTAGAAGGACTGTCATAAGAAAAGAATAGAAGTAAAAGAAACAATTTAATAAAGAGAGAATTGGGCAAGGTAAGAGCTGTAACAAGAACGGAATGGCGCAATAAAGAAATTCTAACAGGTAGAGAAAGTGTCATTACATAATAACATGAATGAAACACATTTTATAGAAGAACTGCAATAAGGAAGAAACGAAAGATATAAAATAAGTTCAGAAAATAAGGAAAGATAATATAGAATGAGATACTGTAATCATATTACAGAAAAATTGTAATAAGGGAATAATTGGAGATGCAGAAAAAACTTAAATAAGAGAGAAGCAGGCAAAATAAGAACTGTAATAACAATTGAGTTGACTAATAACAGAACTGTAACAAACAAAAGGAAAGACAATCAAAAGAGTTTAAATGAAAGAGAGATAAAGAAGGAGTATGGCAACAGCGGAGAAAGGAGTAATAAGGCGTTTATAACAAGGGGAAACAGAGTTACAAGGAAAGAATGAGAGGTTAAAAGTGTATCTCAGGTCATCTTCAGGTTAATCTGAAGATGACTTAATAGGGTGGAAACGTTGTTCTTTGCTTTATTAGTAAAAGTGTTAATACCCGTACAGGTCATCCCGAGATACATTTTTACTTTATTTGTTTGTTTTATTCAATTTTGCGCAAAGCTACTCAAGGGCTATTTGCGCTAGCTATCCCTTATTTTGCAGTGTAAGACATCTAGTCATCACCACCCACTTCCAACTCTAAGGCTACTCTTTTACCAACGAATAATGGGATTGACTGTCACATTATAATGCTCTCACGGCTGAAAAGGCGAGCATGTTTGGTGCGACGGGGATTCGAACCGGCAACCCTCAGATTACGAGTTGAACCGCTTAACCCACCTTACCATGCCGGGCTTATTTTTACTTTTAGTGGTTTTTTTGTCATCACGAACGAAAATTTAGATGGAATACAAAGAGCAACTAGGTTATAGGAATGTATCAAACCACTGAAAATTCCCAAACCCGTAGCGAAGAAGAACAGATATCTTGTCTATTTTTTGTCTGCTTGGTAGTGTTTTCAGACAAAAGGCACGTTCTAAGAATTACCTTTTACTTGTTATAGTGCTGCCATCTGTTGTCTTTATGATAATATTTCTATTGATATTTGGGTATTTTAAACGTTGTATTCTCAAAACTGTTATGAAGATAAACGTATTTTGATGAGAATGATAAAAATTTCAATAGGAGTTTCAGTCTACATTCTGAAGCATAATAAAGAAATTTAATTATTAGCCATAATAAACTTTTATTCGTTAATTGTAAAGATATGAACGAAAAACAAATGATTACTACGTAATTAGTTATCTGGAAAATATTTAGTGAAAAAACAACACGCAGTGGAAACATAAGAGTTCCAAAAGTAAATTTACTAAGGATATAACTTTTGTACTTAAAGAAATGAGGTGTTAACATTACATTAAGCAAATAAAAATGTACAGCGTTTGTGGAAATATTGCGTTCATTTATTAAAGGAAAAAAATAAATCGGAAACATTAAATGCTTGAAACACACATGAATAAAAATTCATTGACAGCTCATTTCTAACAGCTTATAGTTTATGTACGGCCAAATCGGAAATGTTACAAATTTTGGTGGACAGTTCAATAATTGTTTATTTCATTTATTGAACGCTTGAATATTTTCTATCCCACTATGAATTTTATTTAAAGTTGTTATCGATTTTATTTATAAAACTTTAAGTAGTTTTTAAACAATTTGAAAAAAAGTACTTAGCTCAAATAACGCCGTTATAAATTCGATGTTTCACCATTTATTCCGAAGGTGATATGTTCCAGTAAAAAACACTACTGAGGGTATGTATTATTATTTTTAATACAAATGGTCTTTACTAGTAAAAACACTACTTAAAATATGTATTGTCGTATATTCTTAAGATTATATGTTGGAGTGAAACCACTACCAAAGGTATATATTTTTTTTATTCTAAAGGTATGTTCCACTTAATATGCTACAAAAACTATGTATTAATCTTTATTTTGAAGATGAAAATTGAAAAAAAACGTATCTTAGTCTGAAAGATTCAGAGACAGAAAATGAAATAGCATTTTTAGTTTCAGATGCAAAATTGTTGCAAATATTTCAATAAATATTGCTTGATTAGTTAGCAACTACACACCACTGTATTCTACTCATGTATGATTATAATGCTTTTTAGTTTTAATGCAAAACTACAAAATGGGTTATCTGCGCTTTATTTGTTGTGGGTAATTGAACGTTGAGTTTTAACTTTGTCAGCCTGTAAACAATGAATGCAGTCCTTTAAAATTATAAGTTTCATAGTAATTATCAAATTGGTAATCCACTGTTTAACCAAAGTAACTGTTAATACTCTTGCTTTCTAATTTGTTAAAAAAAAGTTATATATTTTTAACTAGAGAGTCAGGAAAATATTTTAATGTATTTTTGTACTTTCAGAAGACGGTGACGAAGTAACACTGATGTATGCTAAGTATGAGGTGAGTTTTTTAATCTGTTTAAGTTACCTAAGACTACAATATGGTGCTTTGTATATGTATGCATTTTAAGTATATCCTTTTTACGCGGGACCGGCATGGCCAAGCGCGTAAGGCGCGTGACTCTTAATCCGAGGGTCGCGGGTTTGCGCCCGCGTTGCTCCAAACATGCTCGCCCTCCCAGCCGTGGGGGCGTTATAATGTTAGGTCAATCCCAATATTCGTTGGTAAAAGAGTACCCGAAGAGTTGGCGGTGGGTGGTGATGACTAGCTGCCTTCCCTCTAGTCTTACACTGCTAAATTAGGGACGGCTAGCACAGATAGCCCTCGAGTAGCTTTGGGCGAATTTCCAAAACAAACAAATAAACCTTTTTACGTATCTTTTTAACTGTGTTTTCTATGATATATTCTTATTTGAGTTATGTGTTTAGTTTATTCAAACTATAGAATTATTTGAGGACTAAACCATGACGTATCATGCAGTTATCATAATTAAAACCAATCTGTCATTTATTTGCCTTAGACTGAATGCAATATTCAACGGCACCCTGCTTGAATGACCTTAGATAGTGATCAACTATGACACCAAGATCACTTTATTTCATGACACTGTTAAGGTTATTCACATTCAAATAATGATTGCCCACATGCATTTGTTATAATTAAAATCTATTTTCCATTTATTTATCCACCTCATTAAATAATCTAAGTTCTGTAGTAAAGCAGTAGCATCCTTTCCACAACTAACAAAAATCAAGACCTCGATATTATCTGCATATTCAAGTAATTTATTGATTATTTCTTCATCTATGTCATTGATGTTTGAGTGTTTTTCATGTATCAAAGCTACATTGAGCTATCTGCTGAGTCCACCAAGGGGAATCGAACCTCTGTTTTTAGCGTTGTAAATCCATATACTTACTTATGTACCAACGGGGTCCTGTTACTGATGTAAATAAAAAAAGAGTAAAGGTCCTAAGATTAAGCCCTGAGGAACTCCATTTGTAAATTAATCAAGTTAGACTGAACTCCATTTATAACAACCCTCCATTTTCTTCCATTTTACCAATCTTCTATCCAATTTGCTTACGTATTCCTCGCACCTATAGAGATACTCATAGATGAAAGGCTTTTAGGTGGCACCTTCTCAGATGCTTTCTAAAAATCCAAATACATTAAATCTACACCCTTATCCTCATATACTTAAGCAGCAGTCCTTTCGAAGAATATCAAAATATTTTTTAAGGCAAGATATTCCATTAGTGAAACCATATTGACTGTTCAATAAAATTCTAAACTTTGTTAAATGGCTTTGCAAAAAATGTCTTTTACCAGAATTTCAAAAATGGTTTCTTCAACTGATGTAAGACTACAATGCTTATAATTACTGGGACAGTTTTTAATCACTTCTATTGAAAAGAGGAGTAACGTTAGTTAACTTTCAATTCTTTGACACCTGCTTAATATTCAAGAACATACACAAATTAGTAGCAAGTAGCTCACACACCCAATCCTTAACCTTCTTTGAAAACCTTGGGGAAATATTATCTGATCTAGGTACCTCATCATTCTTTAAATTTCCCATTTTTTTTATTTAACGAGCTCAGAATTAAGGCAATCATATTGTTTAATGTTGCTGCCATCCATCAACTGTCCAAGATGTAGAATACTGACGTAAATCTTCACTAGTAACAATTGAATAAAAAGTATAATTTACAAATCCAGCTATTTCAAAATAATCATATACAAGCCTTTGTTTATCTCTATTGTCCTCGCATCATGCTTACCCTTATTGCATTTAAAGAAATCCTCACTGTTGATTTTTACATTTTTACCAACCGTTTTTTCATACATTTAGTTTGAACTCATTAATTCCTGTTTAACGAACTTTCTTCATTTTCTAATTCTTCTCTTATTCCACTAAATTAAAATTTCTTAAATTTGTGATGCTCTCCTTTAACCTTATCTTTTATACCCTTTATGTGCTAACCTGGAGTTTTACTCGCAGATATAGATTTATCTTGAATATTTAAAATTTAATTCATAAATGCTTTCCACACTTGATCAGAGTTTCCAAATAACCCGTCTGCCCAGTTCACAACAAGTTCTTTTGTTGTATCCCTGCAGAATTTTATTTTTGAAATTTGTAACCAAAATATCATTATTCCTGATTCCTATATGCAGCAAAAAACTAAACTTAATAGAGAAATAATTACTTGCAACCAGATGTTCCCCAATTCCATCTTCTCTACGATTTATATATTAGAAGTTAACGATAAATTTTAAATAGTGCTATTTCTCGTTGGTTCCTTGATCAACTGTTGAAGAAAACCTTCATGAAACCTTTATCCCTTTTGGCTTGCCTCTAGCATTTTCCAATGTATATTCCTGATAAAATGCACCCATAATTATGACCTCATTAGCAGCTGAAAGTTTTGTCTCTCTGTAAAGTTTCTCATTAATTTCATTAGTATCATTTGGTGGTCTGTAACAGGTTAGCAGTAAGAACCTTTTCCATTTATATCACGAACAGACATCGAAATGGATTCAATCTCCTTTCTATTATTTTTGATATACTTAACTTCAGCAGAATCTAACTCACTTCTCTTTAGTACTATATCTCTGTCATTAAAATTATCTTCTTTTAACCATGTCTCAGTTATTCCTCCATTCATACCAGTGCCCTAAAGCAATTATTTTATTTCTTGTGTCAAACTTTTCTCTACATCTTATTTTTTGCATTCATTTTACTAGATCAAATTTTCCCTTACAGCTGAAATAATAGACCTTGTAATAAGTCAGTCTCTATCATATTTAAATGTAAACCATCCATTCCAAAAGCTCCCTTCACCCATTGACCTGATTTCACCAACCAGTCTATCTGATCATCCTTACATATTAACCTAAGCCTAGTATTTAACTCTAGTTATTTACTCACAATTTTATCCAAACGGTTCATTCTCAGCAATATCCTCGACACAGTTAATCACCTTTTCTTTAAATGTCTTTGTTAACTCTTTGTACTTATTAATTAGCTCCTCTGATACACCTTTCCATGCATTATTAGCCCGTACATGCACAACATAAACTGTATCATTGCTATCCCTCTTTGTTGTATATCTTGTTGTGCCAGTTAAATCCTGCATCTTGCTATTGGATAGCATAATAAAATTAATTTCTCTCTAATTATTCTACAAACTGTTCTATCCGTATGACCTATCAAGAAATTCTCTATAACTTTAATCTTCTTAAGTTTATGATCCTCATTATTTTCTGAACTTTTTTATTTTCTTCCCCCCAATAGTTCCTCGTAGCCTGAGGTTCACGGGTTCGAATCTTCGTCGCACCAAACATTCTCGCCCGTTCAGCCGTGACGACGTTATAATGGTTCACTCATTCCTACTATTCGTTGGTAAAATAGTAGCCCAAGAGTTGGTAGTGGGTGGTGATGACTAGCTGCCTTACCTCTAGTCTTTCACGGGGGCATTATAATGTGACGACCAATCCCATTATTAGTTGGTAAAAGACCACCCCCAAGTGTTGTTGGTGAGTGGTGATGGCCAGCTGCCTTCCCTCTACTTTTACACTGCTAAATTAGGGATGACTAGCGCAGATGGCCATCATCTAGTTTTGCGCAAAATTCAAAACAAACCAAACCAAACCAAACGATGTGCTGAAACTTTATCTATGTCGCAAACATTGAATATTTATAGAGCCTACTAACTTCACATGCCTCCAGGCTGTTGTTAAGTTGTTCGGATAATTATGGAGCTGATTCCTTTCCCTGATACCGTTATACAATTCTCCCACACTGTCCGTCCACCTCCATACTAGTTTTTAGAAAGTATTTGATATCCTCACTCTTGATGGATAGGCTCCTTATTCATTTTTTTCATTCTTCTGTACAGTTCTTGATTTGTTTAACCTTACCTTTTTCAGTTTCTGTACATTTCTTGCTTTGTTCCACCTTACCTTTCGCAGTTTCTGTACATTTCTTTTTCACATGTTCATTACTTGCTTATCTACACATACGCTTGATTTCTTTATTTATATTTTTATTAATTTTTCACAGTTATTTTATTCTGTCCATCTTTTCCAGAATTTTATCATTCGTTTAGACATTGGTTTTAACTTTTTTCTTCTCTTCCTCACAATTTCCTTTCCTGCTTCATGTAGCGCCTCTTTGAACTTAATTCACAGGCATTTGATGCTCTTTTATACAAGTTGTTCTTGTATTAATATTTGAAATCAGGTTTTAAATATTTTTCAGAGATTCCTTGATTATGTTACAATAATATATCTATTCTTACGTCTCTTTTCTCGAATTCCACGAAGTTCAGTTGGTACACCCTTCCTTTAAACTAAAATAACCCATTGCTATCCAACATTCTTCTGACTTACACAACTTGTTCAACATCTTGATAAATGTTTCAGATTTAGTTTTCTTATCCATTAGACGTAGGCGCATGAACTTGGATGATGGCTAAACCAAGGAGTTTTGCCGAAGACTCGACTAACAGTACCACGGCGAAGGCCTTTCACACGTTTGCTAAATTCATTTTTCTTCCGCAGGTTATGTGATGCTCCTCTTTTCCTGAATATTTACAGTTCCACTCATAAGAGTTCCAGAGCCAGTTAGCCTAATAATGTAACACTTTAGTCTTTTTTTTCTCCTGATATACGTTTTTCAGACTTTCAGTTCCATATATAGGCCTCAAGTTCCTAGCTTCATCTTCTTTTGACATAAGGTTCTCAGTTACTGTTTTCGTAGGCCACAACTGGAGGTTCTCACAACTGTAAAGTTTGTCTGTGATACATTATTACAGAATCTATTACTCACAGGGACACCTTAACCCTTACTGATGGCATACCCACTCGCAACAGATTGCTACTTTATTCGATCTTTCCACAGCTAATTAGGGCTAAATTCTAAGGTAGCACAACTAGGCTTAGACACCTTTCACACCCAATGGGTATTGATGTTACTGCACAGTGCATGCCAGAAAGCTGTTATATGAATAATTTTAGACGACCGGAGTAATTCTTAAAAATCCTCTGATGAATCCCTCGTATCATAAACCCACAAAAGATTTAAAGAGCGATCAAATAATCTTATAATTAATTTTTAGAAAGGATAAGTAAACAATTATAGAGCCATTCTTAGACTAAAGGAGCAAAATTGTTTGAAACATAGTATTTGTTTTTTGTTGTTGTTTTGAATTAAGCACAATGTTGGGCTATCTGTGCTCTGCCCACCACGGGTATCGAAACCTGGATTTTAGCGTGTAAGTCCGCAGACATATCGCTGAGCCACTGGGGGGCAACATAGTATTTATGTTTATTTGTAAATGTGTACACATTGCCCTTGTAATTCTAATTTTTCCATTAACTTAAGCCAATAGTTACCTTAGAAGGTAACGCTACTCTTTATTTTGAGAGAAATGGATATTGACAAATTTCTAAATGTAAGCTTGCGTAACATTAAGAAAAAAACAACAACAAAAATGTTCTTAAAAGTTGTAAGTTGTTGAAGACGTTAAAACAATCTTATACCAAAATTAGGTGTCTTAAGGCTTAGTACTAATTTAAGTGCAAAATGAAGGACAGAGAATATTTTTAAAGGAGTTTTGAAAGGTTATAGTCGCTATGATGACTGTATTACTACAGTGTATGGAAATATGGTCGTGTGAGTTTTCGTCGTCTTCAACATAAAGATGTTAACATTTTACGGGCGAATTGAATTAACGTAATTCGCAGCTGCTGTTACTATCAGTTTGTCTAGATAAAAAAAGAACACTAAGAAAAAGTAGATTCACTTATTACGAAATACACACCAGTATCCATTAGCTTTGGTTTTCAAATAAAGAAAAACAATTTTTGTACTGAAATATGCAATACTTACGTTCTAATCCGAATTTTTGTTTTTTATTATCACATCATTTTTTTAAAAAATACCTACTAATTTTAGCTTTAAACAAATTTAGTCTTTTTTTTAATAACTTGACGGAAAGTTTCGAAAAGTTAAGGGAGAGAAAAAAGCAATTGTATCGGTGAGGTTTCATCATAATTATGAGCGACATCTTTGAACTTCAGATAGAAACAAAAATATTTTACCTCTCATTTTCATAGGTTGTTTATCTTGTTTACTTGCTTTGGCTTGTCATATATACATGTAGTTGTGCCTTCCACCAATCGGCTCAGGTATGAATTGGGTTTTGATACCATGTGTGAACACAGCACAGATGGCATATCATACCCTGTTGTCTTAAAACTCAACCATTTTTCTGAAAAAGTAAGTTACGACTGGAGGTGACACGATCCTATGTTTTAGTTAACCCAGTAAGGAACTTTTAACCAACTAAACCATTATGAACGAAACTAGGAATTCTTAAACTATACTAAATAAATCATGATGGTCGTAATTGTTTTACTGATATTTATTTTACTGCAGTGAACACTAAGAGCTGAAGTACACAGACGTGGTTGAATAGAGACGTGAGTTTACATCTTCATATATAAGTTTAGGATCGTGATAAAGCGATACAAGATAGTTAAAGAGAATAGAGATCGGATAATATTAATCTCTTAGGATGTAAAACAAATACATTTTTTACTCATTCACGTTCAACATTCAAAACACAACACCCAGAGCATTTTATAATTGGAATAGTTAATGAGTAAGAAACACATTTGTTTTCTATCTCTAGTTTTTCTTGTCGTATTTCAGTGTTGGAAATATCAATACGATAAGAAATCTTTCTTGTGATGTTCAGTTTCTTCCTTAATCTTTTTGTTCTTAACTTTCCATGGGTAAAAAATAAAATAATTCTCGTTATATGTGAATGATGATTGAATTGATCCTGCAATTCCTGAATAACGATATGTTATATCAGATTATAACTCATTATTGTTACATTATTCAAATGAACTTTGTTGAATATTTTTTATTTCTGGAATATAAAAGCAGCCTCAATCCTCTGAGCTTTACAGAGCAATTTAACTTCTTTATGAAAATTATCCTGTGTTTTTCTTGCAAGGAAACGAAAATAACAACAAAAAAAAAAAAAAACAATACACACAAAGATAGTGTTATTACGATCATTATCTATATAGATTTTAGTCATTCAATTTCGTAAAATAAAAGATTTGTCTAATAGCTAACATAAAATAAGTGAGAATTAAGGAAAGTAAAGGAAGTTATCTATATATACAATATGTGAAACAGTGAAGTAATGATGAACAAAGCGTAACTACAGAACCATATGGAAAATTTAAAGTTTTGAATTTAGTTGTCGATATGGCCATCACCGATCTTTTGTCAGGAGTTTATTGTTTGTCTCTTTCAGAATCTATACTCGTATATTGTAAGGTGATGGTCTTAATTACACCTTTTAAGAACAATGTTCTTTCCTTATTACGGTCTTTGATGTCCTCTTTTCTCTTATGTTATTATAATCTTTTTATAACTGGTTTAGTTCTCTGTTAATCTTCTTCCTTCTTCCTAATTTATTCCTTATTGTACTCCTTCTTAAGTCCTCGTTTCTTTCATAATGTTGTCGTTAACTGCACCTTTTAAGAACGATACTATAAGTCTTGTTTTTCCTTTGGGATTATTTCGTCCGCCTTCGATTTATCCTTCTTATAGAGGTAAGTTCTATTGCTCAATATCTATATTTTCTACCAATACCAATTTCTATTGCAATAATTTCTGCAAAGTAAAGCAAACACCATGATAGTCTCTCCGCCTCATGTAAACATTCACTTCCAAAACTACATTTAAGTACGAAAGCGCCAAAAGTGTGTTGGACCATTGGATCTTTATGAGAATACTTAATATGGCCATGTAGTGTAATGAGACTGATTCCAGTTTCTTCGACTATTCTTTTTTCGAAAATAATCGTTAACTTTCAGGTGTGGTTGGAAGTTTATTTGCTTTCTATATCTTCACAATCTTATTTAATATCTTGTGAGAGGTATGAAGAGATATCTCCAGCTTCATTTCAATTACTTTTAGGTTAGTTAGTTTTCTTTCGTAACAAAAGCCTTCATTTTACGGACGAGGACGTTGATTGCGATTGGTTTGCTGCTATTCCTCTTGTATTTCACTTTTAGACAATACAAGAACAGTAATTTGAATAGGATAGTTGCCAACATGCAGAATAGTGTGAGAATCAATGAACACTGCCAAGAAAAACTTTGTTTGCAGTAGCTTTCTATACGATTGTGCTTCACAGATGATTAAAAGTTACCAGAAATTTGTTGAATACCTTTTATGGCAGCTTTTCAGAGAAGTTGAATAATATTAAACTTTAATGAATAAAACATAACATTTATATTATGAGTGCGTAGCTAGTGAAATATAGTTCCTCCAAGATAAGTAGTTTAAAAAAAAAACACATGATAATAGTATAATAATTGATGTTTCCTTTATAATTACACTGTACAGTAACATTTAAGACTTGTCGAATTTTACGAACTGGTAAGCTGTTTAAATCGTAGAAGTAGGCAACTGGTTGTATCTGTTTTATAAATTATGTCAGATTTAACTTTTTTCAAAATTACTTTCATTAATATTATTCGTTATTATGTTTAAAGTGCTTTTGTGTATTATTATTATTGATCTTTAACTAGCGTAATTAATTTTCATTGTTATCTTAGTTTAAGACAAACCTAAATATTTTAATTTAACTAGACTGTACCTTAATAACGAATCAGTGCGTTTTAATCATTATATATTTTAGTGTTTTATATAGTGTTTAATGAAAGTAATTTATTTCTTATTTTTTATACAGAATTAATTTAACTAACTTATAAGTTACTTTCTACTTATGATATCTACAGTTAATTTACTTTTAATCATAAACTATTAATAATTCGTAGTTTCATAACTTAACTTAGACATTGTGATAGGAGCCTACAACGTGTCATATAGATACATCTAGATGTAGCATTGGGGACCCACCACGTGTCGTATACATCTATCTAGATGTAGCGTTAGAGACTCACCATGTTTCATATAGATATATCTAAATATATATCCAGTAAAGATAGACCTAAGAAACTGAATAGTCCCTGCTGAGAGTTTTCTCTAGAGTTACTGTTCGCTCAATATCGTATTATTACTACAGTCTGAATCAGCTGTGAATTATGTTTTACGTAAGGTCTCTTCCAATCAAAGTTGACGTAATCTTGATTGTCAAGGTGGTTCTAAAGACATAACAGAGTCCCAACTGAAATAAATAAGCGTAGTTCACTGTACCTTGCAGTACTTTCTAATAAAGCTTTCCTTCTTTTTATTATTTACCAGTTCTCAGTATTCTCAGTACCTCGCAGAACTATTTAATCAAATACTGTTTATCCGCTATAGTTAACTAGTTTTTAGTACCTCGCAGTTCTTTCTAACCAAACCTTCCTCATTCGCCATGGTTAATCATTTCATAGTACTACGCAGTACTATCTAATTAAACACTTCCTAACTATAATTAATGAGTTCTTAGTACCTAGCATCACTATCTAAACAAACCTTTCCTTACTATACTTAATCAGTTGTCAGTATCTCACAGTACTATCTAATCAAACCTTCTTTCTCCGTTATAGTTACTCGATTTAGACCTCTCAATATAGGTTCGAATGTCAGATTAATCCAAATAAAAAACACAAATAGTGGGCATACCTCTTTTAAACATTTCCTGTTACTGATAATGACCCCAAATGGCTCAGCATTAAACTTTGTGTCTTATACGGTTTGAAACTGCAGTTCGATCCCAGCGAAGAACACAATGGAGATGATATTGCTATGATAACAAACAACTTAGTGACAAATTATTTTTTGTTGACCAACCACTTTTGTTGATAATATTGAATGAGTTGGAAAGTATAATAGAATATTTTAATACTATTTGATTTTTCCGGTAGGAACTAATATAATAATGCTACATATTATAATTATTGTAATCCCAATATGATAATATTTTAATAATACAGCAATGCTACAAAATATCAATAACGCTATTAAATTAAAAATGAAAATAAAGTTAGATTTTATAACCAGAAGAACAATAAATACTTTAAACTATATATTTTAAAATCATTATTTTAATTTTGCTCTTAAGTAATTAAGACATATATTTTTTACTAGACACAGATATCTGATATAAAAGTGTTTCAAATTATTTAAATTTAGCAATCAGTTTTGTGTTCAAATGTCGCCCTTCCATTATGATACGTGTTGTTGTACCGTAAGAGTAGGTCCAGCATGGCCAGGTGATTAAAGCACTCGACTCGTAATTCGAGGGTCGCGAATTAACTGCGTTCTCTCTAATCTTACACTACTAAATTAGGGACAGCTAGAGCAGACAGCCATTGTGTAACTTTGCGCGAAATTAAAAAAAAACAAAAAAAACAAACCGTAAGAGCAATGGTGCTACAGAAGTTGTTAGATTTTGACTAAGATGGGACATCAAACCTCTGTAGAGCTTAAAAGAGTTGAATATACATCTTTTTAAACTATCTGTACTTCCTCGTGATCTCCGAAAGTGGCAAACATTTCTTATTTTCAAAGTTCATATGTCATGCTGTGTTGCAGCCTTCAAAGAGCGTAATTCTTCTTATTATTCATGGCATGCGCACATTTTACTGACGTCACGACAGTCAATGTTAAACATTATGTGACGTTATTTTAGTGTCTACTGAGTAACTGGCAGAAAGCGTGCTACTGTATTATGATGCGAGTGGTTAAAACAGTCGACCCTCCTATGCGGCCTTCGGCTCTCTTTCGGGAAAATTAAGACATGTTTATGCGCTCTGGTTGCAATTAAAAATGCATAGACATTAAGGTATTTACAAATATTTATCGAGACGAACCGTCTTTGATAATGGAGCTTTGTAAATGATGTCTTGTAATTTTCTTCATTAGTGATTAATTAATCAGCTGCTATCGTTGCATAAGTCAGTGTGAACGTGTGTGTCAATGTACCTTTAATAATTACGCGTAAACTAGATCATATCTAAATTATGGCGTGGATGAGTATCGGACTATAATTCGAGGGTTAATGGTTCGAGATATTATGCTCCACACTTTAATCTGTGGGTTTGTTTTTTGTTTTTGAATTTCGGGCAAAGCTTTTCAAGGGTTATCTGCGCTAGCCGTCCCTAATTTAGCAGTGTAAGACTAGAGGGAAGGCAACTAATCATCACCATCCACCGCCAACTCTTGGGCTACGAATAGTGGGATTGACTGTAACGTTATAGCGTCCCCACGGCTGGGAGGGCGAGCATGTTTGGTGCGACCGGGATTCGAACCAGCAACCTTCAGATTACGAGTCGAGTGTCTTAACACGCTTGGCCATGTCGGGCCCTAATCTGTGGGCAAGTTATAACAATGATAGCTACTCCCTGTTTCAGTTAGAAGAGCCGCATGTTTTGCTATTTGGCTGAATTCCCTGTGATCAGAAGTTCAAACTTAGATTTAACCATATCTGAACTTTCTCACGTGGACGCTTTGCCCAGTTACTAAGTTTCACAATAAACCATATTGGATAGAGTATTCTAAGTTTGTGATATGTCTATATATATATAAAGACGTCGGGTTGTTAGAGCGCTCGACTCACAATCTGTGGGTTACGGGTTCGAATTCCCTTCACCGAAAAGTTCATTTGGATTTTAGGTGACGACAAATCACACTGTTCGTTGGTAAAAAGCGTAGCTCTTATCTATAACTACCAAATTATGGACAAATTTAGAGTTGTTTTGCGCGAAATTAAAAAACGAGCTCAAACGTGTTTAAGAATATTTTCTTGTTAAATTTTGGTTCAAATACTCAGTACATAAAACATTTCTAACGATTATTATTATCATTTTTTTACATTTTGAAATATTCTTTTTCTACGATCTAGCCAAAGACTGTTATGATAAGAGTGTTTTTCGTGCAAAATTCCACGAAAGTGATAGTGCTTCAATTGAAATCTAAGATTTTTGTTTTGGAAACAGATAACAAGCTTAGTTCTCAGGCGTCCTAATACAATAATATTCAGTGATGTCGAGAAACCCACTTGTTGAGAATTTTATATGCAAAAACGGCTCGTTTTGGGTTCAGAAAATATTTTAAATAGAAGAGCGAACAACGTTTCGACCTTCTTCGGTCATCGTCAGGTTCACAAAGAAAGAGGTAACTGACCGGAAGCTGACCACATGTTTGGAAGGGGTTGTATAACTGAGTGTCGCAATGTAGAGGGCGCGGTTAGATGTTTGAATATATAATAATCTATAATATTAATATAGGTATAATGGCGTTCCTTTATATTGGTTTATTTTGGGTTTAAGTTGTTGTATAAGTAAGGCTTCTTTAATTTTGCGTTTGTTTATGTTTGTTTCTTTATTTAGTATTTTAGTGTTTTCTATGGTTATGTTGTGTCCATTTGACTTGCAGTGTTCGAAAACGTGTGAAGGTGACTTTTTATGTTATATAGTCCTATATAGAAGAAACAAGTAGAAAAATGGAAACCAGATTCAAAGAACATAAAAAGTCACCTTCACACGTTTTCGAACACTGCAAGTCAAATGGACACAACATAACCATAGAAAACACTAAAATACTAAATAAAGAAACAAACATAAACAAACGCAAAATTAAAGAAGCCTTACTTATACAACAACTTAAACCCAAAATAAACCAATATAAAGGAACGCCATTATACCTATATTAATATTATAGATTATTATATATTCAAACATCTAACCGCGCCCTCTACATTGCGACACTCAGTTATACAACCCCTTCCAAACATGTGGTCAGCTTCCGGTCAGTTACCTCTTTCTTTGTGAACCTGACGATGACCGAAGAAGGTCGAAACGTTGTTCGCTCTTCTATTTAAAATATTTTCTGAACCCAAAACAATAATATTGAATATTATTGTTTCAGTGTTTCGTAAGATGCAATGACAAATATTTCCATGGTGAATACGCCATAAGAAAAAAATGAAATGATCGTTTGGTCTTGACAATAATAAGATAAGAGATTAATAACAAAACCTTAATATACGTTTTTTTCGTTAGAAGTATAATGGTTTATTTTGTTACTTTATAGGTAGATATGAAATTAGTAGTAACGTTAGAATAGGCCTGAACTGTGCTCAGTTCACTACATATAAAATTTGCATAGTTACAGTAATCTGAGATCTCGCGTTTTGTTTATGTTTGGTTGTACGTTGGTGATTTCTTTAATCTTGTTACTTTTAATGTATATTTATTGTGTCGTGGTCCTTTGTTGACGATATATTCTTAGAAATATATACAATATAATACATTTTATTATCTTCGTCATAAAACAACGTTTGGAAAAATACATAGAAAACAAAATTATGTTTTTCGGTCTATACATTTACACACAAAACACAAAAGAATTATACAGAGTAATATATATATATATATGTGTGTGTGTGTGTATTTCCTCACACACATGAAGAACAACAACTCGATATATTGAACAAAGATAAATAATACAATTTTTTCTTCTCAAGCAATGTATGCTTAATTTGCGAGTGTGAAACAAATGGGATTTGAACGCCGAAGTACTAGAATTAAAGTTTAATTTAGTGTTTTATTTTCCAGATATCCGTAAAGTCTAGAACCTTAGATGATTTCAGGTTTTCTTGATTTCAAACACAAAACTAATTGTGGCGTAATCAAAACATGAGAAAGTCGAGATAATTTTACTATTAATTCAAACTTGTGGCACATTCTGTATAATTCGTTGAAGTACCTACGGGTCCAGACTTTTCAGACAACCCATATAGAAAAACCTTATTGTACTATCTGCTGTGTTAACTGTAGAGAATCAAACCGTATATTTCAGAATTGTAAGTCTTCAGACTTGCTGCTGTTCCACCGGGTGATACTAGATTTAAATAATTTGCAGATTAAGAAAGTTTCACTTTCTGTTGTTCCACACAAACACACAGTAGTGTCCACCATACTAATACTTTATGAATGCTGTACAATCGTATAATTGCGATTTGTACATGACAATGTATTATTTTGCAAAAGTTTAAATAAGGTGATTTGAAAGTACATAAATGTTCTGAGCGGGTACATTAATGGTACACAAAAGGTGATGAAACGCTGATGTATAAACTCGTGAATCAAATACGTTAAGCATTATTTTCCTTCTATGAGGCTGAAGCAGAAATAAGACTTTTATAAAGATCTTTTGTAACAGCGATCAATGGTTTCAACATCATTGTATCAGCTAGTTACGTATGGAAGCTTTCGTTACGACATAACATATTAGATATGTATAACAGGTTGTTTTAGTGATAAGAATGTGTAAGCGTTGAGATCCTTGTTTGTGATAGAGAGTCGTGTAGCTGCCGATGAAATATCACATACAGGGAAGCTGGTATCTTCTTAGGAGAAATAAATGCTTGTTCAGCCACAGTACCAGTGTATACAACAAGCTCAAGATAATTGTTAGTATACATATCTATTCATATGTCTCTTCATCGCTGATTCATCAATTATAGGAAATGTGTTTCTCTTCTCTAGGGTCTTATAGGAGTAAGGGACGCTAGACGGGAGTGATAGCTCATAAATCGGCACACACGCTGAGGGTGTAAAAGTCATTATTTTGATAACAAAAGCCAGCTTCAGATTTTTAATAAGATTGCGTAGAAAGTGGTTGAGAATATGTTGTTGATAGTAGTACGACGTGTTGCTTTAATATAACCTCTTTTCTCAGACTCTTAATCTCAGCTCTACCATATCTCTATTAGACACTGAAACTAACACCTAAGATGTTGAAATGTGTTTTTGGCGAACTACATGAACCTAGTTGTAACTAAAGTCTAGTCGTCTGAGAAAACAGATAAGCACATGACCTGATTGCAGAGTTTTCCTCAGGGTTAAGTTTATAACAGGAAAGACCAAATTATAATAACATGTGAAAAATATAGATTGCGTGTATAATATTACAAAATCCCTCCCTTTATTCCTCAGTTGAAGAGTCTCTCCCAGCAATAAGTTTATCACAGAAAAGCCGAAATTATAATAACACGTTACAAATATAGATTGTGTATAAAATATTATATCAATACTTCCCTTTATTCCTTAGTTGACTTTTAACCTTTGAACTTGTTCTCAGACATATACAACATTTAATTAAAATTGTCAAAAAGAGCAGTAGCATCAGCAGTAGAAGGTTCCCTTTAGCTTTGTCCTGGTAAATGTCATTATAAGCATCAGAATGCATTTGGTGGTGGTTTTCCTAATGCTGCTACACATAGAATGAACACTTATTTATGCAGTAGGTGCTCAGTAAAGAGATTGAAGTTTATAAAAAGAAAATGGTAAAAATTGCGAAATGAGTAATCTTCTTTCGAAGAGGTTTTAATCTGTAAAAAATTATAGTTCTGTAAGTAACTACTTATGTTTAAAATATTCAACTTTTAAATTTGTGTGTCTGTAATTACTTTCACGACAATCATTATTTAAAGTTTTATTTTATCATCATTAAACTCTGAAAGAACTTAAAAAACTAATTTAGGACTAATTTCTAAGGATAATAAAAATATCATTAAGCTTTGGAAATAATAAGATTTAATCTACTTCCATCCTATATAACAGTCATCAAATGTACACTTTATTATATTTCTACACTAGCACTTTTTTATTTGTTTCCTTAATCATAAACTGAATTTAAGCATTGATATTATAGAACATCTTTCTTGACGGAATACTTCTTTCATCTCATGTTTAAGTTTTATACGACCTTATTTTAGCCTGCAATAACTTTCGTAGAGAAAAATGAAGGTGCTATTGACTTGGAGAGAATTTATAAGAAACTATCTCCTAAAGCAGAGCTCTACCAATGTAGTTTTATGTTCTATACGTTAAATGTGCTTATTTTAATTATTGTTTTCGTGTCTAAAACAGTTATTTATTTATCTTTTTACTTTACTGATTGTAATAGCTTCTATTATCAGTATTTCTGTCTTATTTTAAAAATGTTAATCAATAAAATGAGAACTAGCAAAATATGTTAAGATAACAATCGACAAAGCATGCTAGTTTTGAAATATCACACGATACATAAGAGACTCAAAGTAACAAAACTCATCAATAATTTCTAACAAAAACCATCTATTTGTGATACTGTTTCTTATACAGGGTGTTTGGAAAGTCACTGTGTACTTAAATATTTATTAATAGACATGTTTCAATAAAATACATGAGGTAAATATGAATGACAATTATAAACAATGTCGAAAGTGACCTCCGTTGGCATCAACACAGGCCTGGATCCTTCTTATTTTGTTTCTAAACACCGCTATCAGTTGCTGGCTTAAAACAGACTGAATAAAATATGATTACAAAACTGCACAGTGACTTTCCAAACACCCTGTACATTGAAATGGTTGTTTAGTGCTATAACTTGAACTAATATTAAATGTTACTGCTTTGGTGTGGAGTTCGAAAGTTTTTTTCTTGATTCACAGAGGCCCCAGTATATTGATCCTCCATTATCTCCAAGTGGTTTTATAGTTATCTCGAGTGGGGCGCATACCCGTAAACAAGCCACATTAGGATACCAGCTCGTGATACCTTAAAGGGTGTTCCATATGTAGTTTGTGAGTGGGAACAGGAACACAATTATTATAATGGCGTCACCGGGATCTCGAGACGGACCACGATAATAGAAACAGGTCTAGAAGGTCTACTTCTAGATTCTCCATAGCACCAGGGTGGCCTAGTAGTTGCAGCCACTTTGCACCTTCTTGAAAGGAAAGATATGTTTTACTCTATGAGCTATTCCGATCCGACTACCAAGGTTGGTTTTGTTAGCCATGAGACGATTTTGCGGAAAAATACATAATGTGAATTAATGAAGCTAAAAAAATTCGTAGGTTCAAAAGGACTTGATAGAAATGAATAAAAAAACAGTCGCTTTCGAAAGATGAAACTTCTTCTGTATAAGATAAATGGTGTTTCTTTATTTCACAAGTGATTTCTTTAGATATTTTAAAGTATCTTTAATTGCGTTTGTCAGAAAATTTGGCAGTGATTATTTACGAACTTGCGGGTTTAAACGACGGGCTTTATTGCATGGACAACAACCATTTTTAGATGGGATATAATTCACTTTTATGTGGACAAGAATATCTTTTTAGAGTTCTGGTTGTTTGGAAGAAAACCACAGGAACTTCAAGAAATATTTGTTTGAAACGACAGTTGAGATGAAGAAGATGAAAATATTCTTGTTTATTCACAAACTCTTCCACTTCCTTATCTCCAAAACACTCAAAACCACTACCAGTGTAAAATCCAATATGTTCCACACTACAGTTCTCACTAGTCGATTAGCCTCCTATAGAATTGACTTCATTAGAACACAATAGTCTTTCATGTGTTATAATAAATTCTCAGAACGACCAACAATACACCCCACAATCTGAAGAACATAGTTACTTTCCCCTTCCTTCCATCAAACGTAACCATCTTCTATCTCACGGTTACAACGACTCCTTCACACCAATATCTGTCACCATTCAACGTGAACCTAACGGCGAATCCCTCAGTTACAGAAAAAAACAATTATTTCAAATCTTGGAAAACTCTCTGAGAAACGCACAAAACATTATCAATATACCAAGCCCCTACTGCATAATATAAAAAATCGAAACATATCTCAATCTCTCGCATTAAAAGCACCGATAACAATAGCAGCACATGATCAGAATTTCTGCAACAAATGGCAGGAGATCCTCGAAAACATCTGTTTCGAACTCATGTATATCGCTAAAATCTTCTGTCAAGATTCTGTCGATATTCTAGATAAAGAAATATCCCGCTTTTGTCACATATACAACACTTCGCTGTAAGAAAAAGAAAAATTACAAAAATTTACAAATAACATTGATACGTTTCAAAAAGGAACAACAGAAATCAGCTTTCTACCAATAACACCAATTCTGAAAGCGTTTCTAACAGCATTTGTTTCGTCATAACAAAACTACCATAATATTAAGCAATCTATCAGAAACTATCAAAATCTTTTTATCTCACAATGAACGACCTAAAAACAAATTTAAAAACATTTCATACCCTAATACCCATAAGTCTTCTCAAAATAATAAATCAAAATAACATTGACCTCATAAAACGTACACGTAACGACGAATATTTACGACATATTTCTAACAATGCTAATCTTTCAAACATTTCTCTGGAGCAGGACGCAGTCTCCTTAGTATAGGTCTCACTTCTGCCCAAATTACAGATATGTTAATGTGCCCAAACTTCTTTCTGACCTTTATGAATTCTCTATGAAACTAAAAGTATCTGAATTTTTTTCATAGCAAACCACATCCAACTAAAAATCAACCGAACTCTAAAGAAAAGTCTTTATGGACGTCTCAACCAAACAGAGAACCACATTTAGAGAGTTATATTAAAGCTGTAAAAAATAACATAATACAGATCTTAAAATCTTTCTAGCAAGTTCCTAATAATATTAACCTAAGAAAAGGAGGTGCTTTAAGCAATCTTAAAACTAACAATAATATTATAATAGAGCCAGAAGACAAGGGTAAAGATATTGTTATTTTTAACATAGAAGACTATATCGTGGAAGTTAACCAGCAACTAGAGGGCACTATTTTCTATAAAAATCTCTCATATAATCCTATAACTCAGTTTGTTAAGACCATATCTGATGAGCTTAAATAACTATCCTCAAACAAAAACTTAGCAAAGAAACCTTTCAGTATTTGATACCCAGACAAACTTTTTCTGGTAGGTTTTAACTCTTACCTAAAATACACAAGCCAAACAATCCTCGCCGACCAATGATGTCTAACAAAAACATGGCTACTGAAAAGCTGTTTGCTTTTTTTGACCAACACATAAAATGTATTCCCTGTACTCTCCCCTCTTGCACGAAAGGTACTACTCACTTTCTTAACACCATAGAAAACATTAATACTGACGGACAGATACTACCCAATAATGTTCTTTACACGATGGAACTTTCTTTCCTTTATACCAATATTACACACGATGAAGAACTAGATACTCTAATGTCCGCAATACATCTTTCTAACCCACGAGAAGCTGAAACAGTAACTGATCTTGCCAACGTGGTGTTAACTCTGAACAACATTCAGGTTAACGGCACTGCAATGGCTACCAGTTATGCCGACGTATTTATAAGACATATTGAAAAATAGCTTCTACAAATCAGCCCTGTAAAACCTCATACATGGAAACGTGACATAAATGACATATTTTTCATTTGGACAGCCAATCTTAAGTCAACTAAAGAATTTATAACACATTCAAACTTCTTTCACGAAACAATAAAATTTACTTTTGATTACTGGCCTACCTAGATTAACTTTCTAAACGTCACAGTTTTTCTAAAAGACGAAATTTTACACACTGACTTGTACAAAAAACAACAACAACCCTACAGACAAACCATAGTACCTTCGTTATAAAAGGTGTCACCCCTCTCATACTAAATGAAACATTTACTACGGTGAAGCTCATAGAATAAAGAAAATATGCTCAGATGAAACAGACTACAGAAAACACACCAAGGAGTTCAATAAAATCTTATTATGAAGAGGATATAAAGATACCGAAATTTACAGCGAAAAAACATCCTAAATCAGAGAAATACTAAATTTTCAAATAGAACTTCTCTTATTATCACCTATCAGTTTAAACTTAAAAACATTTTACGAATTCTAAAAAAAATCTAAAGCTCAACGATCGTCTTAAACAAATATTTCCTGAATTTTTCCTCATCTCCTTCAGAACAAATCAGAACTCTAGAAAGATATCCTTGTTCACATTGTTACATTTTTATGTGGACTGAACGCAACAGAAAGACACAGATAGCAGCTTGTATAATTTATTATAATTATCTACTTATGTGATAGACACAAAATATATTATCTAATGGCAATAACAGATATCCAGTTTCAACCATCAAAACATCTTACAATACAAAAAAAGTACTGGCCTGTGCTTAATAATATGATCCAGGATAAGTGTCCAAATCCGAAATCGAAAGTTCTAATCTAGGCGTTGAATTCAGTCCCACGGAGAAATTTTCGAAGTTTGAATGGGTAATTTCAAACAAAAGTTCACAGTCCAATTCCTATTGACTTTCGATATAATCCGTAATCCGAATGAATTGTAAAGGTTGACGGAATAAAATTTTTCACCGCTTTAGTCGATCTAGCTCTATTCACAAATTCAGTTTAAACTTTCTCAAACCAGACAAAGTTCTTGATCCGAATAAAATGGATGACTTACTTCTTGACCCGAGTAAAAGTGGATCATCTACCTCGCATTGCCGTCTGTTTATATACTATATCGCGTAACTCCCCAGAATTCCACAGTACAAACACCAGGCCAATACAAGTGATCAATCTATTTAGTTTTAAAAAATTTCTAAGTGAATTTTAATTAATTCTAAAATGTTATTTTAAATTTCACCGATTTAAACCTCGAAACAATAATATAAATATAGAATTATAAATAATAAATATGGGAATTCAAATACGACATTACATTATATTTACATAACATATGCATGATATTTACATGACATTTACATAACACTCGACATGGTTGTCGTTTACATAACACTCTCGACAACATTTACATGATAATTACATAACAACATAAAAGTGAATTATATCATACCTAGAAATGGTTGTCGTAGATGCAATAAAGCCCGTTGTCAAACCTGCAAGTTCATAAAAACCATTGACTCATTTACTGACAAGTACCACTAAAAAAACTTTAAAATATCCAAAGAAATCATTTGCGAAACAAAAAACACCATTTATCTTATATAGTGTAAAAAAATGAAATCACCAATACGTAGGACATACACAAACAATTTTTAGAGAACGTTTCAACAGCAGTAAATCTTTTATCAACACTGAAAAAGATCTCTCTGTTGCTCAAACTTTAATCAACCTAGTCATTCAATTAACAATGCTACTCTCATCGGCATTGAAACTGGTTTCAAAAGTAAATGAGAAAGAGAAATAAAAATGCTTATTGGGTGGCTAATCCAAACACTATTTAACCTTTCGGAATTATTATAGATCATGGAATCAGTGAACGAAGATCACTGATTTCATCTTTGTCAGAATAATAATTATTGTTGTTTGGTTATTTTCTCATGCAATATGAAAGCTGAATTTCCTAAAATTTAAAAATTGTTTAAGATAATTTTTCGTATCTGTTTTTATAAATTGATTCGTTTAGCATATCTTTTTCTCTCAATCTCTAGGTGTCACCTTTATTTTACTTTAAACACTGGACTGGAGTTTAAATATATATATTTAACCATTTCCAAAGTAAAATATCCCTAATACCTTTTCACCTACACGTCTTTGTACATTGTACCAGAAATGAGACGCACAGAGAGATATACTTTTACTGGAAAACTGGATGACCTTCACGATGGTACTAAACTCACTTTTTATACATCACTGATTCGATTACACAACCATTTCAGAAGAAGAAAGGCCCATTTTTCGAAAGTGTTTTGGATACTGGGTTTTTCTTTATTTTTAACGCTCTTCTGTGGAGTTCAAAGACTTCCCCAGTATACAGTGTGCCGACCAAACTCCTTTATTGTTCCTAGTTACTCCTCTAACTAACCAAGAGTGGTCTGTATCCAAAACAAACTCTCATGGACACTCGCCCTTGATACCTGAGCACGTGCGCTGAGCTTGTTCTTGTTATGTGAGTTTCAAATATGGCACCTCTGCGTGCATTTAGCCCCCTTATTTCACCATTATCAGGAAACTATGTCGTACAAAGAAGGACGTTTCCGGGTCGTCCCGAGTCTGTTTACCACGTTTGGCATCGTTAGCTCCACCACTATGGGAGGAGTTTGCTCACAAATAAATTCATACATAACGTGACGATATGGGTATGTTATAATCAGGCAATAAACATACATATATAAAAATATGGTAAAAACTCCTTCTCTAAGCTGTCTTGTAAGAAGAAATTGAATTTTAAATATATTCTTTAACAAAGTTTATTCTGAAAAGAGTTTAAGGAACTGGATAAAGGGTACATGATGAATCGTCTTTTAACCATACTTTGTCTGTCTTATGTATTGTCGACGACGCGTTTAATTCAATCCAGAACTCATGAGGTCAACGGTGATACTAAAAAAATCAGTAATTTGTTATAACAGTATTTTAAAATGGCTGAGCATGAATATAATTAATTATAGTTGTCATAAGCCATCATTATTAGGCCTAACATATTCTCTAGTATTGCATTCTTTATCCAGTCAGAACATAAAACAAAGACTCAAATATAACTTTTTTTATAGACCTTGCAGTAGAACAGAGAAGGGTATTAACACTCCATTTCACCATATGATGGTTTTTGTTAAAAATATGCTACTTTAACTATTGAAACGCTAAGAGAACTTTTATGTCCATAGAATAATTTACAACGTAATTTTCTGTGAGAATGAAACTAAATAAAAAAGTGTAATTGTTTCAGTACATTATATTTGGAGAGTTACTATACTAATTAGACCAAGAAGTATTAACAAACCGAAGTAATGTATGCTGCATAAATGGATAAATAACATCCAGTAATGGGAGTTTAGAACTATTAACAAACCGAGGTATTGTATGCTGCTTGAATGAATAAATAAAGTCAAGTAATGGAAGCTTGGAAGTATTAAAAAACAGAGGTAATGTATGGTGCATGAATGAATAAATAAAGTCAAGTAATGGAGACTTGGAAGTATAAACAAACGAGGGTGATGTATGCTGCATGAATGTATAAATAAAATGAAGTAATGAGGGCTTAGAAGTATTAACAAACTGAAGTAATGTATGCTGCGTAAATGTATAAATAATATCAGTTAATGGAGATTTGGAAGTAGAAACAAAAATCAAGGTGATACAGGCTCGAAGTACCAATAGAACGAAGTAATGGAGGCTTAGAAGTAATAACAAACTGAGGTTATGTATGCTACAGAAATGTATAAGTAAAATTAAAAAATGGAGGTTTGGAAAAAGGAAAGAAAATCAAGGTTATACAGGCTCGAAGTACGAATAAACCAGGTAATGGTGGCTTATAAATATTAACAAACCGAGGTAATGCGTGCTGCATGAATGTACAAATAGTATTAAGTAATGGAGACTTAGAAGTATTGAAAAAACAAGATAATGTATGCTGCATAAATGTATAAAAAATGAAGTAATGGAGATTTGGAAGTAGGTACAATAATTAAGGTGATATAGGCTCGAAGTACCAATAGAACCAGGTAATTGTGGCTTATAAATATTAATAATCCGATTTAATATATACTGCATGAATGTGTGAAAAAAAATCAAGTAATGGAGGCTAGGAAGTATTAACAAGTAATGCATGCTGCATGAATTTATAAATAAGATTTATTTGTGAGACTTGGGAGTATTAACAAACTGAGCTCATTAATGTTGCATAAATGTGCAAAAAATCAAGTAATTGAGGTTTGTAAGTAGGAACAAAAATGAAGTGATACAGGCTCGAAGTACAAATAGAATTATCAAGAAAATGTATGCCGTAGGAACGTATAGAAAAATGAAGTAATGGAGACTGGGAAGTATTAATGAAACGAGGTAACGTACGCAGCATATGTGTATAAATGAAATCAAGTTATGGAGACTTGGAAGAATTAAAAAACCGGGGTAATGTATGTTGCATTCATGTATAAATAAAAACAAGTAATGGAGTTTTAGAAGTATTAGAAACCGATGTAATGTATGCTGCATAAATGTATAAAAAAAGGAATGAAGGTTTGGAAGTAGGAATAAAAATGAAGGTGATACAGGCTCGAAGTACGAATAGAACTAGGTTATGGTTGCTTAGAAGCATTAACAAATCGAGGTAATGTATGCTGTATAAATTATAAATAAAATTAAGTAATTCAGGTTTGGAAGTAGGAAAGAAAATGAAGGTGATACAGGCTTGAATACAAACAGAATCAGATAATGATAGCTTGGAAGTACGATAAAAAGGAAAGCAGGTTATCTCACCTGTAGGTTTGAAAATATGAATAAATCCAAATAATGAAGGCTTAAAAATATGCGTAAGGCTAGGTACTAGAGGCTTAGAGTTATGAACAAAATAAAGTAATATAAGTTTGGATGTATGAACAAAAGCGTGTCAACTATTCAACTTCGTTTTCTGGTTAAAGTACTGGCTTAGAAGTGATAAACGTCTCTTTAATTATAGTTCACACGTTGCTCAAACCTGATATAACTTATTTGTTAGACACGGTGTGAGATTGTGTCAAATATTTAATTCCTCGTTCTGTGGTAGTGAATAAAGAAGATTTAATAGGGAATGTTGATAAGAAATTGCACAATCATCATTACACAAAAATAATATCGAGAACGTGACTATTATAAAAAAGAATATTCTTGTTTAAATTATATGTTCTATCATCTGGAATGAATCAGCAGAAAGATAAGAAATTAAGATGGAAAAGTGGAATAAGTAGAAGCCTGAACACGTAAAATATAGAGCTTATCCAGTTTATGTTCCTGTATCAGGGTTAAAAGATCACCCAAGCATACATTTTGCAGTCCGATAATTGTATAATCTTACATTTTAATAAGAATAAAGTAGAATGCAAAATCATTAGATTGCAACACTACTGTTCATCATTTATATGGTGGTTATGGAAAAATATTGTACATTGTCCAAAATATTATTATTTGTCGCTTCTGTCTGAAATAAGATATTCTTTTCTAATAAAGTTAGAAAAGTACAGGTTTTATTACAAAAGGGTTTGCAACGATTGAAAGACTTTACTTGGCTTTCTTGGTTCTGTTAGTTAAATCAAATTACCATATGTGTATAACACATGAGGCTCTTTGGTTAAAGAGTCTGGTGGGTTCTGTTGTTTGGAGTGCCGAGTTCCAGATCAAGGAGTACAGTGCTTAAGAGTCAATCTTGTTATTCAGTTTAAAGGAACATGACAAACTAGTCAGTTAAAAATTCCAAACCCAGTTCTACTTGGTTAAATCTGGTTAGTAGATAGATAAGACTTTGAAATCAGATTTTCTTATCACTATCAGTAGTTACCAGTAGACTTTAGATTTCTGATAAAAGTCACGTTGTTTGTGAATCCTATCACAAAATTTAAGCCAATTGGTCTCTGATGTGTTGCCAACTTTTGGCATCGAAACCATAACGTTTAAAATATTTATAGTTCTTTTAGATAAATCAGAAATGATCATCTTCGGATTGGACAACTAGGAAGTTTCAATTTCTTCAGTTAAACAAGAATACCATTTGTAGAGGGACATTTCAAAATCAGGTTATTGATTTATAAACACCTCATTGCACAGAAGTAACCTTAAAGATAAACTCTTTTACATTTCTTTTGAGCGTAGGGTAAGATAAAATATTTGCGTGAACCACTTAAGAGCGATTTGAATTAATGGAGTTCTGTAAACGCCAATTTAACTTCACGTTAGAAACACATTTGGCATTATGGTTAAATGCATTACAGTATAGTATAGTTCAGTACATAATCAGGCCCGGCATGGCCAGATGGGTTAAGACGTTCTATTCGTAACATGAGGATTACGGGTTTGAATCTCCATCGCACTTAACATGCTTGATCTTTCAGTCGTGGAGGCATAATAATGTGATGGTCAATCACACTCTTCGTTGGTAAAAAAGTAGCCCAAGAGTTGGCGGTAGGTGTTGATGACTAGCTGCCTTCCCTCTCGTCTTACACTGCTAAATTAGGGACGGCTAGCTCGTGTAGCTTTGCGCGAAATTCAAAAATAAACAAACAGTAAATAATCTTCATTTGTGTGCGATTACATTAGAAGTTATTTTCAAAGCAGCATGTTATTTAACATCAGGCGCAAATGGTATTTCAACAATACCATTTATTAATAATATGACAAATTCTAGAAAGTTCGATTTTTTTTGTATAATAAGTCTACTTACAGGTATAGCTAATGAGGATTTATGTATTGAATAATACTGACAATATCGTTGCTAGATAAAAACAAAGTTGAATAAGACAACTGAATAAATTCTGAGCTTGTTAAAATAAAATTTGTATGTTTAAAGAATGATAAGGCTCGTAGGCCGGATGAAATTTCCCCGCGAATTGTAAAGGATTGGATATGTGAACCACTTGCCACAACGCTTTGCAGTGGACATATATTAACAGACTGGAAATTAGTTAATGCCACTTCTATATTCAAACGGGGTAACAGAAGTTGTTCCACTAAATATAGACCTATTAGTCTTACATCAGTTGTAAGAAAGTTTTTTGAAAGAGTTAAAAGATACTATGCAAAGTCATTTAACAAAGCTTAGAATTTTATCAGACAGTCAACATGGTTTCACTAAGGGAAAGTCTTTCCTTACAAATCTTTTGATAATTTTGTGAAAGGTCACTGCTTATGTAGATGAAGGTAAGAGTGTAGATTTGGTGTGTCTGAATTTTCAAAAAGCATTCGGCAAAGTTCCATATTAAAGGCTTATAAAAAAGACTTACCTCTGTTGGTGTTGGTAATAAGCTAACTAATTGGATGTAAGGAACCAGTGGGTTGTTATTAGGGAAGTTTAATCAAACCGGATTAGTGTTGCAAATGGTATACCTCAGAGATCAGTTCTAGGACCTTTGCTCTTTTTGATTTACATCTATGACATAGATCAAAAAATAATCATTAAATTACTTAAATTTACTGTTGATATTAAGATATTGAGTGTTGCTGACTGTGAAGAGGATGCTGCTGATTTACAAAATTATTTATGTTATTTAATGAGTTGGGCAAATAAATGGCAGATGAGTTTTAATTGTGGTAAATTCAATATAATGCATGTGGGTTATCACAATTTAAATTGTAAGTATAATTTGGATGAGAAAAATCTTAACAGTCTCATGAAAGAAAAGGATCTTGGTAAAAAATCTTATCAGTTTCTTAAGCAATTTAAACAGTGCTGTGTTTCTAGTGGTAGTGCAAATATGACTTCAGGATTTACCTACAGATATATTGAATACAAGTCTAAGGAAATTATAATTTCATTGAATAGGGTACTAGTTAGGCCACATTTGGAGTATTGTGTTCTTTTTACTTAGTTGTTAGAAATAGTTCTAAGGAGGTTTGCTAAAGTTATATCTGGGATGGAGGTGCTGCCATATAAGCAGAGATTCATATTTTTAAAACTGTTTTCACTTGTAGAAAGAAGAGTTAGAGGCGATTTGATTGTAGGTGTTCAATATTGTAAAAGGAACAGATAACGTTGATGAATCAACAACGAGAATTATAGAACGAGAGGATGCAAATATAGATGTAGACAAGGTAGAAACCGTCTATAACTGAGACAATTTTAGTTTTTAGGTAGCCTGTGGAGTGAGTTGCCTTCAATGTTTTGGAGGCAATAAACTTGATTGAATTTAAAAGAAAGTTCAATTTACACATCGGTCGGTCCTTTTATGTATTGTATAATAGTTGTGGTTTGACTTAGAAGAATGCAAACCGAGGTGGACTAATAGGCCCTTTGGTATCTCTAAACATTATACTATGGTAAAAATAGATAAATTATATGATCGTGACGCACTTTAGAAATTACTTTAACTTCTAAATGAAAAATAATATAATGTTATTTAAACCAAGAGCAGTTTATACTTGTGACAAGAATAACATTGAATATATGATTATATCTGTATTGTAACATACTCGTATATTTCGATAAATATACTAGTATTGTCTGTCGTATATCCATGTAACTTCTTTGCGGGGTGTAGATGTATCCTCACCAAAACTGATACTGAGATTCACGAGATTTATTCACATCATTTAGTTTTGTAGTTTTTATGGGCGTTTTTGCGATTTTTTAAAACAATTACATATAAAAGAAGCTACTTTACGTGTTCTAAGAAAACCTTTCATCAATTATGAATCTACATAATTTTCTTGCACAGGAGGGTACTCCAGCTGGTATATATGTTATTTTTCCTCAGAAAACAGTGACGAAGTAACGAGTCTTCTCATTGGTACCATTCCTCAGTGGACCAGTGAGATTTTTACAGACTTGCAACGCTAAAATTGAGGTTTCAATTCCCCCTAGTCGATATAGTCCAGACAGCTTTTTGTGAAGATTTGTAGTGAAACAAGCCAAGTCGCGTAATTCACTTTCGTGCAATGCATAGAACATCATTTAAATATATTTTTATAGTCTTCTATTTGAACTTTCGAATAGCTTGTTAAACTTGTCCTGTTGTATTAAAAAGAAAAAAAATCACATATATGGACGAAAACAAAAAAGACTGTTGAAACCTCTATTTATGAAGTTATAAACTATTTAAAATAATATACAATATGTTAAGTGACTTTCAATAGAGAACTGTATTTGTTTGTGGAGTCAGGTTTATATTATTAATTATATTGTTTTGGCTCAGCCACAAAAATCTTTGTTTATTCATACTTAAAAAAACACACCTTTGTTTATTGTTAAAAGTAAACTATTCATATTGCAGAGATGAGACCCATCTGAGAGTGAAAAATGTAGTTGTTTCTTTCTAAGTCCAAAGTTTTCAATGGAATGTGTGTAATATGTCAATAGGAGGGACACAGCCTTAAATTTTTATCGCAGGGATTATTGATTCTAAACATGATTTACACATTTCTGGATACATCCTTGAGACGAACTACATCAAGAGGGTATATAAAAGCACCGAGAGCAGCTTAAAGTTTTAAGCGTATATGCAATTAGATTAAAAGTCATGCTCGGAATCTATGTATTAATTAGATATTAACGGACATATTAACTATGAAAGTTGAACTATATTACGCTTGAAATGAGTGAAAATGTAAAATAACTCGAACAAGATAGATAGAGAGGTTGTCACAGAAGAGATTATAAAACATAAAGCTACTAGACAGTTCGATGTACAGTTGGGTACCGTTGTCACAGAAGAGATTATAAAACATAAAGCTACTAGACAGTTCAATGTATAGTTAGGTACCGTTGTCACAGAGGAGATTATAAAACACAAAGCTACTAGACAGTTCGATGTACAGTTGGGTACCGTTGTCACAGAAGAGATTATAAAACATAAAGCTACTAGAGAGTTCAAGGTATAGTTAGGTACCGTTGTCACAGAAGAGATTATAAAACACAAAGCTACTAGACAGTTCGATGTATAGTTAGGTACCGCTGTCACAGAACATCACAGCAAGTGATCGTTTGAAATGGAATTAATAATAAAACAAAACAATATGTTTATTAATAATTTAAAGTAAAACGTCGCAATTAATTTAAATCACTCGTAATTTGGTTGAGTCCATAGATTTAGTCTTTTTTACTCAGTCATGAAAAAACTGATGGAAATATTGTTACATGATTATGTCAACACTACAAAGCAATAAAAAAATAACACACATTGTTAATGTTCGTAACAATGTATAAATTAAAGGTGCGTAGAAAAAACACACCAACTTTACTGTAATATAACCTGACATTCAAATGTTGTAAAAATTGATTTATTATTATTGAAAAGTTTAATACATATTTCTTTCTTTCATTATCTGTACAGCAAAAAATATGATTCCAAAGTTAAGATATCCTAACGTAAAATAAATAGCTGTTGTTGTTGTTTTGAATTAAGCACAAAGCTTCACAATGGGTTATCTGTGCTCTGCCCACCACGGGTATCGAAACCCGGATTTTAGCGTGTAAGTCCGCAGACATACCGCTGAGCCACTGGGGGACAATAAATAGCTAACTACACAAAATTAACTGTCTATTCTGCGACGTCTGCCCTAATAAGACATAAGCTGACTATTGTTATTAGGTTTTCAAAGAAGTTGATTTCACTGGTTTATACTAAGTATTTTATTGATAAGAACAGGAAATGATTCAGTTTGATCTTACATTAAAAACAATTATCATATTTAATACATCTTATTCATTTAAGAGTTTTCAGTAAATTTCAGTGTTTATTTTTTCTGTAGAACAGCGATAAGTCTGTGGACTCACGACGCAAAATCGGGGTTAGATTCCCGCGCTGGATACAGCAGATATCTTAACTAGCAAAATTATTTTTGTTTGATAACACTATGTAACAAAAGCTTACTTTTTCTTGTTCCTAGGCAGAAAGAGTAATTTCCCAATTGCTTATGCCTAAATAAATAGAAAAGACGTATTTTTCTCTTCAAACTTTGCTTTTGTGACCTTGGTAATGAAAATTTCAAATTTATCCATTTTCCAGAACATCCCAGGTAGATTCAGTGCTGAGTAGCTGACAGAGAATTTTCTCGAACTTACATGAATTTTTGAAAAACTTTCTAGAATGTTGTAGAAGCCTCAAAGCTGTGCTGCTCCATAACGAGAATAAGTATTCGTCTCAGTGACGTCGAGAAACCCACTTGATGAGAATTTTCTATGCAAAAACGGCTCGTTTGGGTTGAGAAAATATTTCAAATAGAAGAGCGAACAACGTTTCGACCTTCTTCGGTCATCGTCAGGTTCACAAAGAAAGAGGTAACTGACCGGAAGCTGACCACATGTTTGGAAGGGGTTGTGTAACTGAGTGTCGTAATGTAGAGGGCGGAGTTAGATGTTTGAATATATAATTGTATCTATAATATTAATATAGGTATAATGGCGTTCCTTTATATTGGTTTATTTTGGGTTTAAGTTGTTGTATAAGTAAGGCTTCTTTAATTTTTCGTTTGTTTATGTTTGTTTCTTTATTTAGTATTTTAGTGTTTTCTATGGTTATGTTGTGTTCATTTGACTTGCAGTGTTCGAAATCGCGTGAAGGTGACTTTTTATGTTCTTTGAATCTGGTTTCCATTTTTCTACTTGTTTCTCCAATATAGAAATCGTGGCAGTTATCACATTGTATTTTATAAATAATGTTGGTGTGGTGTTTGTCAGTGTAGTTCTTATATAGTATAGACCTCAGTTTTGTGCCTGGTTCTTGAATAAATTTACTATTAACTGGAATGTTATATTTTGTTACTAGTTTTTTGCCAAATGTTGGTTATTTGTTTGCTGATGTCAGGAATATACGGTATACAGCAGTATATGATTTCGTGATTCTTTGATTTGTGAGATATATTCACTTTTGTTGGTTGATTTTGCTTTCTGTCTATGTGTCTGCGTATAACGTTTTCTACAGTTTGTGGAGGAAACTTATTGATGTTGATGAAGTATTTTTTTAGTTTGTCTAATTCATCGTTAATTTTATCTGGTGAACATAGTTTTATGGCTGTGTTTATCTGGTTTCTTAGTATGTTGAGTTTTTGTTTTGTTTCATGTGCTGAGTCCCAAGAAATGTATAGTCCAGTATGTGTGATTCTTCGGTGGATTTCGGTTTTGAATTGTGTGTCGGTTCTTATAATTTTGAGGTTAAGAAATGATATTTGATTGCTTTCTTCCTGTTCACATGTGAAGTTAATGTTGGGATGTATAGAGTTAATGCGATTGAAAAAATTAAGTATGTGTTCTGTAGATTTGAATCCCGCAACCGTGTCATCTACATATCTGTACCAGTATAGTGGTGGATGTAATGCTGTATTAATTGCTTGCGTTTCAATTTGTGTCATAAAAATATTGGCTAGAACTGGTGATACTGGGTTGCCCATGCTTAGGCCATTTGTTTGTATGTAGTTTTGGTTGTTGAACATGAAGTTTGTCTTCATTGTGGTGAATTCTATGAAGGTTGCTAACTGGTTACTGGGAATGTCTATAGTTGGGTTAGGGTCTCGGATATAGAGTTCTAAGACTATCTTGCAGGCTTCTGTTGTTGGAACTTCTGTAAAGAGGGATATAACATCGAAGCTGGCCATTAAGGCTTTATGATTAAGTTGATTTAGATTATACTTGAAATTAAAAGAGTCTTTGATGAATGAGATGGCTGATGTTACATATTTGAAGAATGCCCATGCTATGTATTTACCAAGATTGTAATTAAACGATTCATATGTTGACATTATTGGTCGTAATGGACTTTCTGGTTTATGAGGTTTGGGGATGCCGTATATTTGCGGTGTGCATGAATCGGTTTTACGTAGGTAGGAATAAAGTGTTTGTGAAATTGTGTTGGCTTTTTTCATTTGTAGTAGTAATTTGTTCAGTTGCGTCTCATGTGTCTTTGTTGGATTTGTGCGTATTGGTTTAAATTTGTTCGTGTCTGATAGGATGTTATTCATTTTTTGTATGTATTCATTCGTGTTCATTATTACTATAGCGTTACCTTTACCTGCTTTTAGAATTTTTATGTTTCTGTCTTATTTAAGGTTTTTAATGGAATTAATGTCTCTTTTTGTAAGGTTGTTTTTTAGTTTTCTGTTTTGTGAAATTATGTTGATGGTTTTGTTAGAAAATTCTTTGAGAAATTCGTTTAAGATATTGTTTTTAGGTGTTTCTGGAAAATATAAATTTTTAATTTTACCTGGGAAGTTTGGCTGTTGGATGTCAATAAAATTATCTAAGTTGTCTTCTTTCTGTTGGTTGTTTTTGGTATTTTCTTTGTTTTTGTTTTCTGTAGAAAGTATCACAAGTCTCCTGGCTAGGTCTTCTAAACATGTTTTGATTTCTATGGTTGGAATGTACCTAGGTGCAATTGCGAAGTTGAGTCCTTTGTTAAGTAGATGTATCTCGTCTGTGTTTAACTGTCAGTCGGATCTGTTAATTATGAGGTTAGTCAACGGTTTGTCGTTTTGATGTCTTTCCTGTTGTTTACATCTTAGTTTTTCTAGTTTTTTGTTGTGGCAGATCTGCCTTAATGGCCAGTTTCGATGTTATATCCCTCTTTACAGAAGTTCCAACAACAAAAGCCTGCAAGATAGTCTTAGAACTCTATATCCGAGACCCTAACCCAATTATAGACATTCCCAGTAACCAGTTAGCAACCCTCATAGAATTCACCACAATGAAGACAAACTTCATGTTCAACAACGAAAACTATATACAAACAAATGGCCTAAGCATGGGCAACCCAGTATCACCAGTTCTAGCCAATATTTTTATGACACAAATTGAAACGCAAGCAATTAATACAGCATTACATCCACCACTATACTGGTACAGATATGTAGATGACACGGTTGCGGGATTCAAATCTACAGAACACATACTTAATTTTTTCAATCGCATTAACTCTATACATCCCAACATTAACTTCACATGTGAACAGGAAGAAAGCAATCAAATATCATTTCTTAACCTCAAAATTATAAGAACCGACATACAATTCAAAACCGAAATCCACCGAAGAATCACACATACTGGACTATACATTTCTTGGGACTCAGCACATGAAACAAAACAAAAACTCAACATACTAAGAAACCAGATAAACACAGCCATAAAACTATGTTCACCAGATAAAATTAACGATGAATTAGACAAAATAAAAAAATACTTCATCAACATCAATAAGTTTCCTCCACAAACTGTAGAAAACATTATACGCACACACCTAGACAGAAAGCAAAATCAACCAACAAAAGTAAATATATCTCACGAAAAAAAATCACGAAACCATATACTGCTGTATACCATATATTCCTGAGATCAGCAAACAAATAACCAACATTTGGCAAAAAACTAGTAACAAAATGTAACATTCTAGTTAATACTAAATTTATTCAAGAACCAGGCACAAAACTGAGGTCTATACTATGTAAGAACTACACTGACAAACATCACACCAACATTATTTATAAAATACAATGTGATAACTGCCACGATTTTTATATTGGAGAAACAAGTAGAAAAATGGAAACCAGATTCAAAGAACATAAAAAGTCACCTTCACGCGTTTTCGAACACTGCAAGTCAAATGAACACAACATAACCATAGAAAACACTAAAATACTAAATAAAGAAACAAACATAAACAAACGAAAAATTAAAGAAGCCTTACTTATACAACAACTTAAACCCAAAATAAACCAATATAAAGGAACGCCATCATACCTATATTAATACTATAGATACAATTATATATTCAAACATCTAACCCCGCCCTCTACATTACGACACTCAGTTACACAACCCCTTCCAAACATGTGGTCAGCTTCCGGTCAGTTACCTCTTTCTTTGTGAACCTGACGATGACCGAAGAAGGTCGAAACGTTGTTCGCTCTTCTATTTGAAATATTTTCTCAACCCAAACGAGCCGTTTTTGCATATAAGTATTCGTCTCTTCCCTTGGCTCATTCGGTGCACCTCAGAGAGGAATAAAACAGCGTCAAGACCTTGTTAGAAGCCTTGAAGTATGATGAGTATGGCTGGGAGGTTATCGGAGATTTCAAAATGGTGGCATTCCTGATGGGTCTCCAAGGAGGATTTATCACGTTTCCCTGTTATCTTTCCATTTGGAACAGCAGGGACACCGCAGCGCACTACAACAAAAAGCACTGGCAACAACGGACCGAGTTCTCTGTGGGGAGGCACAATGTCAAGTTGAGCCACTAGTGGACCTCCAGAAGGTATTGTTCCCACCATTGCACTTAAAATTGAGTCTTATGAAACTTTTTGATAAGAAGTCTGTAACCTTCAGGTTCCTTCAAGACTTCTTCCTTAAGCTGTCTGATGCAAAGGTCAAAGCTGGTGTCTTCGTTGGACCACAAATAAAGAAGATCCTGGAGTGCACAGAATTCCCCAAGGAGCTCAGTAGGAAGGGAAAAAAGCTTGAGGCAGCATTGTCGCAGTGGTTTCGGGCTTCTTGGGCAATCATAAGGCCGAATACTATGTAGCTCTGGTGAAGAACTACGGTAAAATTAGCTACAGGATGTCCCTGAAAGTCCATCTCCTTGACGCTCATCTTGATAAATTCAAGGAGAACATGGGAAAATACTCAGAGGAGCAAGGCGATCGCTTCCACCAAGATATATTGGACTTTGAACACCGCTACCAAGAAGCGTATAACGAAAACATAATGGGAGACTATATTTGGGGGCTAATACGTGAAAGTGATTTACATTACAGTCGCAAATCTCTAAAAACTACTCACTTCTAAACAGTTTAGTATAACTTCAGTATAAATACATGTAAATATTGATTCATATGTTTTATTCAGACCTTATGTAAATGTAAATGAGCAAATTTGCCCGTGTTTACATAGAAAATAGGTTAATTTCTAAATTTACATTATTTAGGTCACAAAAGCAAAGTTTTAAGGGAATAATGGCCATTTTTTGTACTTTTACAACATAAGCAATTAAGAAACAACACATACTATCCAGGAACAAAATTTGTGTTACATAGTGTTATTATAACTGTACCTCTACGTTATAACTTGGCCCGGCATGGACAAGCGTGTTAACCCGTGTGACTCGTAATTCGAGGGTCGCGGGTTTGCATCTCCGTCACGCTCATGCTCGCCCTTTTAGCCGTGGGGGCGTTACAATGTAACGGTCAATACCACTTTTCGTTGGTAAAAGAATCTCTCTAGTCTTACACTGCTAATTTAGGGGCGGCCAGCACAGATAGGCCTCGAGTAGCTTTGTGCGAAATTCAAAAAACAAACAAACGTTGTAAGTTAGAATATTTTGCTTTAAAAACCTTCAAAATACTATTTCTAAGTTTTCGTGGCTTGAATATACACAATACAGAAAGAACTATACCCAGGCAAATAGCATTACCACCTCAGGTATTTTAAAGTTGGTCAACGCAATTTACCGCCACATCGCACGTGGAATTTTTATAAATTTTTTTTAAACGCTCGCACAAAACCTGAATATTCTAATCGACACTTTCACAGTTTAACTTCTAATTGATAGTTACGAACTGCTGTGAAACCTATTTGTATTAGTTGGGATAAAAGTGGATGATGATCATAACATTTATTGTTTGTTTGATATAACCCGAAACTGTAGCGTTATTTGCTCTCGGGTTTACGAGTGAGCTACCAAAGGACTTAGAGTATAAAAAGGTCATAGAAATTGGAATGTATTTTGACGCCTTGAATAGATTTTATGAAAACTACTATAACACTGAAAATGATGTTGTCCTCTTTGATCTCAGTAGCAACTCTTGAGGTTGGATGAGCTTCAATAATTGAACTTACATGATAAACGAAATAATGTAAACATCACTTAAAACACTAAACCAAGTACCGAAGTAATAAATAGTTTTCTCTGTATAAAACAAATAAATATTTTTATCTGCCCTAGTTTCAAACGCGTACTTTTATTCTGACCATGAATATTACTGTAACATTCATGTTATTCTGACTATGAATATTACTTTAACTTCCAAGATATTTTGACAACGAACTCTGAAATACATTTTATGTTGTTATTATTTTGAATGTTATTATAATTTTCATAATATTCTGACTACGAATATCACTAAACATTCCACATTGTTCTGATTATAAATATTACTAAAACTTTCATGTTATTCTGTTTATGACTATTAATTTTACTGGCGTGATATTCTGACTATGAATGTACTATTCATTCCATGTTATTATGATTAAGAATAATACTATAACTTCCGATTTTTTATGAATATGAGTTCTGTGATGACTTCCATGTTACCCGCAATCATGACAATTCAGGTACTCAGTCACCTACTTCCTCTGAGTTATTCATTCTGGTAAATAATACACATTGCAGGTGGTTATAAACAAGATGTTGATATGAACGATAATATTTTTAAATGTTTTACAACTTAAAACAACGATCTAGTACAGGAATTGTAGTATTTAGAGTCCAAAACTTAAAATAGAAATTTTAACCTAATATTCCACATTTGAAAGATAATTCAGAAACGAGGCTCATGTAATTAGATAACAGTAACACATTCACCAATTTCTTTCAGTAAGGGTTAGCCTGATGGTATCCTTGTGAAGGTATGGATTGACACCCAAGCCAGCTAACATTGTTAGAAATCACATTATGTAAAGTATAAATAGTATCAATGAATGTAGAATCTTAACACTTAACATCATTTAGATTTTTTTTAGAGTAGTTTATACATCTCGTGGCACTCAATTTTTTTTTCATTAGGAATCTCCAATCAATACTAAATACTTTAAGTATAGATAAATATTAAAAATGACATTACATGTTAATTTTTTTTATCTGGCAATCAACATTTATTTTTTATTTAGAAAGTGGTGAAAATTATATAGAAAAAATTAAAGTACTTCGAATAAAACATAAGAAGCAATATTTGAGTTGACTGTTTCTGTTGATGATAGTTATATTTTTAGCAAATGAAATCGTTGGGCACTTAACTAAATTGCAGTCAACGAGTTATTTTCAGAAAAGCTTTGTTAAGGTCAATATTCTTTCTACACTAGAAAGGACTTAAAATCTATTTCTCCCTGGTTGTCCGCAAGACTTGCAGAAAGAAACTGTTTCTTTTTATAATGAAGGATTTAAGCAATGTTTAGTTTTTTAGCTGTTCTACAGAGTTTTTGAACTTATTTTTAACCTAAAAATAAAGAACAGAAACTAATTTTTTTCCAAGTATATATAAACTTGTTTAATTGAATGCATATTTACGTTAATGTAAATGTTTATTTAACTTTATTACCATACTGTGTTAAGAAATATGTTTTGGATGAAATCTTGGAACTTAGGTAATTATAGTTTAAGCGTTATTATCTTTTGTTAACTTTCTCATTACCTATAAAATAGTTTTCAGTCGTTGCTAAGTGATATGTATTTTGTTTGTTTTCTAGATAGCAGTATATTTCTCATGCTAACTTTGTTTTGCAAGTCGTTGCTAAGTGATATGTATATCACATGATATATGTGTATTTGTGTTCCAGCTGTAAGTATATATTTCATTTTCGTTTCCAAGCCGTTGTTAACGTATATGTATACATATATATATGGTTTTCTAGCTAAGAGTGTATATATATATATATATATCTGATGTTAGTTTTCATGTCGTTATTAAAGGATATATATATATTTGTACTCTAGCTTGTTTCTTGTTAGTTTTTAAACCGTTGATAGAAGGGTAATTAAAGAAACCACAAGTTATAGCTTCCATCAGAAGTAAATTCTGAAAGGCAACTGATAATAATGAGTGTAGAAACTGGATAACTGTTCTTCAAACCTGTTTTGGGCAGAAGGGATGTAGTGTAAGATTGTTAACCTTAAGGGTACTATTTACTTTACAAGCTCCCTTTCATAGTTCCCATGTCCTTCTCAGTAAAATTAGAGATTTTATGGTAAAAACAAATAAAAAAACACGTCTGTAATTTTTAATATCTTTAGGATAGCGAAGGTTGCTTTATACTTTTAACAATTTACAGTTTCTAGGGTCACTATTTACTGCACATATTGTATGGGATTATTTTTAATACTTGATTCAGTATGTCAGGGTAAGCCCACATAAAAATCCGTCTACGTATGTATGCCATTAATTTTTAACTGATAGCCTAGAGGAAAGGCAGCTCGGAAAGAACTCTTAAAGACAACTTTTCGGTTACTTTTGTCTGGTAAGATAATGGTATTTGACCGTCAAACTTATAGCGCATACATGTTCCCAAAGGTCAAAGGGGCGGTTTTTTTTTTGCGGCAACTAGCCTCGAACCAAGTGCTGTCGGATACATGTTAGGATCACACTGGTCACTAGTCAGCAAGCTACGTCCAACTACCTCATAGCGACAATGAAAAATTTATATTCAGCTTGTAGATGTGTCCCTAGTAGCACAGGTTCAGCTCGCCTAGTAATAATAATAATGAACTTTAACATTAAGACTTACGTGAATAAGTGTTATATGAAAGAAAAATTGAAGAAAGAAGAGTTTACTTGCATAAGATTAATGGCTTACATCTTTGGCAGGTTTAGTAAAGCGTTTTATAGCATCCAACAGTCACAGCCTGCTCTTAATTAATGACTTCATTATTATCTCCATATCAACTAGTAAATGAAGAGTTAATTTTATCTTAATTTATCTTAAACATACATCGAAGTATGTGAAGCCTGAAGTTATTTTAAAATACCAAACATACTCTGAGCACGTTTTGTTATCACACATGCATGTACCCAATGAACTGGAACCTTGAAAACATAAAAAGAAATTACAGAAAGGGCATTCTTTAAACATAGGGGATACACAAGTTTTAAATTTTCTCGTTTATTTTACGAGTTCGTAAACCAACACAGTTATGCATTATCTAATTTTTAACACGAATGTGTTAAATATCCGAGTCATGTTTTATTCAGTTTTTCATAACGTAGTACCGAGTATGTATACTGCAAATACTTTTATATTTAACATTTAAATGGTGTTAGGCAAAACATGTTAGGATATATTTTACAGTTCTTTTATAAAAGGCAGAATTTATTTGTAACAAATGTCAAAATTATCACAAGTATTTTATTTTGTGGGGGGAAGAGAAATCGTAATTGGTTGTCAAATATTTTTGGATACGTAATACGGAAATTTACTTGATGCGATTGTTACTTGGTCTTTAATTAATGTCCGTCCAGCTTGAGAGCTAAGACGATAACGCTCGTTTTGCTCTTCACAGTAGGGCGTCATTATTAACCGAGTAACTTCAAACCATGATCAGAAATAGTTCAACATAATCTTGGATCTTAAGATATTATATTATTCCCCAATTTCATAGCAACGCTCCCTAAAGTTTTTGCATCCCTAATGCCTCTATAAATCACACCGTGCATACTCGCCATTTCAGCCGTGGGGTCATTATAAGGATACGGTCAATTACACTGTCCATGACAAAAGATTATCCCAACAGTTAGCAGTGTGTGGTGTTGACTTCTCTCTAGTTTTATACTGCTAAATTAGGGATGACAAGCGTAGATAACATTCGTGTAATTCTAAACTGAACCTCTAAAAATACAGATGTTAATATTCCTTTTACTGAGCAGTACGTTAAAACTATAATGTTTATAATTAACGCATTTTCAATAGAGCATGGAAAAAAAAGCAATAGTTTGTATCAAGGCAGTGAGCGAGGCAGAAAAGCAGAATTTTAATCATTGTTTACTTGACACCTTCATTCAAAAATCCTGGGAGAGAGAATTTTATGATTCCATAATAAAACATAGGCACACACATGAAGAAATAAAACGGATTTAGTATATGTGATAATAGTACCGAATAACGAAGTTGCAAGCTCTAACTTACCACGAATCTATCCGATGGAGGCTGCTAATGTTGCCAGTTCTGTTCTGTGATTAAACTCATTTAATCGTTGTTGTTGTTTTGAATTAAGCACAAAGCTACACAATGGGCTATCTGTGCTCTGCCTACCACGGGTATCGAAACCCGATTTTAGCGTGTAAGTTCGCAGACATACCGCTGAGCCACGGGGGGGGGCTCATTTAGTCTCATGTTTCACAACTGTATGCCACGCTAACCAAGATCATATTTTCGTCTTAAACGCATACAGAATACTAAACTATAATTTATTTCATTCCTTGGTTTGATTTTTAAATTGCCAAGTTTAAGTCTCTGATGGTTCATTAGATTCGAAAATTAAAATTATCGGGGCTTTAAATAATAAACGCTACTCACAGCTTAACTGCCATACTTTGTCATGTCCTTAAATATCATAATTTCGTTTGATAAAATAACAACAAAAAAGAAAATAAATTATGTTAGCGAAGACCATTTTAAGTAGCGTTATGTTGTTTCTTGTTTTATTTTATTAGTATTAATTATGTCTATCATACAGAATATAAATACTGTTAAAAAGTGCTGACATAAACTTTTGTTCAATTAATGGGGAAAAACAATCAACAGTTCTGATATAACTTCTCCATTCGTAAATAACTTTACTCCTTAAACTACGAACCGCGTCTTCGGGGCGTCCATATTAACCATTTATAAAAAGGCAGTCTTAACTTATTTGTTTTATTTCTGAGATAAAGAAACCATAAACTCTAGTAGAGAGGATATTTTAACATGAAATAAGACTACAGTCATCTGGGAAGAAGAAAGCAAAACGAAGAAACTGCTAGACACGCAATCCAAGGGTCGCGGGTTCGAATTTCCCTCACTCAATATGCTCACCATTTCAGCTGTGAGGGCACTATAATATGAAGAGAAATGCCACCATTCGTTAGTTTGATTGTTTTTCTTTATTTTTTTTATCTTGCGCAAAACTACACGAGGGCTATCTACGCTAGCCGTTCCTAATTTATCAGTGTAAGACTAGAGGGAAGGTAGCTAGTCATCACCACCCACCGCCAACTTTTGGGCTACTCTTTTACCAACGAATAGTGAGATTGACCGTCAATTTATAACGCCCTCACGACTGAAAGGGCAAGCATGTTTGGTACGACGGGGATTTGAACCACCCACGCCTTAACACACCTGGCTATTCGTTAGTGAAAGAATAAGTGGTCCAAGGGTTGACGGTGGGTGGTGTTGACTGTGCTCTCCTTTTATTCTATCACTGCTAAATTACGGTCGGATAACACCTTATGACATATCTCTCACTGCTTGAACTAAAACAGCATTTTGGCTTCTTTCGCTCAAGAATATTTGGGTTGATTATAGAGTACATTTCAGTGTTTGCAAAATGAAGAAAAGTTTAAAGAAAAATAGGTTTTGTTCTTCATGGAAGCATAACGTGAAGTTTACAAAATACATAATTTGTATGGAAGCATAACGTGAAGTTTCGAACAAAATACATAATTTGTAATAACAATACGTTGTTTTAATGATATGCTAAATTTATAACAACATAGAAGTCAAGTTTTGAACCCTTACATTACGTTGATGTCGTAAAGAAAATACAGAAATTACAACACTACTCCAGTACGTTCCACTAATGAAGAAGAGAAATATATTAAAAAAGGGTAATCTCTGTTAATAATTCGAAGAAAACGTAAACTTTATAATATTATTACGTTATTTTAATTTACATAAAATATCATTAATACAGAAGCAAAATGTGCTCATATCTTCCCCACAAAGCTTATCATATTTCCATATAAATATTTTTAATTATTGACGCGCGTCGATAATACAATATACGTTTAAAAAATAAAAATATTACTTATTGGATGCAAAAGTTATTTCATTAAATTAAAACGGTAATTCTTCAAAAGCGTCTTATTTTCAGCGTAGCTTTTTAGTGTATATTTTTCAAGAAGTTAGGATAAATTATCTCATGTCGAGAAGATTCAGTTAAACGTTCTCATATTTGCTACAGGTTTGTAAAGAAAGAGTGAGAAATATTCGGATTTACAATGATAAAATCAGGGGGCTCGATTCCACCTTGTGGACACATTAGGTAACCCGCTGTGGTTTTGTTATATGAAAACACACACTACACTTCTGGATAAATATATTTTTTTTTTGCACAGTGAGACATGCCACGAGAAGAAAAATATTATGCGGAAAAAAAAAGGTTTGCTGAAATGGAATAATCAACAAATTTTATTTAACTATTTAATGGTTGAATTTTTAAACTTTCAGCACATCTTAAAAATATTTTCTCAAAGACATTGACCTTTCACTGTATTGCACTTTATTTTAAGAAATTCATCTGTAAATCTGAAGCATACATAATATATATATATTTTTTCATTAATTTCATACAACTCTAATATCCTGGTAATGAATGATCTTACGTAACAAATATTTGTTTCGTGACGTTTCTAACGTTAGTGTATCAGGTATTAGCTACAGCACTTCATTTTATTTGAGAAATGTTGCTTTCGTCACTGTGGAGCTTGTTCGTCTGTTTCTTTTTGAATTTCGCGCAAAACTACACGAGGGCTATCTGCTCTAGCCGTCCCTAATTTAGAAGTGTAAAGGTAGAGGGAAGGCAGCTAGTCATCACCACCCACCGCCAACTCTTGTGCTACTCTTTTACTAACGAATAGTGGGATTGACCGTCACATTATAACGCCCCCACGGCTGAAAGAGCGAGTATGTTTGGGGCGACGAGGATTCGACTCCGCAGCCATCAGATTACGAGTCGAACTCTGTGGGATGGAAAATAAATAATCTTGGTATAAGTTATAGCATATTCACCAGAAGCATAAAAAAGTAATACGTACTTAGAATGTGCAAGTTCACGAGGTAAACGTGTTTGTGAATTTCTATGAACTAATTTAAAAGTAGCTGTTAGGTCAAAAAGGTTAAAGAAACAAAAAACAAAATTGCCTGCAATTTTCATCTGTGTTTTAATACTTTTAAGTGCGAATATTAAAACAAAACGCAAACAGAACGATAAAACGTTTATGTCACGGGACTGCGCATCCACTAGTGGAATAAACATATGTTGCACACTTTGTAGTCGGAGAGGTCCGGCGCTCCTTCCCGGAAACTGCACTGCCATGATGATATTGATTTTTACTTCTTACTCTACACTACCAATATTTCGCACCGGATTCTGGTTGCATCATTCCTGTTTCCATGTGAAAAGGTGATGCATGGACAAAATATGTTCGAGATAAGTGAGTAGACAACTATAAAACGAACTAGTCGTGAAGGACCGCTGGATACTTCCAGTAAGATAGTGTATGATCATCTAGTCCTTTGCACCGATAAGACAGAGCGACTGGAGACACACGGTATAGCGGGTTCCGATGACTTTGATCTCTCTCGAGCCTCACCTGGCTACTCGCGGGTGTATGGAGCGATTAGCGGCTTCCCAATCTCAGGTACAGCTTATCAGCCACCTGACACTGACGGTTCTTGAAAGCGACAATGACCCTCCCTCGGGAACATGCGAGACGGACAGCAGAAACTGTCCGATTAACCAAAGCCTTCCTCCTCATACAAGTAGTCATTGTAGCACTAATTGTAAGCATACTGACGATATGCTCCTCCATTGTACTTTACAGAGACTTCCAATGAAAGACTTTGGGGCTGAGGTGCGCGCATCTATGGACGTCGACCAGTTTTTGAACCAAGCTGTGCTCTTGTTGGATGTTCAAGAGACCTCGTTGGAAGGTGTTGTTGACAGGATGTTACAGAAGGTGAGTCCTTCAATCTCTATGAATAATAGATATTTTTAAAGCGTGAAATGCTATATATATATACATACCTAAATTCTGTTGTTTGTTATAAAGCACAAACCTACACAAAGGGCTGTCTACGCTCTGCCCACCAGGGATATCGAAACCTGATTTCTAATAGTATAAGTCCGCAGTCATATCACTGTACCACTATACCACTAGGGCACTCTAAATTCTGAGCCTTTCCTTCTACATGTCTTTCTACCTATGTCAGGTCTAGCTTTTTAATAACTTTCTATAACTCACTGTTCTCAATACTTAAAATGATTAAATATCTTGTCACTTTCATGCTAAATTGTGGTAACTAAAACCTGTTTTTGTTACAGAACAGAGTTACTTGTTCCAGTGTTTAGCAGTCCTCGATTTAAAACGAGGTACGAAAAATTTACAGGGTATTGCAGACAACAAAAGAGCGCTAGTGTACGAAACGATTTGTTTGTTGTGTTAAACACAAGACCACACAATAAGCAACGTGTGCTCTGACTGTCAAGGGTATTAAAACCTGATTACTGGCTTCATAATTCTGTACACACTGCAGATTTACTGAGGGACAGGAGGTGCATAGTGATCTAGGTGTTGCATGTTACAAAACATTCTCCACTGGAACTTTCATTCTAAATTTTGTTAAAATTAAAATAATAGAATAATTATGAGGATATACCAGTCCTTACTGGTTATTTAATTACTATAAGTTTTATATAGTGTCATTTTAATGTATTTTTCATGAAAGAGCTCGAAATTTTCTTATTACTTTAATTTTATATTTGAAACTAGGTTATCGAACATAATTTTAAGTAAACAAACTTTACTAACTAACACAATTCATAGAAAACTCCACAAACTTAACTGTTTTATGCAAAACAGATGCAAAATGGACAATCAAAGTTATGTCAGCTGCAGGATTTGAATCTCAAAGACCTCAAACTTACAGTTGAGCTGCAAGCGGGGCACTATACGTTTTAAATAAATTGTAATACTCGAAGAGGTTAAACTGCAAGTTACATAAAATATCTGTAGCTAATGTTGTTCTCAACTTGTTTTGAGTAACTTGCATATAAAAAGCAAATTTTGGCTTACATTACCCTCTTAAATGAAGTTACTTGATCCCAAGACATATTCCTTAAATTTCTGGTTTATATAAAAAAAAAATTTTTAAAGTCACAAACGCTAAATATTATTCTGATACAATAGATGTTTCATTTTCTCATACTTTGTAGGCCCAGCGTGGCCAGATGGTTAAGATACTCGACTCGTAATCTGAGGGTTGCGGGTTCGAATCTCGGTCACACCAAACATGATCGCCCTCTCAGTCGTGGGAGCGTTATAAAATGAAGGTCAATCCCACTATTCGTTAATAAAAGAGTAACCCAAGAGTTGGCGGTGGGTGGTGATGACTAGCTGCCTTCCCTCTACTCTTACACTGGTAAATTGGGGACAACTAGCGAAGATAGCCTTTGAGTAACTTTGCGTGAAATTCAAAACAAACCATATTTTGTAACTAGGCTTTTTCATCAAGTTAGATGTCTACGAGAGTCTACATTGGCCTGGGTGACATGGTGTACGATATAATTGTTTGGATCTTGAAACGTTGTTGCTGGATCCAAAACACGATTGCTCGAGTTTAGTTTGTTTAGAATATATTTAAGGAACTTTAGAAATAATAACAGATGAGTTGTTGTAATTTTTTTCTATACAGTTGTTGAGAAAGGAACCTCTTCAATTTATTAGAAGTGAATGAAATATACAAAACATGCATTTTTTAGTATTTGTGACTTTTTCTGTGAATTTTCAAGTATGGGTTTTTAGTTTATTCTTATGTTTATATACAATATTTATGATGGCTTTGCCTTTTGAATTTTTTTAAATAACACAGTTCGAATCAACATTATGTTTCAAAACTTCTATGAATGTATTTATTCTCTCCATTTAATTTTATTATAAAACAAATACTGTCATTATAACTCTCAAACCTGGAAGTTATTCAGAAGGCGATAATTGCCAATGGTTTTTTTGATGATTTGATCTCCACATTTCTATTTCTCATGCAGATATTTATAAAGAAACTTATAAAAAGGATCTACAATTCCCAATTTGTGGTGCCATTATGAAACTATGAACCAAATGTGTGACGATCAGCTACGTTTGAATGCTGTGTTTTAGTTGTTAATAAGCTTGTTAAGAAACTTTTAATTTCAATATTCAAACAGCAGAAGAACAATTCACTGAAGAAAAAAGACGGTCTGTATTTCATTTCCTTGAGGTATTGGGCTTTAATGACATAGGGAAGAACTACCTTAGAAGATTTTTGGACAATTTTTCTTTGGAGAAACGGGGAAAATAATTAATGAGATTTTTTCGAAGCTAAAACAATTACTTTCAGCACTTGATTTTTCTATATTTCATGCAAGCAAATTTTATCTTACTTAAAACACGTCCAAGTCATTATCTAAAATTTTTTAAAGATACATTTGCAGAAATATTATTTTAAAGACACATGGAGTGAATTTATCGCCAACAAGTCACAGACACTTACTGTAGAAGAATTCTAAGCCCAACAACAGAATATATATTTATACTATAAAGAAGTATAAGTAAAAGCCTTTTAATTGAAAATTGACAAACAGACAACCTTTAACATTTGACAACACCTATTGGTGGTTATTTATCATGTTCATCAGTGCTTTTTCGTTGTTATGTGAAAATTATTTGAATAATTTATTTGCTGCATGTAGTTTTTTGTGTGTGATGAATTTGGTCGAATTTAGTGCCTATAAAGAGTTCTGTTTTTTTGGTGTATTTTATGATAATTTTGGAAAGAGATGAAACAGTCCAATTTCTGTATGTAAAATATTTAGTGTTTTTTAGTATTTGTTTTTGGCTCTTTTATAAGTATATAAAAATTTGTTACAATTAGAATGTGTAATACATTTTAATGCCTATTTCTAGATCATTCTGTCTAACATATTGGATGTGTTTTAATGTATATTTGTATGCTATAGGAATGAAGTATATTATACATTTCTAGTGCTATTTCTAAATCATTCTGTGTAACATATTTGTTATATTTTAAGGTATATTTATGGTGCTATGGGAACTAAGAGCGTGATATCGTTCAATGCCGGCTAGAAGTTCTTTCTTATTAAAATATTTTGTTTATTTTGTGGTTTGTTTGTTAGAATATGAAACAAGTATGTGCTTGTACGTAGTTTTTCTTTACGTGTTCTATGAATTTATGTGTTTTTAACATTTGAAATACATTACAGTTTGCTGTTTGATTCAAAAGCACTGATTTTGTTTTTCTACTGTGGTGTAATAGTTGTGTAATACTAAAAATGTGCTGATATGAGATGATTAGACATATTTTGGGTCGTATGTTACCTGACAAGATACCATCGTATTAAGGTCAAATCAAGGTAATACAAAAGCATAAACTCACATATTTTTATAAATACTTTGCACTAAAGCAAAATACTTTCGATTTATGGGAATATCGTTGTGAGATATAATTTTCACAATAACGCATTTTACCCCAGACCAATAATTTCAGGTTAGAATTTGCTTGATCATGATTTGATATTAACAAATGGTCTCTAATATTTCTAAACACGTTATGTCTGCTGATTTTTGAAATTTCATAGCAACTTTACAAAAATTAGGAAAAAACAGAACTTTCGACTCACTCTATATATATTGCAGTTTTGTGGTCTAAAAACGTGATGCATTTTAATGCATGCTGTGGATTCTCACAAGTGAAGCACGTGACATATTATCATGTCAGTTTTAGATGTTTACATTTAAAGAATTATTTTGCCATTTGGTGTTTTTGCGTAATATCATACAATTGAAACGTGATATATTTCGTGTAATACTCCCGCATGGTATACTTAAGATATTTTAATGTTCTTTACAAACAAAGCATGCGACACGTTTTAATTTTTCTTTTGTTTTATCTGTTTAAAGTATTTAATATTCAAGTGATTTTGAATGAGACACGTGCAATACATTTTAGAGTATGCTCATAAATTTTATGTACATTATTTGATCTGTTTTAATTTTACATTTATAAGCACTTTTTGTAGTTTTGTGTTTGTGATTTCTTACGATTTAAGCATGTGATAGCTTTTATTCTATGTTTCTAGACTTCAGTGTATAAAGTATTTGATGCAATTCTTTACGAGTGAAGCATGTGATAGATTTATGTTGAAGTATTTTGACATATTCCTCTAGTGACACAAAAATATGTCTGTGGTTTTACAACGCTAGAAGCCAGGTTTCTGTATCCGTGGTACAAAGAACACTGATAGTCTCTTGTGGAACTACAAATAAACTATTTCTAAATATATAATTTTACGTGTATCTTTCCATATAAATTAATTAATGTTTCCTTCTAGCTATTTAACGTTGAAATATGTGGTGCATTCATGCTGAGTCTATAGGTTGTTTTTTTAAAATAAAATATTTATTTATTTTAGTAATTCTACATAATTCCGTACGAGTAAATCATGTGATACACTTAAGTGTTTAACAAAGTTTTATTTAGAGAATATGATGTGTTGTAATACTCTTCTTTAATTCTTTTTTTTCTAACTTTTCTTGCTTCCTATAGCTGGTTCATATTTTTCTTCAAATGAAGGAAGTAATATATTTTAGTATTCTGTTTGTAATTCCTTCCAGGTAAATCATTTGATTGATTTTATGGTATAAATTTCTATTTATTTAATTATAAGTAAATAATGATACATTAATTAGTTTTTTATTTCTATTTTTGTGTAAAATAGATAATGTATTTTGGCGTCTCTGTCATATTTAAGGGTGAAACGTTTGATAAACGTTAGCATGTTTATTTAATTTTTCAATGTTTAATTGTTGAAGCATTTTAGCGTCTGTTTCTTGTCCAATAAGAGCGAAGATAAAGGTATAGTTATCATATGTAAATAGGTTGACAGTTTAAAGTAAGTGATGCATTTTATGGTCTGTTGTTTTTATGGTTTAAGTGTAAGGTGCATTTTACGGAATAAAATAGCTCATGTACTTTAGTATCTAATTGTTGTTCTTTAAAGGTGAATAGTTTGGTACCTTTTACGATACGTAAGTAGCTTTACAATTTAAAATAGCTCATGCACTTTAGTAAATGTTTCTTCTTTAAAAATAAAGAGCGAAGTACCTTTTATGATATCTAAGTAGTTTTACAATGTAAAATAGTTCATGCACTTAAGTAAATGTTTGTTGTTCTTTAAGGGTAAAGAGCAAGGTTCCCTTTATGACACGTAGGAAGTTTTACAATGAAAAATAGCTCATGTACTTTAGAACTTGTTTGTTGTTCTTCAAAGTTAAAGAGTGTTGTACCTTTTATGATATGTAAGTAGTTTTACAAAGTAAAATAGTTCATGCACTTTAGTTTCTGTTTGTTGCTGTTTAAAGGTAAAGAGTGCAGTACCTTTTACGATATGTAAGTGGTGTTATAGTGTAAAATAGCCCATGCATTTTAGTATCTGTTTGTTGTTTATTAAGAGTGTCGTTCTGTTTATGATATATATAGTTTTACAATTTAAAGTAGCTCATGCATTTTAGTATCAGTTTGTTTACCTTTTAGGGTAAAGAATGTGGTACCTTTTATGATACATAAATAATTTTATTTACATTGTAAAATAGGTCATGCAATTTACTATCTCTTTGTTTTTGTTTAAAGGTAAAGAGTGTAATACCTTTTATGAAAGGAACTACACTCTTATGATATGTATATAGCTTTACTGTGTAAGATAGCTGGTATATTGTAATTTGTTTTAAAAGTGAAGCGTTTGATACATTTTGCCATCTGTAGATAGTTTTGAAGTTTAAAATTGCTTATGCATTTAATGCCTAGTTGTTCTTCTTTAAGGATAAATTGTACCATTAATTTTATATCATATTTTATATATTATATAAATACATAATATTTTATATAATATTTTGTAAAATACTTCATGTGTTTATTGCGTGTTGTTCTTTAAGGGTGAAGAGTGTGATACATTTTATCTTTTATATCTAGTTCTACAGTGTATATTTGTAGAAGTATTTTACTAGCTGTTTCTTTTTACTTAAAAGTGAAGCTTGTGGTTCTTTTACTATATACAGTCATGTGAAAAAGTTAGGACACCCAATGAAAGCCTGCGTATTTTTGTAACATTTTTGGATATATAGATATTTAATCTCAATTTTAACAATACTGAGAGATTATAGGAATATAACTAAACAATTAAAACTTAAGAAAAGGCTTTTCAAGATCTTCTGTAAATGTAATTCTACAAAAATACATATTCTAACTGAGGAAAAAGCTAGGACACCCCCACATTTATTCCCACTTAAAATGGTTCAACTCACACACAGGTGTATCACACCAAATGCACATAATTAGAAGATCGTTACCCAGCATTTTGAATGAGGTTTGCCCTATTTAAACCTCAGACATTTAGTTTGGTGTGTTTTTTGTTTTGTTTGTTGTTTGTTTTTTGAATTAAGCATAAAGCTGCACAATGGGCTATCTGTGCTCTGCCCACCACGGGTATCGAAATCCGGATTTTAGCGTGTAATTCCGCAGACATACCGGTGAGCCACTGGGGGGCTAGTTTGGTGTGCTTCTGACTGTTGAAGTGAGAGTGAGAACCATGGTGAGAGCAAAAGAGCTGTCTGAGGCCTTCAGAATGAAAATTGTAGCAGCTTATGAGTCTGGTAAGGGATTTAAAAAGATCCCAAAATATTTTGAAATTAGCCATTCCACTGTTCGGAAAACAGTCAACAAGTGGAGGGCTTTCAAAACAACTGTCAACATGCGCAGGTCTGGTCGTCCAAGCAAGTTCACCCCGAGAGCAGATCGCAAGATGCTAAAAGAGATCAACAAATACCCTAACATGTCATCACGGGACCTACAGCAGGCTCTGGCTACTGTTGATGTGAAAGTGCATGCCTCTACAATCAGAAAGAGACTGCACAAGTTTAACTTGCATGGGAGAAGTGCAAAGAAGAAACCTTTGCTCTATAAGAGAAACATCAAGGCTAGACTGAAGTTTGCAAGAGAGAATGTAGACAAAGATTAGGACTTCTGGAATAATTATTCTTTGGACAGATGAGTCCAAAATTAAATTATTTGGGCACCAGAACAGAAGAAATGTTTGGTGTAAACCAAATACAGTATTCCAGGAAAAGAACCTCATACCAACTGTAAAACATGGAGGTAAAAGTGTCATGGTTTGGGGCTGCATTGCTGCAGCAGAACCTGGACAGCTCACAATCATAGAATCCACCATGAATTCTACTGTGTATCAGAGGGTGCTTGAGGATCATACAAGACCATCTGTACGAAAATTAAAGCTGAAGCGGAACTGGACTCTGCAACACGACAATGACCCAAAACATACAAGTCAATCCACCAAGAACTGGCTGAAAACTAAAAATGGAGAGTCCTGGAGTGGCCCAGATCTTAATCCCATTGAGATGGTATGGGGTGACTTGAAACGGGCTATACATGCAAGAAACCCCTCAAAAATCTCACAGTTGAAATAATTCTGCATTGAGGAGTGAGGCAAACTTTCTTCAGACCGATGTCAAAGACTGATAGATGGCTACAAGAAGCCACTGCAGTTATTTCAGCCAAAGATGGTAACACTAGCTATTAGGGAGTAGGGTGTCCTAGCTTTTCCTCAGTTAAAATATGCATTTTTGTAGAATTACATTTACAGAAGATCTTGAAAAGTGTTTTCTTCAGTTTCAATTTTTTAGTTATATTTCTATAATCTCTCAGTATTGTTGAAATTGAGGTTAAATATTTATATATCCAAAAATGTTACAAAAATACACAGGCTTTCATAGGGTGTCTTAACTTTTTCACATGACTGTACATGTTGTTTTATAGTGCAAAATAGTTGAATTTCAGTGTCTATTTTTATTTCTTTGTGGATGATGGAAGTGGTACATTTTACCATTTTTATCTGGTTTTACAATATATATATATAACTGTTGAATTATGTGTACGTGTTCTTGTCTATGAAGCCTTTGGTTCATTTTACTGTTATGTATGCGACTTTATAGTGTGAAATGGCTGATGAATTTTAATACCTCTGCTTTTTTTTTGTAAGGGTAATGTGTTTTATACATTTTATCTTGCGTATGTAGATTCATAATATACAATAGTTTTTGCATTTTAATGTTTGTATGCTGTTCTCTTAGGATAAAACTTGTGGTACATTTTACCATATGCATTTATTTTCATGGTGTTAAACAGTTGTATTTTATTTGTTGTTGTTCCCTAGGATTGAAACTTATGGTACATTTTAACATCTTTATTTAGGTTTACAGTCTATAAATTGTAAGAATTTTAATATATGTTTATTATTTTTGATGGTTGAAGTGTATTGTACATTGTACACTCTGTTCAAAGTTTATTTTTCAGTGTAAAATAGTTGAGGTATTTTGATGTACATTTGTTGCCCTTTAAGGGTGAAGCGTGTGGTATATTTTATCATCTGTTTAGTTATAAATAAAGCAAACGAATTTCTATTTCATTATAGGGAAGTCTGTTATACATAGGATTGTGTATTTGTAGATATTTTCTCTTTTGACATGAGTGAAGTAGAGAACCTATTTCTATTATTCATTTGTGACAGTATATATGACACACTTTTATGTCGTTTGTGTAAAAATAGGGTAATTTAGTATTTGTGTTTAGTTTTTCGTGTGTAAATTGCTTAACTATTTGAGTGTAAAGTCTGAGTTTCGTTATTATTTTTTGTAGTACTTTTCAGGTGAAACGTGATATATTTTAGTGTTTGTAGTTCCGTACGAGTGAACCCTGCATTGCATCTTTGTTCCTTGTGTTGTACATGTCAAAGTAATATTTGTAATGTCTTTTACCAGATCTTTATTTTTATAGTTTATTTTGTGTTACATTAGAAACCACTGTTACTCACGAGCGAAAATAATTGTTTGTAATTCTGTGTGTGTGTGTGTGACAAACAATATAAATCTTAGTGTCTGTTTAGGTTTGTATTAAGTAGACATCTGAAACTTGTTTGCATAGCTTTGTATTTTTAAATATTTGATAACTTCAATGTCTGTTTTTAGTTCTTTAGGTTTGCTCAAGAGATGCGTTATATTTCTGTTTGAAATTGTGTGACATATATCAAAACGAATGTTTGTGATAATACTCGAGCATTTCATGTTTATGATTATTAACATCTTATAAATATCATGTAAATAACCTTTAGGATTATTAATGTGTTCTGGATGCTGTGTAAATAATATTCAGGTTATTAAAGTGTTCTGGATACCGTACAGATAATGATGATAATTCTTAACAGGTCCTGGATACCAAGGAACCAACGCTTTGCATGTCAGAAGCCAAGGCTGGTCTTTTTACTCACGACTCTAGTAAGTGTGCTTTCTTGGTTTAGTCACTTAATTTCTAGTTTGCTTGATATTTGCTAAAACATCAGTGTACTCGTTTATGAATTTACTCTTTCCTGGTCAAAACGTGTTAGACGGTGTATTTCTTTGTCTTCAGTGAAGTTACAACTCTTGGCGAGAAAGTGGAACATTCATAAATGAATTACCAGCTAGTCCGGTGAATAATAATTGATAATTAATTGTGACGGTATAGTCATTTCTTATTCAAACACCAAACGTTTTCAAGTTATTAGTTGTAAGTGAAACCGACAACATGCACTTTATACGTTTAGTGGGAAATGTTCAACATAAAAAAACAAATAACAAAAAAACATCAGTTCGATTGGAGCATTATACAAGTAGAACACTGTAAAAACCAATACAGGTATATTTATAATACCGTAAGTTAGAAAGAATAGGATATCATATAAACAATACAGGTAAAATAATGAATATATTGTAAAGAACGGGTTTATACTACAGTCAAGCAGAAAGAATTATTTTCTTCTGTGTTATATAATGCTAGAGCTTATAGTATTGTTATGATATGGAATCAATGGTGATGGTGTATTATAAGTCAAACTATTCAGCAATTTACTCTTAACCTGAGCAGTGCAAGTTTCCTGCAGGAGCAGTTAGTATTGTTGATTTGGATTAGTGTGGGTTATCTAAAGGTAAAATCAATATTGTTGATGAGAATCAGTTAGGATTTTCGATAGGAGTTAATATTGTTGAGGGTGATTTAAATATATTTGTCTCTGTACTATATACTGTTTTACAAGGATTTAGGTGTTAGGCAACAATATACAATTTGTTTTTATGTAAAATACTACCAGGCTAGCCGTATTACAGTGATGTCTTTGAGCCACTAGTTTACAAGTGTTTGTCGCCCAAATTGGCAAACGCCAATCTCTTTCAACATAATCCATGCCATATTGTAACTATTAGTCGAGATATCATTGTAAGTAAACGCACAATAAATACCTTACAAATAAGAGTACAGACGAGTTGCCATTGTTGTGTAAGATAAATGCATAATAACAGATCTTTCAATATAATAACAAGTGGAAAAATGTTCTACAAAATTGAAAATGTAGGAATTGGCAACCAAAAAGTGAGAAAACAAGGTAGGAATGAGCATTGTATAACAAAACTTCCTCTGTACCATCTCACAAGGGGGCGTACCCAACATATTTTCCTTGCCTACTTCGTTTATTTTTTCCTATCTAGTATACAATAAACCAGATGAACTAAATTTATCAAACTTATTTATGCCAGAGATTTCTGTAAAACGAATTTATGGAGGCAATACATATGCTGTAAAATATGTTTATTTGACCCCAGCAGAATCAAATATTTGTGCCGACCCATAAGATGCACAGTTATGAACACATGAATGGAGTACTCACTCCTACACTTTCGGTTAATCTCCTCCATTTGTTCGTGCACTTATTTTTATACAAGGCGACATAATCTGATGCACGATTAGTTCACTTGTTTTAATATCCTATATGCATTAGTGTGGGTGTGCATCATAATATTATGCCATGTGCAAATAATGGCGTGTCTATGTGTTTGTGGTGCATTCTCTTCGCTTATGGTGTATTTATACATCGTGAGTGTGCATATGTGCTGCACGTGTCATGCCACACTATAAAGTGCAACGTTATTCAGGTGATGTAGTGTCGTGGTTGTGGGCTTACACTAATGGTTGATAAATTAGGTAATTGATTAAATTAACTACTTCACGTTACTATTAGCACGTGGTTCCTGTGCTGTTGTTTTATTTGGTCCACTTATGATAAGTGTTTATTACACAGTTAAAAGCCTTTGGCAATGTCAGACAACCACTGAGATTGAGAAATTTATGATTTTGTGATTTTTTTATATACCTGTTTTGCTCAAATGGTTCTCTAACTTGTAATTTTGTGGTTTGTTTATTATTAAAGGATATTCTCAAATAGTTTGAAGATTTGTTATTTGGTGGTTGAAAGCGGATAAGAGTGAATAGTTTTACAGTATATATTGTTTATCCTCTCTATTTCTTCTATAAGTAATGCCGTATTAATGACATACCCTCGGCATTATTATGTAAACTAAGAAAGGACAACATGTCTTAAAAAGAACTGTTTAGACGAATCAGCATTGTTGTGTAAGTCTAAATAAAGCAGCAGGCCTGACAAAGAACAATATAGATGTAAACAACCAATTCACAATTCAGAAAGAAAGATATATTATTAAAATAATTTATACTAAATATGCACCCTAAATAATACTCCGAACTCATACTATTGTTTTAAGTTGATAACATGGATATTAATTAAAAAATGAAAAATTGTATTGAAAAAAATTTAAGAGGGAAAATTAGGGTAAATTTCATTAGAAACATAGACTTTTAATATTTTATACAGACATGTAAACCAAAGTATAACACGTTGTTTAGTTTAAATATTACAATATTTACTTCGTTTGCTATCGTCAATGGTTGTGGATCTGTGAATCTTGTGTTCCCATCCCTTTGTCGCAAAAGCGCATCCCACAGTTGAGAGTGTTATAAGAGCAATAGTAAAACTTCACTATTTGTTTAAGGCAGCTTAGGAGCTGGAGGTTGGTGTTGTTTACCAGCCGTTCTCCTGTCGGGTATCAGCTAAGGTTACGGACGTTCAGAACAGGAAATTCTTGTGTAGCTTTGCGTAAATAACCGAAACAAAAAATAGACTAACAAACACTTGACTTGTCACTTTTCATCACACTTGTCAGGAATTATTCTTGTCTAGAAATTACTGTTTGGTATATTTGTCGAGTAGTCAAGAAACGAAAGCCTTGAAATACGTGTTTTACTTTTAGATAGATGTAATTGACACATTGAGAAAGATTTATGAAGTTTATATGTTTTCACCATAGGGTGATTCATAGTTTGTGCAACGCAGTCAAAGCATTGTGAAAACTGGAGAGTAACTGAGATGATAGATAATGGGAGAAGGCTACGAAACAAACACCTTGCGATGCAACGTTTAGCATCTAGATGGTTGTTTATATCATCTGAATTTCGTGCCAAGTTGCACGAGAGCTATATGCGTTAGCCATCTCTAATTTAGTAGTGTAAGACTACAGGAAAGATAGCTTGGCATCACTACCTACCGGTAACTCTTAGGCTACTATTTTACCAACGAATAGTCGGATTGATCGTTACATTATAACTCTCCAATATCTGTTAGGGCGAGCATGTTTGATGGGGCGGATATTTGAATTCGCGACCCTCAGATTGCGAGTCAAGCGTCCTAACCCTCTGGTCATGTTTAATAACGTCATCTGCTATGCATTTTGTCTAAAGTAATTATTCCACTAAAATGATTACTTGTTTCCTTGAAATTGTGCCTTTGTTATGGTGACTGCTACGACATCATTACTTCCACTTACACTATCCTGTGGTGGCCAAGGGTTTGTATATCACACAATGCCTCTGCCATAGACATTTTTCCTTGACATATCGCCCTTTTTGTAGCATCCAGGTATCGAGAAGTTCCAAAAATGTTGTGCAAATTAAGAATCGCCTTCAACAATAAAGAAAATTAGTTAAAACTTAGTGTTTGATTTGCCATGAAGTATATATATATATTACTAGACGAAAGCAATCTGTTACAAAAAGTTTTAATTATTATTAATTGTCAGCATGTTGTTAGCTGAACGATTCCTTATCGTCTTCAGATACTGAGCTCACTTCGTACTCGTTATATCCACATTTCGAGTAAAGAGGGCTTTTACCATTGTTTTTAGATACGATTGTTTGTTTCGAATTAAGCACAAAGCTACACCTATGTACTGCTCCCCGCTTGTATCGAAACCTTGTTTCCACCGTTGTAAGCCCGCAGACGTACGATTGTGCTACTGGGAGGCTGTAGATACGAATATTGGAATTCTAGCTGACTCGATCGAATGTCTGTTTTATAGAATTAAGATAAACTATTTGCATCCAAAAAACATATTATGCGATGAAAAAAAAGACTTCTGATTATTCAAAAAACTTCAATTTTCCCTCTGAAAAAAGAAATAATACTTATGAAAGTATTAAAAATATAATGTTTACAGTCATCAAACGTTTTATAATTATCATCTATAAGGTATTTTAGTTGAAATATGCTCTATCATAACAAAACTTAAGATAGAATCTCATCAAATATGTAGCCAATAGTAACAACAGGATTAAAATGCAAACCAAATTTTACCATGTTTCTCTTCCTTCGTCGGATTCGTGCTTAATATTTACTGTGTAATTAATGATGAAGTAGAATATTTTAATGAAGAGGCGCAATCATTTTCATCTTTTAAATACAGGTCAGAAGTTCACCATGAACAACAAGGAAAGATAATAATTATGTTCTATAAACTTGTACAAACTTGTTTTGTATTTCTTCTCTTTTGAATGTGTTATCTTATGTAGCGAAACAAAAAAAACGAGTCTTCTTTTTCCTGAACAAATTATTTTCCAGAGGACTCTTCTATCTTTTCTTTAGTTTTTAACCTTCTCTGTGAATATAAATATTGAAAACATTCTCAGAAAAATATAACTAAAACGAGAACATTGGATTTACGAATCCATCTAGTTATTTATTCATCCTATACTGATGGAATAAGCGGGCTTGCACTAACTTGTCTTGCATGAAGGCAATTGGTGTTTATAGTTATGAAATATTTGAGCCATAAGTATTTCATAGCTATGAAAACACTTGTTTACTCTTCCACATTTTGGGGTTAAGGTTAAAATACCTTCAGTCTTCTTATTAGTTTTAATTGTGAGCTGCCACTGGGTGACTTCCAACGTTTGAACTGCTGAAACTTTATACTCACTTGCCGTTTGCATCAATCTATTCTCTTTCTAAATCTCACGTAAATTTATCACCTTTCACAGCCAGATCGGGTGGAATGAGTGTAAGTAGAATCAACATGCTGCAAACTTCCCTTTCCCATCAACAAACAATTGACAATTTTATTTCATTAATATTTCTACTGGGACAAATATTGTCCTTATCCTTATCCTATGCCTAAAGTAAATGGAAAATACCTATTGTTTTCTTCAAAGTTTTCTTTTGTGACATGGATAATGAAATTTTAAAATTTACTCATTTTCCAGGACATTCCAGGTAGATTCAGTGCTAAGTAGCTGATAATTTTCTCGAACTTACAGAAATGTTGAAGAACTTTCTAGAGTGTTATAGAAATTACGAGAATTTTCTAGAACTTTCCATAGTAATATATAAACAGGGGCTCACCACTCACCACTTCAATTTAGTTCTAGCTGCCCAAGTGAACACTTAGACCTATCTGATTTTATCAGAGATGGCATCAAGAAGATGCAAGCATTCTCTAGACGCATTCTGTCATGTACATGGCCAATTTATCAAGATAAGAGCAAAAAAGTACTCTGTTACAGCATCTGCTAAAATGTATGAAGCATACAAGGCATATTTTGGCCTTCCTGTCGGGGATAAAGACAAACCATGGGCATTTTATTTTACCTGCGAGCACTGCAAAAAATATTCGAGAAGGTAAGACGGACAATATTTGTTTGCTTTAATAGCAAGATTTTATATAATACAATTTTTAACCTTTACAAATTAATATATTTCGGTGTACCTCAAAGAGGAATATAACAGCGTCAAGACCTTGTAAGAAGCCTTGAGGTATGATGAGTATGGCTGGGGGGTGGTTATCGGAGATTTCAAAATGGTGGCATTCCTGATGGGTCTCCAAGGAGGCTTTACCAAGTTTCTTTGCTATCTTTCCCTTTGGGACAGTAGGAAAACTGCGGCGCAATACAACAGGAAGCACTGGCCACAACAGACCAAGTTCTCTGTGGGGAGGCACAATGTGAAGTTTAAGCCACTAGTGGACCTCCAGAAGGTGTTGTTCCCACCATTGCACATAAAATTGGGTCTTATGAAACAATTTGTCACAACTCTTGATAAGAAGTCTGCAGCCTTCAAGTTCCCAAAGACTTCTTCCCTAAGCTGTCTGAGGCAAAGGGCAAAGCTGATGTCTTCGTTGGACCACAAATAAAGAAGATCCTGGGTGCACAGAATTCCCCAAGGAGCTCAGTAGGAAGGAAAAAAAGCTTGGGGCAGCTTTGTCGCAGTAGTTTGGGGCTTCTTGGGCAATCATAAGGCCGAAAATTATGTGAAACGTTTTGAAGCTGTGTTGAAGAACTACGGTAAAAACGGCTGCAGGATGTCCCTGAAAGTCCATATCCTTGACGCTCATCTTGATAAATTCAAGGAGAACGAGAGAATACTCAGAGGAGCAAGGCGATCGCTTCCACCAAAATACAGGGTGGTCGCAGGAAAAGCGGAAAATTTGTCAAACAGCAGTTTATTTTTACAAAGAATAACTTTTACAAAGTTTTTTAAAGGCATATATTATATTACACTCATAGATGCTCAAAATGTCGTCCGTGGTATTAAAATCATGCATTTTATTCATGATGTAAAGAAATCAAAATAGAAATGAGTAAGCACGCATTTTATTCATGATCTCATCTGACCCTCAAATTTTCCTCTTTTCTAGCGACCACCCTGTATATTGGACTTTGAACGCCGCTACCAAAGAGCGTATAACGAAAACATGATGGGAGACTATATTTGGGGGCTGATACATGAAAGTATTTACATTACAGTCGCAAATCTCTAAAAACTACTCACTTCTAAACATTTTTGTATAACTTTAGTATAAATACATGTAAATGTTGATTCATATGCTGTTTTATTCAGAGCTTATGTAAATGAAAATGTGCACATTTGCCCGTGTTTACATAGAAAATAGGTTAATTTCTAAATTTACATTATTTAGGACATAAAAGCAGTTTTAAGGGAATAATGGCCATTTTTTGTACTTTTACAACATGAACAATTAAGAAATAATACATACTATCCAGGAACAAAATTTATGATACATAGTGTTATTATTGCTCATTCACCACAGTCTCGAATGTATTGTTAATATTTTCTACACTTACAAAAATATATTCCTTTTTCTTTGAAGCATTTTTACCATTATGCTATTTTAAGCTACAGTTTCAACACTTTCTGTCTTGCGGTTAACGTCTTTCATTTTGTGTCAATAATCGTTCAACTAATCGTTTAAGATTTTCTGAAACTTCAACAGAAAAAAGTTGCTATTTATATGCAGTTTCATCTGATAACACAACAATTATTGGAAGATGAATTTAACTGTTTATGTGTGACTTTAACTTACTCCAGTTACACTGACAACCAGAGGACTTTTTTTTTAAAATAAGTAAATCTACGTTGCATTACGTAGTTCGTATATTATCACCCGCTATAGCATCAATAAAATGGTTTTCTGCAAATAATTTATCAGTCGACGTAAAGCTTTTGGATGAAATAACTGGATAAGCCTTTCCACACCTTCTGTAAATTTGGCTACAGTATCAACTTTGCTCTTATTGGTGTGTCACATTAAACCCATTTGGTAAGAAAGTCATGAAAGCCAGATAGTTGTTATGGCTCTCAGAGGGAAAGTTGATTAATGTTGTTAAAGTTGGTCCTTTCATACTAGCAGGAAGATGAATAATTTGCTATTTACTATTTCATTTGTTTCCTTTGGAAATTATTTCCAAATAAGCATAATATCTTCGTTTTTGAACTGATCAGCTAGATTGTGGAATTGGATTACATAGTTATATAACTGGAATATTTAACATTCTAAAATCTTAAGTGACGCAGTTTAGGTAGACCAGACGAGTTAATGTATTCATATTTTGTTTAATAACGCTGAGGTTGGTATTTTTGAGAATATGCGGACAGAAGTGTTGTTGGTTTGGAAAGATGCTTCATGCTGGCATCATTATTCTGTTGTACTTCTTCCGATTCATTATCGTAACTCATGCGAACTTTATAGATAAAGATTATTTTTTGTTTTTTCACTTTCCGCACTTTACAAATGTCTTTTCGTACCTCTTCCATTTTACTGTTATAATTTTTCTGTACATCTCCAATACTGTTTTTGTTCTTGTCTCGAACCACGACGGCTATCTGCACTAGCCTTCACTAATTTAGCAGTGTAAGACTAAAGGGAAGGCATCTAACCATCAGGACCCACCGCCAACTCTTAGGCTCTTTCACCAACGAATACTGGGATTGACCGTCACATAATAAAACCACGGCTGAAAGGGCGAGCATGTTTGGTGTGACGGGGATCCAAACCCGTGACCCTCAGATTATGAGTCAAGTGCTTTAACCACCTGGCCATGCCTGGCCATATTTGAATTGATATAATAGAGAAAAGGAAGTTAGTAAACATTACACACCGCCAACTATTAGGCTACTCTAATTAAATTATGAGATACGATTTTGTGTATTAAAAAGACGAAAACTATGAACCATTGGATCCTTGGATAAAAAAGGTATAATTATAATGGAAATATTAAACTGTACAAATGGGCTGAGTGTTAGTAATAAAAGCAAAACAATAGTTAAATTTCATCCAACTTCCTTTACTTAGAGCAACAAACAAATCGATTGATAAAGCGTGTTGCGAGTTATATTGGTCAACTGTTCTTGTGATAGGCAAACAGTTGAATGCAGAAGTGGAGCTTTAAATAAGTATTTGTTTTACACTGTTCCTTGTTTCTCTATTTTATAAAGTCTTCAATCAATAATATCTGATCAACAAATATAACACGCAAGCATAAACACACGTAGAACAAACACCTGCATTAACTTTCTCCATGTTACGAACACCTTACTTAGGTATACCTATAGAATCTTGATTACACTGAAAAAAATTGGTATGCAATTGTACAGTGACTTATCTTAGAAATTTATAGTTTTTAAAGGGTCAAGGTCACGAAAAAAATCCTATATGTTAATATGGGGATCGAGTTTCACATCAGTTTTGCTCTGTAACTCAGTCAAAAATAATCAGATATTCATGACTCTTGGTGGACATACACAGAAGTTTTCATCATTGTTATGTCAAAAATCGTCCGTGTCTGTTTATATCGATAAACATACATATATACTTTTCTAGTTTTTGAGAGCCCAGTTTGTTCAACTGTGTGCCCCTCTAGGTTTCAATGTCTTATATGGAACACAACATAATTAGGTTGCTGTAAAAAAGGAACACACATTTGAAAAACAAGTTACATAGTTTTGTCTTACTTCATTATCTTATTTAGGATAACAGTGTACATATAACATATATACATAACCTATTTTCCGACTAGTTTAACAAGAATCTAGTTAACGTGAAGACATTAAACTGTATTAAACATCTGCGAGTTAGATAACAATGATTAAAGGTAGATAAAAATCACGTGACTTCTTTAAAAAGGTAAAGAGAATTATTGCCTATTTCTTAAGTCAGTATTCCGAAGGTGTACTAAGCTGTGTTAACAAAGTCCTGAGTTTTGAAATATATTTTAACAGTTTTAAGAAATTAGGTTTTTAGTTGTAAGATTTATCACCCTGCGAAGTTGATGAAATGGTCCAATTGTGGTAAAACCTATATGAAAAAAAATTAATTTTCCCTTCACTGAGGAAAAATTTTCATTTATATATTTTGTTGTTTTGATTCTATACAACGTTGTAATATATTATAAACGACACCCATAAAAACAAATAATACAGGCTGATCAAATAGACCAAAAATGGTAAGCCTCACCAACCACACAACGTTGCATTACATTTTTATTCCTGTTGTGTCACAGGTGAATGGTTTATAATGCACTACAGAGTAGCCTCAATAACTATTAACCATGTTAATGAAGTCACAAGACATCACTGTTTATCCATCAAATTACGATGCATTTCATTAAATTTATGATACACAAATTTGTTTTTTCACCCGTGTATATTGTTTGCTCAAGAAGAGTATGATATGTTACTGTAAGACGAGAATATCTTTTAGGTATGATGAATTTTATATTATTGAATTTAATAATCAGTCAGAATCTGCTAATACCGAGTATTTGTTTACCTATGCATCGATTAAGTACACTATAGTGAAATAGACAAGTGTCTACAGAAAACAGCTTTAATAACACATTTCCATCCGCCTAGTTTCATCAACATTTTCTAGACGTTAAACAACAGGCACTGTCAAGTTTTACTTGTCTCTGTAAACACAGTTTGATAGAATGCGCTCGATTAATAAGCGTCTTTCTTCTTATGACTAAGGACGACGTTGTGAGAGAGCTTCGATTGAAATACATTGCTACAAGATGACGTCACAGTAAAACAAGTATCATCGTCTAATGTTTCAAGTACAGAATAAACAGCACATTGCTTAATGAGAAAAATATATTAACTATTTATCTGCTTACTTTAAATGAGATGAACGTAATTCTTGACATTCAAAGATGTCCTTCCATAAAGCTAACTAGACGAAACTACAAGGTTTCTACTCGTGTCTGAAATCATCGATTGAACAAAAGTTTCAGTGCACTTCCATGACAGGAAGAGATGAGCTGTTACGGATATTGAGATACAACAGGAGATTTCCACAGAGACCGATAATAAACAGCTGTGTGAAACGATCAGTTTATGTTAGAAATTTCCTTTCATGTGAAGGAATAGCAGCGCATAAAAATCTGGAACAAAAGCTGCAGTAATCACTTTATTGTAGAACTTATGTGCATGAATGAAAACTACTGGAAGGAAACAATCAAGTCACTTGAAATATTTGTTTATATGGATTACAACAAATTGGAAAAAAACAAGAGTAAAACGTTCAGGTTACTTCAAAAAAAATCTTTATGTGAATGAAACCTAATAGGGAAAATAAGTTAGTACAAAGATCAAATTACTTAAAAGGGTCGTTATATGAACAAAAATAAGAAACCTAGTCAGAAGTTCGAAATTATATTAGAAATCTCGCGTCACACGTAAAGTTTAGGAAACTATATAATAAATTAATTATCTTCAAATATTTTGTATTTGTCAATTCTGATTCTGGTTAGTGTAACAAGTGTAACAGCAACGTCTTAAACACTATTCAGTGTGGCTTACATGATAAAATTTCTGTTTGAAACATGATGAAGAATCCAGTATGTCGTTGGAAATGATGGCTTTACTTTAAGTCAAGAAATTGAAGCGGTGTATTAAAATCGAAATCTGCAATATGCATATTCTATTTTATAATTTACAGAACAATTCACATGCTGTTTGATATACATCTTTGAATTATAAGACTACTTTGAAATTATCTCTCATTAGATAGATTTTCGCTTAGATTATTTTATTTTTAAGTTGACAAAGCACTAAAATAAATCCAGTTGCATTATGTATGTTTATCTGATCTAGTCTGGTTAGTTTTGGATAGTTTTATGTTTACGTTTTGCAAAATTCCATGTTGTTTTGCTTGCTTTAATTTGAGATGTCAGATATACGGATGCTTAATTGTACTTATAATTACAAAGTTCCATAGAACTCATCTTTCAACTGTTGATTGTGTTCACTGCAGTCACCAAGGTAACAAGTTACTGGATGGGACCGTAAGATTAATCCTTGATCACGTATTTTGTTACATTTTCTACACGCCCACTACCGTAGGTGTACATCGACTTCTATGGTCGCATGAAAATAAATGTACAGAATTTCTTTACACGCAACCAAATGATGTATATACGTCAGAGAAAAGAATATACAAACACAGGTTTCATTCTGGTAGTAAAGTTGCCGTGAGTAGTCACAATATTCTGATGTAACCAATCTGTCTTAGTATCCTGACAGTAATCCTCAAGTTTTTATTATTCTGTTTAAAGTCGTAGGTTTCACGTGTACTCATTTTTTATCCAATGCCAGAGCATGCCTTAAGTACAACTAGTCCGTACCTAATGTTAAACAAACTTTTGTGCAGTTTATTTCTCTGTTGTTAGTATGTGTAGGAAACAATATGTGCACAATGAGATGCTTATAGGTTATCTCACGTGCAGCTGACAGAAGTGTGTGTTAACTTATTAATATCGCTCACTTACTTGGAGGACGGTGGATGGAGTTTCTAGATGACGAACTGTCTATGAACATTTATAATGATAACAATAGCAGTGCGCGTTACGTACTCGTTGAACAATTTTACATCATTATACGGGAGTGATAGTACAGCTACTATATTTATAGTTAGTCATATTTGAAATATGTGTACTCCTTATTTTCATCTTCACCCATTTGATATAAAGATCTTAAGGCACTTCATTGGAAGGGACTGCAACATTATTTTCTAGACACGTGTCTACCGTTGCTGCATTACACTATCTGCTGGTTGGAAATTTGATGTGAATTAAAGGTATGAGTGCTAAACATCTCGCTGAGACTCACGGCGTATTTTACTACGTTAGCATAGCATAAGATTGTAAAATACTGTAACAAGATTTACGATGCACAACATAGTGTGGAAGAGAAAACAGGAAACTGTTTACATGTATGAGAATGAGAAACATAAATGGAATTCCGTAAAACTTGGTTGAGAGCTTAGTGTAGTTACGGTCTGTATAAACATTGTATTCAACAAGCTTGTAATCAATCTGGTTTCTGTAGTACAGAGAACGAAAGTTACACTCAAAATTGTGACTAATATCGAAAGTTTACTGACACAATCTCCCATGAATAATGTGACCAGATTTATTGGATTATTTGTTTTGAATTTCGCCCAGAACTACTTAAGGGCTTTCTGCGCCAGCCATCTGTAATTTAGCAGTGTAAGAATAGAGGGAAGGCAGCTAGTCATCACCACCCACCGCCAACTCATGGGCTATTCTTTTACCAACGAATAGTGGGATTGACCGTTACTTTATAACACCCCCACAGAGAAAGGGCGAGCATGTTTCGTGTGACGGGGATCCGACCCCGCGACTCTCAGATTGCGAGTCGAATGCTTTAACCATTTAGCCATGCCGGGCCGCTCGCTGTTGATTCCAGTTTAACTTGTTAAACACAACAAAACTACAAGTTCCTAGATAGGGAAAATGTGTTAAAGATGAAAACTTTCCACACACATCAACAGGTGTAAAGCTTCAAAAAGTGGTTCAAGTGACGTTTTTGGTATATCTCTTAAAATTATTACCAGTCCTGAAGTACTAACACTAATGTTAATTTTCAGCATTAAAATTGGTTTATAAATCATACCACAAAGCTATATTAGCGCTGTTGTTGCTTTTCCTGACTTACGTGTCAAGGTAAACACAAAGTAAAAGAAAACTGGAAAATTTATAATTTCTAGTCTCAAACAATCTGTTAAAAGTACGATTGTATGACAGAACCCATACCTCTATGACCTGGGGACTAAGATATCACGTTTATTAACATTTGAAACGAGCTTACAAAAGATGTAATAAGGTACTTTATACAATATTTATTAGCTAGTGTTATCTTATGAAAAAGTGTCGTACAGTTTCAAAGATCGTGAAAACGTTATATACTTAGCACACTGAACTTTAAGATAATTATAAGATAGGTTTAAAAATCGGGAATTCAACCTTTGCCGTCTACTGTCACCCCTCATTCTCTCTAATGTAGATTGTGGTTATATACATGTATATATACTTATCGTAAAAAAGCAGTATTTCAGGGGCACATTCAAAAGTTTGGACGTCGTATAGAATGGTACACAAGCTGTCACTAAAGCTAAATATAGATACTGTTCATCAAACATTGCAATACACAATGACACTCGTTTCACCTAAACTACCAATCTCGTAATCTTAAAAGAAGGAAAGACAAAAATTCAGGAAAACAACGTGATTTTTAAACACCCTCTACCATATCCCAACTTCCTTGAGTTAAATCAATTATTTTAAATGTGCTTCTAGTGAAACTCAGTTCCTTCAAAATTAGTTTTTTTTTGCGTAGAATCATGTTAAATATGAAGTTTCCTTATAATCACCATGTCCATCAAAATATTTTAAGCTAACGTTTCCTACCTATTAACCCCTTATCAAAAAGATTTTGGTAACTGATAAAATAGTTTCCTTTTCTTCCAACTGATTAATTGGTTATTTGAAGTCACTCTAACAGCTTCAAAAACTTCATAATACGATAAAACATATCAAAGTAATAGAGTAAAATAGCTCCACACTTCTCATGCAGATTGGACCCATATTTTAAAAAAACAAAAACATTTCACTTGCATTTCCGCTAAACATAGTTTCTCGCAGGCTTATGACAAAAATTACTTTTCAATACCAAAGTTCCTCAGATTAAAGGCGAAAATACAAATCAGTCTTAATTTAATTTCTCTTTATATCAATCAGCTGTGATGCATCAACCTTTTCGGTACGTTACGTTAGAAAATATGTTCCATTGGTTGGTAGTTAGGGTGATATTACATCACAAGAAGGCGGCCAGGTGGTTAGGGCGTCCGATTCGTAATCAGGGTGTTGAAGGTTTGAATCGCCGTCACAATAAATATGCTCAGCGTTTAGCCGAGGGGGCGTTATAATGTACTATCAATCCCACTATTCGTAAGTAAAAAAAGTAACCCCTCGTGTAGCGTTGCACAAAATTTAAACATTTTTCTCTGTCTATGCATGAGAATATCTTAATACTTTAATCTACATTAATTGATATATGTTTCTGAAGTTCTATAAGTCACTATAAAAAGTGTAAAAAACAACAATCATTTGGTTTTAAATCCCATAACTTGCAGTTAAAATGTTACTTTAATGAACCATTTGAGAAAGTAAATGTTATGATTTATCATATTAAAACATAACCAAGGGTGACCATAACAGTAATGATGGTTTTTGAAAGTTACAACCTTATCTAACCCAATGTATGCTTTTAATAAGAAGAGTACATTAATGAGGTTATTTCAGAAACTGGGTTATAGAACGCAGTGCATAACATTTTGGAATCACTATCATTTAATTAAATCGTATTTGACTTGATGAACCATCGCAAAATGCTCTAAATATGAAAATAATTAGTTACTGTGATTACAATCCAGAACCTAAATGGTAAACGCCAACACTGTGTATCTTAATTTTGTCACTCACCTTGCTAACTTTCTATGGTTAGGGTGCGACTCGTTGCAAGCATCTTTCTGGATGTTTTACAATGCAATAACTAAAAAAAGTCCCTATTTTACAAATTTCGAATCCACAATCTGAATACCTTCATGATCTGAGTGTCAGGGCCGACGCAAGGATACTTGGCGCCCTAGACGAGCCCTTAGATATGCGCCCCTATTAAGTTTTGATAAGTTAATGTAGGAACTCCATTATTGTATTGCCCATCTTAAGTCTCGAAAAAACATTTATAACGTGTACATTTTCATCTTATGGTTTCATATCTTCATTCATGCAAATAACCAATCTATTATTATTATAATAATTCAATAAGGAAAATATGAATGAAATACAATTTATTGTCAAGCCTTATTATAAGGTAATCTGTAAAAAAAGAAAATATACATATTTTAAGCATTTAGTTAGCTCTCTTAACCTATTATTTACAGCATTAAATTATTATTATTGTATTCGAACCCGCGACCCTCGAATTACGAGTATTGTGCCTTTACCACCTGGCCATGCTGGGCCGAAAAGAAAAGAGAAATAATAAAAATTGGAAATGTCATATCTCAAGTATTACTATATAGATTGCCATGAAATTTGGTACGTGAAGTGATAGTCCATGCCGGACCCATTTAGTGGAAGTATAGGTATAGTAAAAGGATTATCATGATAAGAAAGTATACGAGATTTACAATATGGCTATCTTATAATAAAGATACACAGAGAAAGAGAAGTAACATCGTTTCAATCTTTCTCATACAAGTACTTTAAGTAATATTTTATGAAAAGCAAAATTGGATATTTTAATATATACAGATTTAATAACGTAACGTAACAGCTTATCTTCTTATGCAGAATAAAATATATAAAAAACAAAAGTACCAAAAACAAGAAATTGTGTTAAACTTGGTACATTAGCCACTTAAAATTCATATGATTATAAAAAAAACAACTGAAATATGCAGCGTAAATTAAAATATAATATTAAACAGGTATTTTAATTACCAACTAGAGGTAAAAGATTGATATGTATTCCTATCAATAATATTTAACTTAACGTCTTTTATGAATCATCTTTCATGTTAAAAGCACGAGCCCCTCGGGCTTATCAAGTGAGATGAAATGCATAAAAGTAGGCATTTAGTTTTATATTAATGTTATAGTGAAGAATTTTCCGCAACATTACTAATTACGACTACCTTTTATGCCAGCCTTCACACTAGCGACTTTCCATGTGGTACACCATACCACATTATTTTTCACAATATTACTTTTATGTCAGTCTTCACACCAGCGACTCTCCACCTAGTACACCATGATACGTAATTTTTAAAATATTTCTTATTACGATTACCTTTTATGCCAATCTTCACTCTAGCGACTCTCCACCTAATACACAACATTCACAATATTACTTATTACGACTACTTTTTATGCCAGTCTTCACAGTAGCAACTCTCCACCTAGTACGCCATATCACATTATTTTTCACAATATTACTTTTATGTCAACCTTTACACTAGTGACTCTCCACCTAGTACATCATACTAAATTATTTTTTTACAATATTACTTTTATGTCAGTCTTCACACTGGTACTCTCCACCTCGTACACCATAATACACATTTTTCACAATATTACTTATTACGATTACCTTTTATGCCAGTCCTCACACTAGCGACTCTCCATCTAGTACAGCATACCACATTAATATTACTATTTTACGTCTTTGCGACTTTTAAAAAGTTTATTTAAATGAATATTGTTTTTCGCACAAAAGTGCTTGACTTTCTTAATGTTCAAGAGATAGACTAGATAGATGGCAGTTAGTCAACACCACACAACGCCTGTTCTTCGCCCACCCTTTACTAACATGTAGTGGGAACGACCGTTATTTTAGAACTTCTAATGGCTAAAACGACGAGTAAGTTCTGCGTCATGATTCGTTCTCACTGTCGTCAGCTTGTGATTCGACTCCCTAATCACTAGATTATGATAGGGAATCACTCCCAAGAGGAAAGAAATGCAATCTAAAGATTAGGAAGTACTGCCTTAATAAAATTATTAAAATAAAGCGCTTGTCGAAAACATACATGAAACTGAATTAAAACTGCAGCTAATAAGTTTACACATAATAATACACGTTTTTAAAAACATTTTATAACTCATTTTAAGCAGTATTTAATTTACATTATTCACATATTTTCTTCCTAATTAGACCATTTGACAAAACATTTCAGCGTGAATGATTGTTTCTAAAAATGTTTAAAAGTTTAAAACAAATCCAATTTTCTTAAAAAAAATATTTCTCTCTAAGATCAGTCTTTTCATAAATGCCCTTTTTTCTTCTTATTTGTAAGGAATCTGTTTGTGTCTTTGTAGTTCAGTACAAAGCTACACAATGGACTGCATGTTCTTTGTTCATAATGTGTATTTAAACCAGAATTTTATGGATATAAATTTCCAGACTGAACCACTGTTAGTGACATTTTTAAGGAGATTAGATGCAATCCTTTTACCTTGGGTTATACCTGAGTATGATAACCATAGAATACATATGGACTTTTCATCTGTCTAGTTTTAATTTTATTTCGCAGAATAACGTTGAAATTAATGATAAGTTAATCAGAAACATCAATTCTCAATATTTTAGAGATTTTCTGGGAAAATACATTTCACTTATAATAAAACCTCAATGACCAATTAAAGATTAATTCTTAATAATTAAAAATGCCCCCCTTCGGAAAATAAAACACACAGTAAATTCATTCCGAAATGTTTCTCAAGTGAGCAAAGATCTATCAAGTAGTCTTCTGGTGTATATTAACAAGGTCTTATTTTGGTTTACATGAACCGTATTTTTTGTTTACCGTTTATTTATATTAAAAATATATATGTATATAACATTCTAACAATTCACTTACTAATGTATGGCATTAATGAATGACAATAAACTTCTTAAACATTATTGTAACGTAAACAGCCGATAAGTAAAAAGAAATTCCTGTACATTTTGCGAGTAGGCTCATTTTATGTTCAACTGAATTGGTCACAAGCCGTTCTAGTTTTCTTTCATTCGTAAGGTATTTAACTGTGAATTTAAAATTTCATGCAATTTGTATTGTTGTAGTCACGTAATTATTGAGTTTATTTACCACCATCCAACCAAACCATAGAAATTAGAAGTTTAATTAGGTTCATTTATACATGTTTTTATTACTGAATCATTTGATATCAGAAATCAATAAAAAAAAGCTTCCTAATAAACATTATTGCAAAGTAAAACTCGAAAAGCAAAAATAACTCTGGGACCGAGACTTTTATCCAGAAACTACGGCTAGAAAGGCCAATGCTCTATCTAGGTGAGCTATCTAACAATAAAAATATTTTTCAAGAAGTTGAGCTTTATTTGTGAATTTGGCTTATGACATGTTTATCATTATTTTGTGAAAGCGTATTAATTACTAACAGACAACCACGTAGCGAAGGCATGTTTCATGTCAGGAATATTTTATTTTTATTACAATCACGATGTTCAACTTCTATTACATTAAAAAATTAATGATAAGGACGATACTTGCATTTCTAGCTGAATTGGTGGTAAAATACATTTAGTCAACTCCAGAGATCATTACTGAAAACATGGAGAGAAACCTAAATTAGATTCCTTGTCTTCACCTAGGGTCATGATAGATCTTTTCTGTCTGTTTCAAGGAAGGTGTGTTCTACAAAAGGGGTAACAGAAGAGATAAAATGGACTGCTAAAACACAGTTACACTTATAAACACGAGCAGTGTGTAACAAAATGCTAAAACAATGCTAAGTAAACGCTCATTCAGTTCATACAATATTATTTTCCAAATCTCGTATTATATCTAACAGTACAGATGGATAAAAACAAAATACTATGGCAATAGGAGTGAATTATTAATCACATGTTTACTTTTAAAAATCCGTTATATGCTTTCAATTTTCATACCACTTCTAACAATTAATTTAGGCAAAATATCATATCGTGGCGACAGGTTGGTATATTAAATACCTATTGATAACATGTAAGAAATGTGTAATGTAGCATTTCAACTCGTATAGGGAGAGTGAAGAATGATGTGATGTGTATAGTAATCAGTTTTATTGTAATGTTATGCAATTCATACATCATTACTAAATGTAGTGCTCTGCTAATTGAACATAAAAACTTCTGTGTTATATGACTGAAATTAATCACTTGTTTATTTTTAACGACGCTGCATCTTCAGTCTTGGTACATCGTACGGTGCACGCCCGCAAGACGTAGTTACTGAACAATGATGACCCGCTATACTATATAAATAGTCTATTGTTGGTTCGGTTCGGCCTTGCCTCACAGTTATTTGAAAATCGATAAAGCTGCAGTACCCTGTTGAGAAACATGATCATGTTATTTTGCGGTTTGATTTATGAGATTTGTACTTGTTATAAGGTGTGGTTATTATTAATTTGTATATGCATGTTGTCACACAAAATCCAGGCGAGTAAAAAAAAACAATTACTTTCGATATCGTCGAATAACGTCTTAAATGTTATAGTTCTTTTCAAACTATTTTCTGTGATTTTTTTTTTGTTATGACGTATGTTTCATAATATTGTTTTCTTTCATCTAATCTATGCAAAGCTTATTACATATGTTCCTCAATCATTCAGCGGGTGAGATCGAAGCTTTTTAACGCTAAAACTTGTGGCTCGATTCTCCCATTATCGATACAGTGCACATAGCTTATGTATACAGTTTTTATTTTTAGTTAACAAACAAACTTAAATTCATAACTCTAACATTTGTTAAACAGTCTTATATTTGTTAATGTTTTTAAAGTAATCCGTTTAAAATATCCCTCGTGGTACTGAACATATTTTCCTCTACAGTGCACATGCTGACCAGGACGATCCAAGGAACCTATATAAGTGAAGGTGGAGGGTTTGACTACGATCAATCTTGGATTTGCGCAATGTAAGTGTAGTGGCTTGTTGAATGAAGAGGTTTCAAATTCAGTTATGTTTATTATCAACAAACTAATTCTGAAAAATGTAATATCAAAGAAGTTTTAAAAACCATCAGATTTATTTATAACAACATAAATCCAATTATTATCAAATAAGATTTAGATTGTTTATGCGATTTGTTACAAATGAATTAAATGGTTTTCATTTAATAACTTGCTTGGTTACAATAGCACTAATTCTTGATGACGAGAAACCCACTGGAAGTAAAAATGTATTTTGGAACAGCTGGTATGAGTATTTTTTTCTAATAAAGCAGAACAACGTTTCGAAATTTTTATATCGTCGTCAGGTTAATCTTTTTATTAACCTAAATTAACCCAGGAATTCTGAAACGTTGTTCTGCTTTATTAATAAGTGTTTAATACCCATACCAGCCGTTCCGAGATAAAATAGCACTAATTACTTTTTCATTGTAAATAATAACTAGTATGAAGATTGTAGTTAAAATGTACGCCGCAGAAAAGCACATTTCTCGTATGAATATTGTAGTTACGACTTATATTACTATGTAAATTTTTGTTAAAGAAAATTATCTTATTTCGCGTAAAGCAATATTGTTATTATTATTATTATTATTAGCTGTATATCGCAGAGTATTAATTTAATGTAGTACAAAACTTCTGTTATAATCTAGATATTGTAGGACGCTGACTAAGATCATTGTTGTAATAACGTACTGATCTTGTGTACTGTACTAATACTGCTGCAGGAGATGTCCTTCTGAGAGTAACTGTTTCACGTAATTATGTGGTAATTGGTACTTTTGCTGTAATCCCTAGATATCACAAGATAATTACCTGCATGCCTTTTGTGACCTGGATATTTTAGAGTCTACATAATGTGAAGACAGTATTATGATACTTACTTTATATAGCCATTGTAAATCTGATGTTGGGCGACAATGATAAACTGGTGTAAACTGGATGGGAGAGAATCTATGAACACGCAGCTCAGTTGAGAGAATCTTTCACGCGTTCTAGGTAACAGAGATCAACATATCCAACAAGAATCTTCGTCTGAAAATAAAGATCTACTCGCACTGCTTACAAACAGCTGGAGAATAAAATTTAATTACCCTATTGCGCACGAAGGCGTAGAGGTCAAGCTGTATGACGCAGTGTTCGTGGATTTGTGCGATCGGGATGTTGAAATGTACACTGGAAACCATTGTTTTAGTAGCTTGGATAGTGTATAGAAATCCTGTAGGGAGGAGGGCTTGACATTCTGGACTTATGATGGAGCATTTTGCAATGGAATATGTTTCAGATCTATTGTCAGGTAAGCACGGGCAGCTGGAGCGATTTGAAATGAAACTGCTTGCTGAAGTTCCAGAATTCTATTAACATAAGATATAGTGAGTTCCAGAGATTATTTGAGAAATCAACACTCAGTTCATTCTGTAAATTATTACTGAGTTTCAGTTTTAGGCTCAATGGCTTGTAATGAAAGAATTCCGTTTCATACCTTGCAGAGAGAACAATGGAGACAGCACATCGTGATATTTTGATTTAAAAAGTGAAACAAAAGAAAATTTCTGAAATAGAAAATTCTGCATTGTGAAAGGTCTTTAATAACCTGCTTTATTGTAAAACCTTCTCAAAAGAAAAATTGTTAATCTCCTCCATAATCTCATCCATAAAAAATAAATGTTTAAACCTGAACATTTAAGATTATTTAATGTTTACACTACCTGTACTGATTTTAAGGAGTTCGCTGTTTTAAAAAAAAATGAATATTTCATAAAAGGCTCATTTAGAAAACATTCTTTTAATTTTATTGGTTTAAAATTGTAACTAAAAAAAGGAAGTTGGACATTTCAGTTTAAAATAATTGTTATTATCCACAATTTGGCATACTTGTCGCTATCCTTAGCACATCTCGAGACTGTCTGCCAATACAGGCGGGCCTTACTAATTACCACAAGTATCAGAATAAAATAACCAGAAAGTAACAAAAGCTGAGCACAAAGTAACCATAATGCACCAGAAATTACCTCAAGCTACAGAATAAACTGAGACATTATGTATATAATGTTCTTTCATTGTCTTTCATTAAATATTCAAACTATAAGTCTAGGTTACATATTTAATAGACGTGTGATTAATAAAGTTTATTAAATTAAAAAAAAAGTTGATTTAAGGAACGAAGATCAAATTTACAGTCGGCTTGAGTCAAAATGTTTCTCGCTAAACTCAACCATGTTCTACAACTAAACCATCGAGGTTTTAAACTTAATGAAGGTCTCAGTTAAAGCTTTTATTTACTTAACACGCCCTAGATCAAGGTTATAAGATTACAGATTATCTCAAGTAAATTTTTACTTTGTATAGCATACCATAAATAAACGTTATTATCTTATCCAAGACTTGAGTGAAATATTTGTGTACTAGAGTGAATATAATTGAAAAGTTAAAATAGTGAAGTGAATGAACATCAGAATTGAAAGCATATACTTAATACAACAGTTATTTTATTTCCTTGCAAGAAACAGTTTGTTAAAAGAGATTACTAAAAACTCCTGATGATAAAACTAAAAAAAACAAACCAAAAAAGTTTGTGTGTTTATATATAACAAATCAGTAAAATATTTTGATTAATTACACGTGTAAACATCTTTGGTTACCTAATTTATGTGTATTTTTGTTCAGCTATACCCACCCGTTTAACTTACAAAGAAGGCACAGGGACTCCTCGGATGGGGCTAAGATAAGTCATATACAAATATCGATTCCTTCTACCTAGCCCTCCAGTGGCTCGGCGGTAGTCCTGCGGACTTGCACGCTAAAATCCGGGTTTCGATACCCGTGGTAGGCAGAGCACAGATAGCCCATTGTGTAGCTTTGTGCTTTATTCAAAACAACAATCCTTCTACCTGTCGCTTTCCTGGGTGACATAAAGCTATGTGCTTGTTTTGATGGTAATCAGTGCAACGGTTCTTCGGTTATAAACGTGCACAGAGAAGAGATTGACACCCACGAGGATGAAATGGGAATTCAAATTGTAATGCCAAACTTTTTACATCAATCCCTGGGTAACTAACTCTTTGGGTACATGGAAGTTTTGACGATGAGTACCAATTGGTCCAATGGTTCTTATAAGCGGAAAGAAAACATACGAACTTGTTGTGCTAACTGCCAGAGGGAGTAAACTAAGTAAATACATTAATTGTGAATATTAGACCACTAGAACAAATTAGTGGATTATCATAGCATTCTAGACTATAACTTTAGTCCAGACTCAGTGGAATTTCTTGAAACGTTTATTTTGGAATAAAATATGCACCTTTTCAACTGTGACATAACGATTGTAGGTTTAAGGTAGAAAAGATGTAGAAAATGCTAAAAGTATTTGTTATTTTCAAATATTGTTATATTTTTCGGTAAAAAATCAACAAATGCTGCGATGAAGTGAACAGTTTTGTCCATTTCTCTGTTTATAACTCTGCATTCTTCGCAACCAAAACTTTGAGAAATATGTTTATTTTCAACTATAAAGCCATCTATTCAAAAACATATTTATGAAATGACGACTTCAGCTATAATCTCTAATTGCATGACAATTTTTCAAGCCCTTTTGGGGGTATACCACTATATTTAGGACAGCATCTTTCTGAGTTTTCTGTAGTTGTATCTGAAATTTTGTTGATTTCAGCGATGTCCCGCTGTATTTAGTACAGAGACAATATATTGTAACGGAAGAAATACAAATAAATGTAGCTGCAGTGTGGTGAAATGTGGAAAAAAAAGTGTTTGCTATAGTTTCTGTCAGGAAAAGAGAAATATGGGATCACCGGTCCGACCAAATGACCAAGATCTGAGTTACCATGCGTTTCTAGATATTACCATCAGTCACTTTTATAGACTCATGAATCTTGTCATCAGATACTTTTTCAACAAGGAATAAACAAGATAGCTGCGCCAACAAATATGTGCTATTTTTATTGCATAAATAAGTGAAAGGTCGAAGAAACGAGATGTCGTACTTCAGTCTCATGTCCTCCATCCAAGTTTCCTATATATCTTTCAGGTGACACGTTTTTATGTCTAGAATTTGTTCTGAAGAGTGCCTGTCTTCGAACTTACTAGAAGCAATCACTTTATGATCCAAGACGAAACTAGGCCATTTGAGGCGAACACTAATGATATTAGTTAGTTTCTCCTCGCCGATATAATAATACTAGTCAGATTCTCCTCAACGACAAAATAATACTAATTAGTTTCTCCTTAACGATATAATAATACTAGTCAGATTCTCCTTAACGATATAATAATACTAGTCAGATTCTCCTTAACGATATAATAATACTAGTCAGATTCTCCTCAACGACATAATAATACTAGTTAGTTTCTCCTCAACGATATATTAGTACTAATCAGTTTCTCCTAGACGATATAAAAATGCTAGTCAGTTTCTCCTCAACGGGGCCTGGCATGGCCGAGCGCGTAAAGCGTGTGATTCGTAATCCGGGTTCGCGCCCGCGTCGCGCTAAACATGCTGGTGGCGTATAATGTGACGGTCAATCCCACTATTCGTTGGTAAAAGAGTAGCCCAAGAGTTGGCGGTGGTGGTGATGACTAGCTGCTTTCTCTCTAGTCTTGCACTATATATTATCATATAATGATAATAATGGTTATACAATTTCGTCTCTTTGAGAGTAAGTTCCAATAATTCTACAGATTCTTTGATCTTCAGTGGCTCCAGGCGTGCCTTGTTCTTAATATCCGCAAATTAACCGTTTCACTTATTGAATGTAATATTTCATCTTGAGTAACATTAATTGTGAATAAAGCTACAATAACTAATCACAAAATAGTTAAACCTGTATAGAAGTGCTGACTGTGTACTACCTTACATGAGTGCTAGTTATTTTTGTGAGTTTAGTTAAGATGCAATGCTGAAATCATTATCAAGTACTCGTGCGTTAGTGTATATCTATATAAAAACACACACATATATGTGTATGTGTAAAATAAAATGAAAAGATAAGAGTGTTTATTTATTTTTGTTGGTTTTATAATCAAAGACGTTTTTGTCCAAATTTCATACAAATAATTTTATATTAAATAATAAAATATATAAAAAATATAACATCAATAAAAAAGGAGAATTAGCGTAAGTTACCCTTAAGATAGTTAAACTCTAAGTTAGGCTGTAAGGCTTTATTAAATGAGTTTTTTAATTAGTCATTCTTAGTTCATTTTTGGAGCTACTCTGGCCTTGTTGATTCGTTTTCAGGTAATGTGCCTTGTAGCTAATTTTCTATTTTGTTAACATCTGTAAAAGAGTGTCTGCTTATTAACTGGATTTCATTTATGCCTAACGGAAAAACAACAAGAAGCTCGTCCTTTCTTGGTTTAGTTTTTACAGTACCTTAATTTACAACACTATTACAATTCTGCGTTATCCCTCTAAAGCACTAATGCCGTGATTAATATTACTGAATTTGCTAGCCATATTGTGTAAAGAAATTAACTATTTTAAGTTGTTGTTGTTTAGAATTAAGCACAAAGCTGCACAATGGGCTATCTTTGCTATGCCCACCACGGGTATCGAAACCCGGATTTTAGCGTGTAAGTCCGCAGACATACCGCTGAGCCACTGGGGGGCAACTATTTTAAGAGAGACTTGAAGTAAAATTAGCCTATTTCTAGCTGTAGAGCAGACTATACTTAAAATAGTGATTTTTTTTTTATTCACACGAAGCAAGTGATGTTAAAATAAAGAAATTAATTCTATAAATTGAGCATCTTCAAGAATTAGAAAATTGAATTTGCGTTTCTAACAAAAACTAGAGAATATAAATAAATGCGTAAAACCCTTATTTCTTGGTAATAACAAGTGGAACAGCTTTATGTTGCTTTATGTAAACATTATACCGTACAGTTGATTGCAATTAAACTTTAATCTGTTCAAATTTCCGTTTAAAGGGAAACTGGGGTCTGATGATAAATATATCGGATTATTAGTATATCTCAAAACAACTGGTATGGGCATTAACACTTTTACTAATAAGGAGAGAACAACGTTTCGATCTCCCTAGGTCATTTTCAGGTTAAGAAAAAGAGAGTGTTTGAATGTGACAGTTGAAGGACACGTGTCATAGATCATATTTAAACACTCTCTTTCTTAACCTGAGGATGACCTAGGAAGGTCAAAACGTTGTTCTCACCTTATCAGTAAAAGTGTTAATATTACCAGTCGTTCTGAGATATGCTTTTATTTCAAGCGGGTTTCTCGTAATCGAGAACATCAAATTATTTTTACTTTTTACTTTTAAGGTTCAAATACGTTTAGATAGATTATATTACCAATTACAAAAACATTACCATAGTGAACTTGACTTACGTCCTTGTCTGCAGGTGTAGCCTCCCCTCTCTACAAAGAAGACATGTGGCTATCGCTAGATTGAAGACTCCTGCCAATATGGGGCGTACGTCTCACGAGGTCCGATTCTTCATTTTGGTTCTGACACCCAGCAAAGAGGTAAAAACAAAGGATGAATCATGTTTCATTTAAATAAAGAAGAGCTAACGAGGAATGATTAACTATTAGAAGCAAGCAATCTCTTTGATATTTAGAAAACTCCGTTCTATTAATATCATTAGGAAGTTTGTATTAAAGGGAAGCATAACGTTGTTTTTTGTAATGTTTTTTGTTTTTGGACATGTGTAATATGTTTATAGGTAGAAAATGCTGCTCAGCTACGAAAGCTTAAAATCTTAATGCTAATACACAACATTAATGTTCACAAAGTGCAAGATTAGCACTTTCGTTTCTGCTTTATGATGAAATGAGTCAAGTGTTTCATTATATTTTGTCTTCAGGATTACCAACATGCGTTATTTTCAAGTGGGATGGACTAAACTCATAAAAATTGTTTCACGAAGTTTGGTTATTGTAGGTTTTGATTTCGGTTACAAAATCTACAAAAATCGGTTGCTTGCTCGTAAGATAAACATAACTTACACAAACCCTGAATACAACGATGTCCTCATATATTTCCAGTGGTGCATGGAAGGAACATAAAAAACACAAAACTTGTTTAAAGGAACGCTAGCTTCCTCTTTGAATAATTTTATCGATCAGTGATTCAATAGCAATAACATATATAATCTATTAAATCAGAAAGAAAAAAACACCACAATGTTAATTTGATATGGATGTCAAGTTATCCCCAGACAGCTAATCTATTTTCATAGAAAAGAAAATTGTAACAGTGTTAAACTGATATAAACACAATTTTGTTATCACATTTTATCCCGACTAATACAGAAAGAAACAACCGTGTTTCATTATAAAAACACAATGTTGTCATCAAATACTAACTTAAAAAGAAAAAAAACAACAAAGAAAATTATAACAATGTTAAACTAATGTAAGTTTAGTCATCAGAATGAGTTTAACTTTGGACGAAATTTTTAAAGTAAATCTTTAAAAAAAAAATCTGTTCTAATTTTCCTGTAATTTGTGTTTATGTTTCTTATTTAATTGGGTATATTTGTAAACGTTTTCTCTCTGGAATATGAACTACTCTTAAACCTCTTGGGAAAAGGGTTTTTATTAATACCGATGAGTATTTCACTAAACTAGAAAGAGTAAGTCGTAACTATGTTAAGTTGTTAGTCAAGAGAGAGCATGGATATTAAGGACTTTGTAACCGACAAGCGCAGCAGGTCTCCACTGAAATTAATCACGTTTCACATGTACCATGTTCCAGGTCTCTAGCTATCATAAGAACTATGTTTTTCGTTAATGGTGGTAACTTTAATAGCCACTATTAAGTATTATTGTCTACTACTGTAATTTCCGTTTCAAAATGCTTTTTCTGAGGTATAGAGAGATCATTTTTTGACCATATAGTTTAACAATTTTTGACTAGACTTTCCAGATGGCTTGAAGATTGGCTTCCGAGACCATATTTAACCAGGCCAAAGCTCAAAAGTTAATTGAAGTGTCAGTTTCGTCAGAGTATATCGTCGAATAGCGTTATTATATTTCCATGTTTGTCACCAATCTGACTCGTAATAATACACATTGATTTAGAGAAATATTTGAAAGCTTGTAAGCGCTTAGATTCTGAGATTTTATCAATTTTAGACTCTTACTGAGAGCGTTAGGAGATATGTCCAGTTTCATTACGATGGCTTTTCAAAGTCAAAAGGTTCGTTTTTGTAACTAATTATAACTTTCATTTTAAAGATCAGAAAACTACCCTAGCGTATATACAATCGTGATTTCGGAACTTTTTGTTTTTCGAAACACACTGTTGTACCCCATGTTTAGTTTCAATGGAAAACAATGAAGTTTTAGTTAACATTGTCTAAAAATCTCATGATTTGAATACTCTTTCCTTGAAAATATTTTTATATTCTCTCAGCCATAAATCTATTAGCGGGAGGGTTGTAATGTTAGATGAATCAAATATATAGATGTGGTTAAACATGTTTTCGTGTGCACCATGGCTCAATCAAATATATAGATGTAAACATGTTTCCCGGTGCGCCAAGGCTCACTCAAATATGAAGATATTAAATATGTCACCGAGTGCGACATGGCTCAATCAAATGTATAGTTGTTAAACATGCCTCCGAGTGCGTCATGACTCACATGTGAGGAAATATTATTTCAGAAACATACACATGCAAACTACGAGTTATGTTGTTAGGAATCTATTCGGTGTTGTTGCTACAATATAGAGGAACATAATCTTATTGATATTTGATGCAATTTGATATCTATTTGCCAGACCCAGCATGGCCAAATGGTTAAGGCTCACGGCTCGTAATTTGAAGGTCGCGTGTTTAAATTCCAGTCACACCAAACATGGTCGCTCTTTCAGCCGTGGGAGGGATATAATGTTACCATGAATCCCACTATTCATTGGTAAAAGAGTAGCCTTAGAGTTGGAGGTGAGTTGTGATGACTAGCTGCCTTCCCTTTAGTCTTACATTGCTAAATTAGGGACGGCGACCTCAGATTGCACTCGAGCAGCTTTACGCGAAATTAAAAACAAACAAATCTATCTGTTCTTTATTTGGTTGTTTACATTATTTTTTCAAGAATTTATTTTAGCTTGTACTGTTTTAAAACTTAGTGTTACGTAACTTTCTTAGTTATCTTTTAATTATCTTTGCCCATTATCGAAATATTATAATCCAAAGAAAGGATGTGTATAAAGGAAACTTATGTTGTGTTTATCATTTTAGAGTCTCTGTTAGCTGGCTGTCTTCCCTTTGGTTGCTAGTTCAATAGTAGGGACAACCATACCTGATATTTTGGTATCTCTAAAATAAATGTTTAATTCAAGTCCTTATAAGATTCTTTTAATGTCGAAAATCTGGACTGCTTAAATTAAAAAAATATATCTGTGAGGAAAAAAAGAAGCGTAAATTAACGTTATTCTAAACCCAGCTTTAATATTAAACGGTCTGCTTCAGATGCTTATATAAACAGCACTTTACTAATCACTGGTAGTTTTATTACGAAATCTAGAAAATATCTAAAAACTACTTATCAGTATTTAGTTTTCATTGCTTTGTGTACCTTAAATGAAGGGACTCAAGTAATTAATACAAATGACCCATACCGCTAAAGTATTATTATTCTCATTTGTATGTTGAACTTTGACAATTACATTCCATCATAGGACCGGCATGGCCAGACGGTTAAGGCGCTCGACTCGTAATGCGAGGGTCTTGGGTTCAAATATCTGTCGCACCAAACATGCTTGCCCTTTCAGTCGTGGTGGCGCTATAATGTCATTGTCAATCCCACTATTCGTTGGTAAAAGAGTAGCTTAAGAGTTGGCGGTTGGTAGTGGTGACTAGTTGCCTTCCCTATAATTTTATACTGCTAAATTAGGGACGGTTAGCGCAGATAGACATCGTGTAGCTGTGCGCGAAATTCAAAAACAAACAAACAGATAATACATTCCGTCGTATTAAATATAGATGTTTCTCATAGCTCTTTATCATATTATGTATATCATTATTGCTTACCGAACTTCTAAAAAGGTTTGATTAATGTTAAGCCTCTCAAGTATATATTAACAGGTGTTATAGTGGATATAAACTTTTAGTGTAGTATCTATAAACCATCATGCAATTGTTATGGGTGTTTCGTCTACTAGTTAAAGGTTTTTATTTTTTGTTTTCTAATGTATCTGTAACTTGAGAATCAATGTGTGTTTCTTGTTCCACAGTAATGTAAATCAAGAAAATCATGGCAATCGAAACAAATAAATCTGAATTGAAAATATTAGTTTTTGGAGACAGTGGGATTATTGTGTTTTGTAAAGGTCACTTTGACTTAATTAATTTGTAGCGAATAGACGCTCGAGAAACTACAAAAGTATCTTAATATATTTACGAATGAATCTGAGAGAATCCTTGTGTCATATTCCTGCTCCGCAAGAGCTTAGCTTATTCACATAAACGAAGCATGTGTCTTTCATAACTCATAGAATTATAAAATATCCAACATTTGTAATTGCTAAGAGCAAGGATACACAATGAATGATTCAGTGCATTCTAATCATTATAGGTTTTAATTTTCTTACGTGTTGTCGACTTTTGCTTTTAAGTGTTCATAGTCAATTTGTTATAAAGAATTGTCTCTGTTATTCTAAACGTAAACTTTAATCCTGAAATATGCGTACATACTCGTATATATTTAGCTAAATTACTTTTAATCAGAATATTTTAAGAATTGCACACTTCTAGCCTGTAATTCGGTCGTTGTGAAATAATATGTTGAAAAAAGTCATGTTAACGTATACATTTGGATACCTGCTAAAAGAGAATAAAAGATAAAATGAAAGAATGAGTATAAATTTAAAAATAAGAAGAGTTTTAATACGCATGTCCGGCATGGCCAGGTGGGTTAAGGCGTTTGATTCGTAATCTGAGGTTCGCGAGTTCGAATCCCCATAGCACCAAACATGCTCACCCTTTCAGCTGTGGGTGCGTTATAAAGTTACGAACAATCCTACTATTCGTTTGTAAAAAAAGTAGCCCAAGAGTTGGCGGTAAGTGGTGAATGATGACTAGCTTCTTTCCCTGTAATCGTACGCTGCTAAATTAGGGAATGCTAGCGCAGATAGGCCTTGAGTAGCTTTGCGCAAAATTCAAAAACAAAAATTTTAAATACGCATATGTATAGTGTTACAATTAGTCTTGTTACTGCAATTATATACAGATTTGTAAAAGCTATCCACTGTCACCGGGAGTTAAAACGCTAAAATCAGGGATTTGGTTTCTCTTGATGAACATAGCAGATAGCTAGTTCATATGGCTTTGCTCTAAGAAAACACAAACAGCTTTTTACTCTTTTACAGATTATAAATTCTCTTTCATTATGATTTTTTCTCTCACGTCTTCAAATTTATTTTTGTTTTCCAATGTTACAGTATATAATAATGGACTCCCCAGTTGCTCATCGGCATGTCTGCGGACTTACAACGCTAAAATCCGAATTTCTATACCTGTGGTTGGCAAAGCACAGATAGCCCATTTTGTAGTTTTATATTTAAATTCGTAATTTTAATTCATTAGATTGTATAATCTTTTAAGTGAATATAATAAATTATAAAATCGTCTTTTCATTTTTTTTATCCATGCCATATGAGTAAAGACAAAATATGTTTGGTTAAACACACAGTTAATTCCGTAGTTGGAAAAATTGTGTAAAATTAGGTTATTTTCTTTTAACTTAATATGAATCATAGGTTAAGAGTAATAGTTAAAAGTTCATGATTTGTTATCGGACCTCCTGACGTAGGTGTCAGATTCATATCCAGTGTTGACGGATTTTGGAATCACATTTCTAGGAAATGAAATGCAAGTTAAGTTTTACAAACAGTTTCTTTACCATCTCAAAATAGTATTAGTTACACATTAGGTGTTAGCTCAATCTTGAACCGTATGACTAGGGCTGGAGAGTATCGGATCTAAGTTCAGTTTTATAAATCGATACTAATCAATCTGATATGAGCTTTACGTTTAGTGTTAGCGTAAACTTGAGTAATATGTCTAAGGTATTAGTTCGAAGTTTATTTATAAAAACGGTTGCAGATCCATCTGACAGAGGTATCAGTCTCAAAGCCAGCATTAGCTGAATCCTGAATAAAACAGTTTCAAGTTAAGCTTTATTAACGAATGTTGAACCACCTGCTTTAAAATAGGTAGTGGTTAAATGCTGAATCATATGTCTAGAGTATCAGTTCCAAATTCAATTTTACAAATGATTGCAGAAGCATCTAATATTGCATGAGTTGCACACTCAGTATTAAATGAATCAGTTTGAAATTCAGTTTTGAAAATGGTTTCCTATAATCCTAAAATGGTATCAATTTCACATCAGTATTAGTTGAATCTCGGATGATCTGCGTAGGATATCAGTTCCACGTTCACTTTTATAAATGGATGACAAATAATCCGACAATGGTATCACTTTTGCATCAGTGTTAGCTGGTTATAAACCATCTTGTGAGATCCACTTTTGCGATGTGTAATAACTAGTTTTAAAATCTTTCCAGTATTCACACATAAAACAGTTAATTTCTCTACGGTTGCCCCAACCATTTGATGGGTGTCAACTGAAATGATTCAGAAATCTCTGTAGTTCAATAATTGTCAATGTTTGCTCTAAAACATGTCTTTTTATTAATTAAAGTGATAATGTGTCACACAATATAGGTTACTTTCACAAAGGAAGCAATTCCTAGATAATTATTTGCTCCAGTTTTCAGTAGTATAAATTTTTTTCTGATGAACGTTATAAATCTGCTGTTTAAGATAGCTATTTTTTTAAATATATGTATATAATTGTAAACATGTGGTTTTATTTGGTTATTTTTTAAAACTTATACATCTCATTGTAATCACATGGTTTTTATTGATAATATTACTTTCTACCTTATTCTTAACTTATATTTTATCAAACGAATGAATTTTTAACTGTAATTATATAAATTTATATCACAATATGAAAGGTTATGAAAGGAAAGCAGAGATCACTTAATATTCGTGTTATGTACAAGGATAAGAATAAATAATTCTACGAACTACAGCCATGTCTGGAAGTTTTTATGGTTTGACATAATGATCATATTATTTGTCTGTTTGAGCTTTAGCCTCAGAAGTTTTGACTTTTATAGATGACGGAGTTATTTTCACTCACGATCATATTATAAACTTTCTTTCTCGTTTCTTAAGTTTTAAGCTCTGTTGAGTGTAATTTTTGCTTCGGTTCTATGTCATTATATGTAAGTAGCTTTCGTTTTTCAAACTTGAGGGCTTCTACAATTTTACTTAAAGTTATTATTTAGCGTGGATGTTCAAAGAGAAAGAAAAGTTCTGGAGTTGTTTTATTTTAACTATGATCCTATGATGAATATCAGCTTTCATCTGGATTTGTTTTTTATATTAACACTTGATCTGTGATAAACGTCAGATCGTTTCTGGTTTTAATTAATTATAATTGCATTAAAACAGTATTAAGCGTATTATATCTTTTAATACTACGTTCTTCATTCAGTCAAAATGTGTTCGTTTTTCAATTTCTTTTAAAATATAAAATAACAGGTTTTGAAAAATGTTTTGTCATGTTTATATATTTTTTCTTTATATAGATAAACTGTGACAATTTTTGTTGCATGCTTATGATTGATTATAGAAAAAGACATTCCCTTATCAGACTGGTGTATGAAAGCAACTGCAAAAAAAAAGTTAAAATATTATCCAGATCAAATGCTTCCCAAGCAGATTATTTGTTTAGAAGTTTACGTCATAAAATAAATTTGTTTGTTGTAGCCACATGGCAGAGGAGGCCGCCACTGTGCACATCAATTTTCCTTGAAAGAAAAGAAGAAAACATGCCCTGTTAAAATATTATATATAAAAAACATTTATTTGAACCGAATTAGAATATTCAAGGCATACAACAAACGTATTATGTTCAATAAATGTTTAGTACTCTGTTTTTCGAAATATTTTTGAATTTGGGATAAATTTTCTACTCATAAATAATATATTTTTTTCACTTCCTCTTAAAATTTATGCCAATTTTTATATTCATTGTACTCCGCTTGTACAATTTTAAGTCTGGATTTACAACACTTAAATTAGGGACTAGATTCCACTCGATGGACTCAGCAACTAGCCTCATGTGGCTCTACTACAAGAAAACGCATACTTTATTATATTCAATGTATGTATTTTTATTTGATTTTGCAAAGTTATCAGCATTTAAAACAAGAAAGCCGAACTTCATTTTTAAGTTTTTCTTTCTTTTACTTGTTTGTCTTTTATGTATATGGAATCTACTCTGTTTCACTGCCTTTTCTAAGTATTGTCTGGCCTGAAGTGTGGTTCAGATTATCTGAGAATTCTGGGTGTTGATTTTCTCTCAGTCGTTAGCGCCCGCAGCTAATGAGATTAAAGAAAAAAAGTAGAGATAATTTCATACAATCTAAATGAGCGAATAAAGTGAGAACAGATAAGTTTCAGTGTCCTATGTATTATCCTGACACATCAAACGAACAAACACGCTATTTATTAATCTTTGTAGTAGCTGCAATTAACATTCAGTAGACTTTTTTCCGGATAATTTTTACAAGAGTGTGTGTATTTTCTTATAGCAAAGCCACGTTGGGCTATCTGTTGAGCCAACCAAGGAAAATCGAACCCCGGATTTTAGGGTTGTAAATTCGGAGACATACCGCTGTGCTAGCGGGGGGGGGGGTTTTACAAGAGAGAAAAATCAGATAATCTATTTACTTTTGTTTATGTAAATGTGTTTATTTCCAAGGCCCAGCATAGCGAGATGGCTAAGGCACCCGACTCGTAAGCTGAGGGTCAGGGATTTAAATCCCCGTCACATTAAACATGCTCGCCCTTTCAGCCGTGGAAGGGATATAATGTGACATTCAATCCCACTATTCGTTGATAAAAGAGTAGCCCGATAATTGACAGTGGGTGTTGATGACAAGCCGCCTTCCCTCTAGTCTTAAACTGCTAAATTAGTGAAGGCTAGTGCAGATGGTCCTCGTGTAGCTTTGCGTGAAATTCAAAACAAACAAAAACTTCTTTACAACTAAGCAATTAAATTCAAAATAATGTTTTTATATTTATTTGTAACAGTTTAAACAGAGGCACGATTTATATAAAAATAATTTAAATAATATAGTAGAGCAACATACTTTCTGTGTATTTTTCACCTCTTTCTGATGGTAATCGAATAACATGCCCAACATTTATTTCCAGTTTTGGTTATCCAATTTAAGAGATGTTCCTGCTTAGTTCACTGTTTTATTCACATTCAAATTATGTTTAGCGTTTAAAACCTTGACTATTAAAGCTAAAATATTTTAAATTCAATACACACTCGATTTTCTATGATGATAAAGGATCTTAACTGTCTGTCTGTTTTCGTCTTGATGTGAGGTATTTTCAGACTTTTAAACTTGATAAACGTCCGGGAAAAGGAATAAATTAGGATTAAACATTAGATGTGCTACTTTACTTACTTGTTGAAGTTAAATAGTTACTTTTAATACAGTACTCAATGAATGTCCTTTATTCTCCTAGAGACTTGTCAGTAATATGATAACACCAGAATATGTATATTCGTAATTTGTCAAATAGTTGCCAGCCAAAAAACAATTTATTTTCACATACTGAATTCTTGTTAAAAATATTATTCTTATTATTAAAATTCGTATTAATTTGATCATTATTATGATCAAAGTATAAGAAGATACGAATAAAAAATAGATATTTATGTTGCATGGTGTCCCCCGCCAGTACAGTGGAAGTCTACGGATTTACAACGCTAAAATCAGGGGTTCGATTCCTCTCGGTGGACTCAGCAGACAGCTCGATGTGGCTTTGCTATATGAAAAGAAACGCGTGCAGCGTAGTCAGGTCTAAAAATATTGTACAGCGGTGGGACAGCAGTAGGTCTAACGCAATAACTTAGTTTTTGTTCAATTAGCAAACAGGATGAGTTTTACTTTCAAGATTATAGCAAATCTTATTAAAGCCAATTATATTAGGTGTTACTAGATTTGTGTGTTTTATCATGTTAACGTTGTACAGCTTCAGACATAAAATTTTAACTGGACTTTTTGTTTCTTTTATTTATTTCTTCTAATGTCTAGTACTTAAGTTCCGGAACACACAATAACATTGTTTTCATAACAGTTGTGACATTGTGAAGATAAAGATCTGATTTTGGTTTTCTTGTGAAAGATGGAAGGAAATAGATTGTTAGTGTTATAGACTAATGGCGTCAGTTCGAGCTCATGTGTCGTAGGAAAGTCGATGTGACACCTTCTGTGATGGCAGTCCTTATATTTGTGTATTACGTGGAAGACCTGGCCTGTTATTTGTATAACTGAAATACTACGTTTTTGTCTTTCTTTGTTTGCCACTTGCGATAAATACTGATATATATCAAAGTTATTGTGTTGCAATGAAACGTGAACAATGTTTTTTAACTACATTGTTACACAAAACATTTGATTTAAAAACACGACATTACGTGTATTGTTCGATCTAACAAGTCAAATGTATCTTTCTTCCTTCCCCTGCCATTGTTCTGTTTAAAATATTTTCAGTTGATGATTGTTTTTGCCCTATGTTTTTGTTAGGGCCCTCTTGGATGTTGACATAATCCACAGGAGCTCGAAAGAGCTGAGTTCTTGTTGATTCATTAACGTAGGAAATTTCTTAAAACGAAGTAGAAGATCTGGAAAATACTTTACACTTTGATTTGTTTTAATAAATTATTAGTAAAATTATTAAGTTCATCAATATTTAATTGGTTAAAAATCGATATGAGCTTGTGGCAGAAACCTGTCTGTTTTATCATCTGTATACGTTGCGAATAGAAACACTGCGCACTATAAATTATTTTTGACTTAACTTAATATTAATCATAAAACTAGAAACTGATATATTTCTTTCTAATATTTCGATTTTTATTGGATAATTAGTATAGTGTTTACTTTCCAATATGAAACACGAACTACTGCTGAAAAGTTCTAAGAAACAACGGCCATTGTTTCGTCTCGAACTATGTAACAACTCAACTAAGCAGTATAATCAGACAGTTACAATGATATTAAACATTATTTGTAAATTGTTAATTTTCAGTAGGTAAATGCTGTTCATTCGTTGTGGTTATAGGTCTTAAGAAATCATGTGTTCATTACTGGCTCAGTGGCAATAAGTAAACAAGAAATACAGGAAATCTAATTTATGAACTGTGAGGTTTGAAAATATGTGATATATACTAGTTTTCATGAGTGACAATACACCGTGGAACATTAACAATTAGAGTTTCAGAGTTTTAACTGTTCTTGTACTAAACCAAAATCATATTAGTTCAAGAACGAGGATAGTTTTAGGGTTATAAAGATTAAATAAACATTACATATTCACTAAAGTTTCATTGAGTTATAAAAGATAGATTCGTTTGTTAAACAATATATAAAATATTATTTTATTACAAGTTACAGATTTCACAGTAAGAAAAGTTATTTTTTAGAACAGATACTACGTTTCTATTTCTGGTGGGATAATTCTGAAATACACAAGTTTTTTAACAGACAGTTTCGATCACTGGTTGGATAATTATGAAATACACTAGTGTTTGGTTTGTTTTTAATTTCGCGCAAAGCTACACGAGGACTTTCTACGCTAGTTGTCCCTAATTTAGTAGCGTAAGACTAGAAGGAAGGTAGCTAGTCATCACCACCCACCGCCAACTCTTGGGCTACTCTTTTATCAACCAATAGTGTGATTGACCGTACCATTATAACGTACTCACGGCTGAAAAGGCAAGCATGTTTGGTGCGACGAGGATTCGAACCGGCGGCCCTCGGATTACGAGTCGAGTGCCTTAACCACCTGGCCATGCCGGGCCCACACTAGTTTTAACGGACAATTTCGATTACTGATGGCATAATTTTGAAGCACACAAGTTTTAACAGAAAGTGATCGAAACGTCGTAATTAACAATGTTTCTTACTGTAAAAGTTGTAACTTGTAATAAAATAACACTGAACCAGTAAGTAATCACAAAACGATTATACTAATGCAAAAAAACAGTTCCTTGTTGCTGTTTCAACACGCATTGGTTTTCTTTAGTCTGTCTACAAAGGAAAATCGAATCTAAGTCCATTAACTTGCGTTTCACTCTCTTAGAGGAGGAGGAATAAAAATGATTCTCTTACAATCAAAAATATTTCCATGAGTTTGAAGCTTTTCCAGTGACTCCTCTAACGTGTAGTCGCTCCCGTTGTGGGACTCTTAATACAGTGCATGAATCAAAGGTTGTAATACTGTGAATGCTTATTTTATCACATACATGTTTTAACTGTATATGAATAAGAAGTGATGATAATATAAACTTGTACATAAAAAGACTTGAGACATGCGTCAAAGATACTTTAAATTAAGCATGATATACAAATGGTAGTCGTAGAAGTCACTGGCGCAATAAATCAACGCTGAATAAGCTCGTTGTAATTTTAAAGGAAGTATGTTAGTCGCCATTAAACGTTTGCAAAGCTACCCTCGCTGATCTCAGGACGTCCCGTTTCTGCAATAGTGGATAAAATATAGATGCTCAAATAAGCACTTCCTGTGCATGGATTACTAGCTTGTTATTAGAATTGTAATTTAAGCAAGTTCGACTAGAAACAAGTGAAAGATCACATTGATTACGAAAATAAGTAAAATTTGTTTTCAGAGAAACTTTGTTATGTCTGTCATGACCATTAAACCGCTACTGAGTTTTCATGAATCTTTACTTCAACAAAATAATTTACCAGTATTTAAGGAATTAAAAGAGTATTTATTCTCTGATATCTTTATAAAAAGTAGTTTGATGATAGGGATTCCATGTAATGTTTAGATGTTAGCACTTTCGACGTCCACTTTGTGCCACTTTATAGTTACTTGAAGAAGCAATCTTAATAGTTACCAGTAGAATCTAAGGAGTGGTTGATTTGGGAAATATTGTCATCGTAAGCACTAGAATATGGTAACGTCAACTGAACAAACAGCGTCATCGTAAGTAGCAGAATCTGTTAAGGTTAACTGAAAAAAAAAACCTGTGTAGTCATAAGCAGTAGAGTATAGTAAGATCAACTGAAAAAAACAGTGTCGTCGTAAGTAGTAGAATACGATATTGTTGACTGGAAAAAGCAGCGTCTTCTTTAACAGCGGCTTACGGTATGGTTAACTTGAAAAAGCAATGTTTTCACCAGTGGTACGAATTATGGTAAAACGTATTCCGAGAAGAATTAGCATCACCACGGGTTTTAATAACTATTGCCGAAGGGCATAAAATAGCACATAAATACGTATTCTGGTAACTTCTATTGTGAATTATACGAAACTGTGGATATATACAATAACATTATTGCTGGATTCATTCACAAAAAAAATACTCCTTGACATAGCATAACGTCAAAGTCCTATATTTTAAGCAATTTTTTAATATGGCCAAGTTTGTATATAGGCCTGACCCCATATAAACGCCAAAGGTTATTAGCATAAGGCCCAGCATGGCCAGGTGGGTTAAGGCATTCAACTCGTAATCTCAAGGTCGCTGGCTTGAATCCCCGTTGTACCAAGCATGCCGGGAGGGCGTTAAATATTACAATCAATCCAACTATCCATTGATAAAAAAGTACCCCAAGAATTGGCGGTGGGTGGTAATGACTAGTTGCTTTCCCTCTAGTCTTACACTGCAAAATTTGGGATGGCTACCGCAGATATCCTCGTGTAGCTTTGCGTGAACTTCCAGAAAACAAACAAAAAACAATTCATAACATACGCATAATATGCGTATAAAATGTTCTAAATTTAACTACTTGGCTACCGTATATGCTAACTTGTTTTTACAATGCTGTTGGAGTGTTCTCTCAGCGTAAGCAAGTTATTTGATAAAATCCCACATTTCTTGGTTTTGATATGGTAAACTGAACCATACACCGGATTTTGTAATAATGTTTCTTTACTTACAGTTTTCTATAACTCTAACGCTTTATAAATTAATAGAATATGCTTTTTGGTGGTATTTTGGGATGCTTGTTAGAACCATTGACAACTGTTTGATCTATCAAATGGACAGTTTAAAAAAGTATTGTTGACATCGTTAATATCTTAGAGTTATTTGAATAGTTATAGTTAACGTCTATACTGAAATCTAAGGTAAAGTTAATTCAAAAATCAATCCAATCACCAGTGGTAAACAGTATGATGATGATGGAAGGTACCTTAAGAATCAATATCATCACCAGTGGTAAAGAATATGATGGAGTGACCTTAAGAATCAATATCATTATTACTGGTAAAGAATATGATGATGACGGAGTGACCTTAAAAATCAATATCATTATCAGTGGTAAAGAATATGATGCAGTTAACTTAAGAATCAATATCATCATCAGTGGTAAATAATATGATGGAGTTAACTTAAGAATCAATATTATCACCAGTGGCAAAGAATATGATGATGATGGAATTAACTTAGAATCAATATCATTATCAGTGATAAAAATATGATAGAGACAATTAAAGAAGCAGCGTCATAAAAACGGTAGAAAAAATGTGTTAGAATTAATTTGAGAAGAAATATTATTACCAGTGCTAAAGTCTATAATAGGGTTAGTTTAAGAAACTCTTTCTTTGCTATTGGACGAATCTCTGGTGGGATTACAGAAGATATTATGAAACCCTAGTAACAAAGGCTATATATAGTACGCAAATAAAGTAGCAGGGGTACCAGTTAGTAGGTGATAAATGTAATTATGTAAGCTGTAGTAACATCAGCGAAAATGTCTCTCGCACGTTTGGTTAGTGTGGTTTATAACTACGTGTCTAGAGAAAACTATAGCGCTGTCTGTGGAATTTTAATAACAAAAGCAATTCCGTTGACAGTGATTATTAAACTGTTGATTAGAAAAGCAGTAGTACTGCAAGAGGATAGTTATACTACAATTAATTATAAACTTAATGACATTTGTTGCTGGAGAGGCTATCGTATGGAGAAGTCTTAAAGTTGTAAAACTGTGGCATATTTATAAATCTCTCTATCAACTATATTTAGAGTCTGACATAATCCGAGGTTCGCGGGTTCGAATCCCCGTCACACCAAAAACATGTTTGCCCTTTCAGCCGTGCGGTCATTATAATGTTACTGTCAATCCTACTATCCGTTGGTAAAAGAGTAGCCCAAGAGTTGGTGGTGGGTGGTGATGACTAGCTGCCTTCCCTAAAGTCTTACACTGCTAAATTAGGGACGGTTAGCGTAGATATCTCGGGTAGCTTTGTGCGACATTCAAAATAAACAAACAAACCTTGTTCAGTTTCTGGAGCTGAAGTTTTTATGTATGTAGGAAGAGTTCATACTAAAACATTCTTAAAGCTGCAATGTCAAAGAGTATTTATACTTTAAGCTTACTTTATAGTTTTAACTAAATATTGTATGTTAATATATAAAATAAATAAAAAAAACATTTAGACATATGTTTAAAATGTACAAGTCAAAATTTGTGAACCCTCTATATTAAGTTATTTTATTTAAATAGTATTACAGCAGTAATGTTTTCTGAGTTACTGATAATACATTTTTACATTATTGCACTCGGTTCAGTTTGATTTCGAAACACTTTATCTTAAACAAAGATTGTTGAGTCATAATAGAGTATGTTGTTTGTTTGCTTCACGTTCGTTTGTTTTATTTCTCCAGAAAGGAACGAAGAATGCCCTAGAGACCGGAAGGACATTTTCCACCATATTTGCTGATATGGACTTTCGGCAGCGCCTCCTAGAGGTAAATAACGAGGCCGATTTTAACAGTATCTTGCTTAAACATGCTCAGGATCTAGCAACAGAACAGAGCAGTCCAAATAAACGACTTGGAAACAATGAAAATGAAGTTAATTTTGAGGTAAGTAAAAGCAAACAAAGAGAGTTAGGATGGCTAAGAAAGTTATTTAAACCAAATTTAAAATCCAGTGAGTAGATTACAAGGTAATTTATAGCAAACAAACGGTTTGGAGACAAAGAACATGTTAGTGATTGCGAAATAAGTTGAACAGCTTGAAAACAATAAGAAAGAAGTTGAATAGGAAATTGGTTATAATAAACGGTATGAAATAGAAGCAAGGACCTGGTCAAAACATAGTATATAACAATGGAATTTCGGACTGAAAGCAACAAAAACTGAATTTATTAGAGTTACATTAAATTGTTATACCTTGTTACCAACAATAATGAAATAAGTGTCTTTATACTTCCATCACACGAATAGAGAGTAACATTTAGCAACTGAAGCTGAAACTTAATGTGTGAATATACATTATATTGGTTTCATACTATAAAGCATCTCGTGTATTTACATTTACAATGGTATAAAATTTTAATTTTTTTGTTGAGAAATATTGTTTTAATTGTAAATTCTCTTAATCAGGAAAAATATTCAAACTATTATTCTCAACACAGACCAGAATACAACTGTCTAAATTATCTTGAAATAAGCCAAATTACCTCAATTTAACACTGATTACCTTAAGCAGATAGGAATACGAGGTCTAGATTGTTGTTTTTGAAATAAACTAGGATATTATTCTTTACCATATTTTACTTCTAAAACAAATCAGAAGGTAAATCCTAATTCACTTTACCACTAACAAACAAGAATACGAAATCCAGATTGTTGTTTTTGAAATAAACTGGGATATTACTTTTTAACATATTTTACTTGTAAAACAAACCAGAAGGCTAATTATATTTCATTGTGCCATAAAAAGTTAAAAGAAAACATTATGTGTTATTGCAATGAAAGCAAGCTAAAAGGCAATATTATGTGTTATTGTAACTGACACAATCTAAAATACAGCATTATATCTTACCAATTGTAACTGAAACAAGCTAAAAGGCAACATTATGCCTTATTGTAATCGAAATAAAGCGAACAATATTTGATATTTTATTGTGTTTAAAACAAATAGAAAACAAAGTTTTATCTTGCTGTATTTTAAAAGTAGTTAGAAGACTAATTTTACCTAAAACAAACAGACTTTTCATCTTATTATGCTTAAAATAATTAAGATGAACCAAAAATTGTTAACTACACTGAAAAACAATTTTATTACATTATTTTGTTGAAAGTAAAACTCAAACATTTATTTTAATTGAAGAGGAAAAGAAAACTAAGTTCCATGAAATAAAAAATGTAAAGTAAACAAGAAAAAATCCAATTTTACTCTACGAAATAAACCAAAAAATCACTTACTAGGTTCAACGAACATAAGACGAACTAAAATATCTCTTTATTTTAATATACACGGAACAAAGTAGAAGACATTTTTAAGTATGAAACCTAAATAATAATTTTTTTTACTTTACGAAACAAGAGACAAGCAAAAAGGTCACTCTTTACTTTACTACACATAAAACAATCAGGGATTTTGTTATTGTACTATCGTATGTAGGATAAACTGTAAGATCAATGTTTACTAATTTTAGTGTATTAGTTCTTTGCAAGTCTCATAAAAGTAGATTCATAAAGGCAAAGTCTTTATTGTTTTACGTAAGTTAGTTATTTTCTCAAAAGCCTAGTGAAAATTTCTGAGATGAGTGCGAAATGTCCATTAAGATGCCACATTATTACTTTCAATGAAAAACGTCTTAAATCACAACTAAAGCATGAAGAGGAACATAAAATAATGTTTTATTGGTTTTGTATTCTTATCGATAGGAGTCAGGAATAGGTTTTGCCAGTCTTTCCGATTATCGTTGAAAAAAGAATGATCTCTGTTACATCAAGTAACCAATGAAAGTCTCACTACAATACCTTCAAGGCAAGCCAATACTTCTTCAAGCCCTAATTTATTTAAAACCCAATCAAGGGTAACGTATGCAGCAACCAACTTTGTATAAAATTCCCTTTAATTACTTTATCAGACAAATCTAACCAAAATTACGCTAAAGGAATGAATATATATTTAATAACTTCACGTGCATGAGTTTCAGAAGCTTGATACTCTGAGAGATAATCCTCAGGTGTTTACTCTATAACACTGAGAAATCATCGAACAAAACAAAGTATTCAGTGTGTTTATAATCAGTGATGTCGAGAAAACCCACTTGTAGAGAAATGTATATGTAAAGACGGCTCCTTTGGGTTGAGAACATATTTTTACGTAGAAGAGCGAACAACGTTTCGACTTTCTTCGGTCATCGTCAGCTTCACAAAAGTGTATTTATATTCATTCAGAATAAAAATAATTATAATCAGAGATAAATAAGTATTACTTTCAACTAAAAAGTAATTTGATATAGTATACTCTCTTGCGCTTTCAACAAAATTCCCAAAACGAAGAGAAAAACAACGGTGTATTATTGGATTTATTGTATGTTTCTAAGTTAGACTGTTTATTTAAAATTACAACCCTCATCGGTAGCCCTGAACACACACACAAACGCCACGAAACAAAAACCGTTATTTCTGTAGTGAATAACTGAGGTTTATGTGTTTCAGCTGTTATTTAAAGAAAAACAAGTAAAGCCACTAATTTCAACGAAAGAAAGAAGTATTTGAAATAATTCACTACAAAAGTAGCAAAAAGGAAGATTCCTTCTGTTGTTGGTTTTATTACAAGTTATTAAAATAAACCGCTTTTGGGGAAATACAAGTTTCTGTAGAAACTCTAATCTGAAAAATAAATAAGAGATAGAAATGTAATTTGCAATGTTTCATAATATTCAGTTTTGAGATGAATTATTAGCCACGACAAATCTTATGTGCCATAAGAAACATACAAGCTACACCAATGGAAGTATTGCTTACTGGCTGACTGTAATAATCAGTAAAACATATCTATGCTAATATTCATGTGAAAATCAAATTCGTAATATCTGTTGGAGAGTCCATATTACATTAATACTATTTAAATGTCCTGCAACGAAAACTGAGTGAGACAGAGATCTTATTTCTTTGACAGAGACAAAATTTCGTAATGTTACTCGAAATCTATGTATATTTCGTCTTGGTGATGGGGATTTACAATGTTTGCTATCTAGTGTTTGTCTGAAAAAAGTGCCAATATAAACCAGCTTCAAAGAAGTAAGCTGTTTCATGTATAAAGAGAATGATTATTATATATATCTCAATGCGGATGTCATCAAATCTGAATCGACAGCTGTCACAAGAGATTACCGTAAGTTCAGATGTACACTTATTTCCATGGAAAACTTAAGGATACTGCTACTTTACTTACTCATCGTTATATAACATACCACTCTAAGAAATAGTTCGCAACCTTCAGTTCACTATTGCTGAGCTTTCAGTGAGATAATAACGTTTCTGATATCTTGAAATGGCTAATGCTTCTATTGTTTTGCTTTATGATGCTTTGAACTCGGATGAACTAAACCAGAAAACAAAACAAAACATTACTGCCTAAACATTATTGCAAAAATTGTTGTAGAATAAAGCGCTGACTTCGGATTCATGTTATTAGCTTGAACGTTCTAATATCTAAAGAACATATCGACTGTTTAAGTCATTATCTAAAAGTTAAGTGAAGTTTAAAGTTTCCTGGAAATCAATTTTATCTGTCGGTGTAGCGACTCGTGAAATTGGTTGCTTTTACCATGTACAATACAGTAAAATGTTTGATGTAAAGATTTCATAAAATTACTTATTAGAATTTAGGCCAAATTAACTGAGAAAGAATGACCGATTTTTTAACTATTATTTTTAATGACCTTATACACTAGCTCAAGGGTTTCGTGTGATAGAAATCACACAAACACACGTCGAAATCCTACAAGCCAGAAAAACAAAATTCAACTTTGTCATTTACTTGTATTCACTTGCTTTAAGATGACATTAACAAGTAATATTATGTTGATTTATTATGTTATAGTATGAGTGTAAAACATACATAAATTGATCACGTTTTGTTTGAGCTGAAAACTACGTACTTCATACAAAATACACAAAACTTAGTGTTTAAGAGGGCAAGATACTGATGTGTTGAAATTAATTTGTAACTGTGATTACATTCAGAGTACATTTCTGGTTGTCCAGAGTTTCCATGTCGTGAACTCGTTGCTGCTGGAAAGTACTGAAAACTACTGAAGCGTAACCGCCGTAAACTACTTTGATAGTTTGGTTATAATTGAATATAATTTTACATTCTAGAAACTCTTACTATGCATAATTAATGCTATGTTACAACTACGAAGCCTTGCCGAAGGATTAAATTAATAATCATCTAAGTAATATTATCTGTACAGGTTTATAATTAGTTAAAGTACACTACTAGAAATATGTGACTCTCTGTTAACCTATCGAGTGTGGTGATTTTGATTCTTATAAAAACGTTTTTCGAAAGAAAATACACGCTTTAGGGCACAACTTTGATGGTTAAACATCATATCTTTTGATTTTTCCATTTGTATTTTTTTCCTAACTTTGACTTTACTCTTTTATTTACTTTTCTGTTTCATTGCCCCTTTTGTTACTTCCCTATTTGCACTGTGTTCCTTTGTTTCTTTTTGTTTGACACTTCTATAAGTATCTCGCCACCTACTGTTTTCTACGCTTTATACGATTATTCTTTTTGAATTTTCAACTTTTCCCTCCTTGTTTTTTCTTATTTACCTTTTGTTTCCTTTTCTGTTAGTTCTAAAATGAGCTAGTGGTTAGGGTGTGCGACCCGTGTACTGCTGGATTAAAACCTTGTCATCGAATATGCTCAATCTTTCAACCATAGTACGTTGTAATGTGACGGTTAATCCTACCATGCTTTTGTAAAGAGTTGATTGTGGATGGCTTTCATTCGCTACCTTCCTTCTAGTCTATCACTTCTAAATTATGGACGGCTAGTGTAGATGCAGGCAGTGTTCGAAAAGCTTTGCACGAAATTAAAGAAACAGCACGACAACTTGTTTTTCGCGATCTTTTTATATATTCATCACCCTCACTACCTCTCTCTTTATCTTCTCTTTTTTATTTTCCATTGTTTCACACTTTTTGGAAGTTAGTTAGATTTCGTATTAAGTTTAAGTGTTAACTGAAAATTACTCTACAAATTGTTTTTGTATCAGTAGATTTAAATGTAGATGAGGCATGGAACCACTTTCTCTGATTAAAGTACTTTTTATACATTTTATCAAAAATTAATTGAAGTCATTATTTGTATACATTCTTAGAGAACTGATATGTCTTTGTATATCATTTAAAGTTATCAGATAGTTGTTCGAAATCAATTTTGGACATTTTATCAGGATTAGGCAATTTCTAACCATTTCTCAGTTACTATTGTATAGTTTAATATTGTTTTCCTTTTCTTTTTATAAAAGTTTTTACCTTCCCTGGTTTTCCACCACTGTCCAGTTGTTTATCCATTTTTTGCATTTTTTACTTATTTTTCCCCTTCTCACTTTTCTCCACTTTCTTTCTTTTTCTTCATTTCTTCTTCTGCTGATTGTATAGCTTCTAGCTCAGCTTGGTTAGGTGGAATAATATGCCAGAAGATAACAGGCAAAACGAAATGAAATACAGAAAAAAAAATCGAACACTGTATGGTTTAGAATTCACTAGACGTTATTGCTTTAGTCAGCAGTTTTGAAGCTTTAGCCAACGGACTTGCGAAGAGCGACGTGAATTCGTACTTTGCAGAACGTCAATGGGACCAATACGCCTCGTTCCTGAAGCAAATATCTTCCGGAATAGAGACCTTTTGAATAACGTTTACCTTTAAATCGGCTATTTTTCTATTCTTATCACAGATCAAACTGACTTTCGTTAAAAAAAAGTCGCGCGCTCTTTCTGTTTGGACTAAAATGCGTGTGTGTGTTTTTTTTTTTTAATAATTAAGATCACGTCTTACATTTAGTGGAGTGTAAAGACATTTGAAGAACTTTGTGATATAAGAATCTAAAAATGTTTTTTTTTTCTTATAAACATTTAGTCGGTACAGGTTTCGATAATATACCCATATTTTACCAATAGTCGGTAGCGGTTTTGATAATATAACCATATTTTACCAATAGTCGGTAGCGGTTTGATAATATACCCAGATTTTACGAATAGTCATTGCAGGTTTCGATAATACGTCGTATACCCGAATTTTACCAAAAACAAAATCTCGATGTTGTTTCAGGTGCATGTGAACCAGAACATGTGAACTCGACTAGTAAAATATTTGTCTTTCTTAAGTGCCCCCACGTAGTCTACTGTATACAAAATTAATTATAAAGTATTCGTTTAATCTATTACGTGAGATCAGAAGTTGTATATTTGAACAATCAAGAAAAGGATTTAAAGTTGAACTAATTCATTAAGCTATTATGTGCTATAAAACCTATACTAGTAGTTCCAATAATTTAGTGCATTTTTAATGTTTCTGTTGTCAAGTTGAATAATCGGTGCAAATTTTAAATTGTTTCGGTTGATTAACACTGGTGTTTTGTGGTTAAATGCTGGCGAAGAATAATCTGTTAGTAGTCATTTTGTAAATAAGTTTAATTGCACCTTTCTTTACCGGTTCTATACAGGTTTCCAATAAGAAAAATATATATTAGGTCGGCCATGTTTTCAACACACATAGCCCAAGTTATAATTCTATTTATATCAATCATTTACAAAATACCGTTTCTTATGGCCTACAATCCAGACAATCGTGACGTGACATCAACCAAATTACCATTTACAAAATATTTTGTTTTGTATTAATAATAGAATAAGGTTTAGTTCCTATATCTTTATTTGACAACAAGACGTTTTCTCCATATTAAACTTATTATTGTTCGATAATCACCCAGTTTCCATTCTGAAAGTTATATCTAATAACTAAATATTCTGATGTTGACTTGCAGTTAACCAGCAACACTTTGTCTTTCAAGAATATTATACAACACAATCTTCTGTATTTCAACTCATCCAGTAACAATGCTTTTTTATTATAACAATTCTACGAAATATTTTGGAGCCTTAACTTGCAATTTTCAGTCAGTTAAGTGACATATGAATTACAATTTTAAACGGTGATGCAAAACATGTTAGAGAGTTTGTTTCTTATCACATTCCATTTCACTTGTTCATTTTTTTGTTAAAAGTGCGGTATATAAGTACGCTTAACTAATTTTCTTTTGCTTACCTACAGTCCAGTCGTAAGTGTTGGTTCGCTAAAGGATTGTGGGATGACATACGTCGGAGAGCTTCACACTATCTCAGTGATTTTACTGATGGTAAGTAATAAAAAGGAATTAATTTTACCATGGTTTGTTCTTTTGTTTGGTTTAAAATAAACTTTGTTGTTCTGCCCGTTAACGACAACCGAAAGTAGAATTAGTAGCTAGCATATGAAGTATTTATTGTTACAATGTAACTGTCGTTTCTATAACATGAGTATATGAAAATAAACATGATCTGCTTTTACAATGTTATGAGATTAGTTAATTTCCAATGGTGGCTGTAAGATGCTTGTTTTGAAGGTTTGTAAAAGAAGATTTTTCTTGTCTTATCAGGAGTGAAAGGTCACAAGACAATTCACAAGACAGTGTCAACAACATTTTTTCTCTATTTTGCTTGCATTCTTCCTACAATTGCTTTTGGAGCTCTTAACGATAACAACACGAACGGAAAGATAGGTAAGATCGGTTTGTTTGATTCACTTGAGCACACTTATGTAAAGAGCACACAAAAGGGTTTAATTAACGAAAGATACAACAAAACCTATCTTGTGGAAGATCATTGCTCCAAGTAAGACCCTCACAATAAGTAAAAGAACACTTTCTCAAGATGAGAACCAGAAAAATATTTGTTTTCAACTGACGAAAGAAACACCGTCCATACAAACACAATTTATTTTAACTGAGATGACGCAAATGCTATAAGTCGTAACAGACGCACTAAACATTTCTAAGTTATAAAGTATGGTGCAATAGTCACTTGTGTAAATAAGAAAAAGCTTTTGTCATGTTAGTACCATTTTTGTCCTCTAGGGGGATATTAGAAAACGTGTATTTTTTGTAGCAACCTTTTAATTAATGACTTTTTAAGGCGTTTAAGAAGTACTTGGCACAGTACACAAATATTTATCCCAGATTTATAACAATTATAGAATAATAGTTTTTATTCAAGGAAGTCTTGAAACTGCGTTTCTACATTTAGTCCGTTTGATCTTTGTTACTGCACTGATAGTATAATATAATACTACAATTAAAATTGGCCCTTCTACCGAAATACATGTTTTTGTTGTAGGTAACATACGAAATTAGAATTACAACTAAGAATGGTTTTCTTTTATACGTTTAAATTTTTATCTCAGGTAGCGTCATTACACGAAATTAGTTCTTAAAAATCTGTTATTATCTACTATCTTTTGCAAAGCTGTCTCATTACAAAACCAATTACATTAAACATTAGACCGTTCCTTCGTAAAGATTTTTCATAATTGGATAATTTTCAAGATTCAACATTAATACGTTATCAGCACAATTAAGAAGTATACGCACAAATAATAATAGTTTATTTTTTCTCACGTCATTAGAGCCGCAAAATTCAATATGCTTATAGAATATATTCGGTGTTTTCAATTCAGAATACACTTTTATTTTTTATTATATCACCGTTAAAATGTTTAGTTGTGGATTCTTCAGTATTTCACTGTCATGTCACTACGAAACAGTCTTAATATATGTTTTATTTGTAAAAATGTTTGGTTATAAATTCTTATGCATTTCTATGTCATGTCTCTGCCGTAATAAACAGTAGAAAACTGCGATGTTTTATGAGATCTTTGTGAAAATGTTTAATTATAGATTCTTACGTGGTTTAATTAGAGATTTTTACATGTTTCTGTGCCATGTTTGTATTAAAACAAGCAGTCATAAATTCTGATGTTTTATTAAATCGCTGTGAAAATGTTTAGGTATAAATTATTATGTACTTTTGTGCAGCACCTATATCAAATAAAATACAGTCTTAAAATTTAATATGATGACGAGAAACCATCTTGTCGAAACGTACTTTTGTAATAGAGATTTCTTTGTTATTCATTCAAACTGTCTCCAAACTTTTAGTCTTAAACTTTCACGTTTTATCACAACGCCGTAAAAAAACTTTTAATTATTGTTTATCCTGTACTTGTGCGTCACGTCACTATAAAATGTAAAAGGTGTTTTTTATTGCATCACTCTGAAGATGTTTAGTTATAAACTGAACTATACGTTTTTGTTAAGTGAACTTCAATATTCCTAGTCCTGGCTGGTGCTGTTCTTATGAAAACATTGTTAGAATGTTTATTCTTGTACTAAACTATATCTTATTTCGTTGCAAAAAAAATTAATTTTAGAGTTATTAAATATTGTAGTAACATTAAGTCTTATACTATAAAAACAGCAAAACAAAATTTGTAAACTCGTAAATTTTCATATTTTCCAATGGACCCAACAAACCTTTATGCCAAATATAGTGAAGTTCCATCAACATACCCCCCAGTGGCTCAGCGGTATGTCTGCGTACTTCCACGCTAAAATCCAGGTTTCGATACCCGTGGTGGGCAGAGCACAGATAGCCCATTGTGTAGCTTTGTGCTTAATTCAAAACAACAACAAAAAATCCATCAACACGGGCGAAATAATGGATAAAAACTGATAAAATGTAAAATTGAAAATCTGTGTGTATTTTTCTATGTTCCTAATGAACCTTCATGCTACATTTGATGAAGATCCATCAACACTCTGCGAAGTATTTACAAGGACATACAACAGACAGTACTATCATACTTATAGTTGACGCCAGTGCATTAGATCTGAGTGTGACATAATCATAACGTCATATCTGCATGGAGAAAAATAAAGTTGCCCGTTACGGAAGCAGAGGCAAAATGGGGAAACTCGTGGCCCCTATTGCAAATCTGTATGTACACAGAATTAAAATTCCGCTAAGTTGGGTGTTGAACATTGCGTAATAAAAAGGTTTTTTCCAGTATCATATAAACAAGAGTTTCATTACAGCACGATTGTCACACAGTAAAAATATGTAACTTTGGAGATACGTCACTCATTAAATACTTGTAGCGTATTCAGTTTTGCATTACATTGTATATTGTTATCACACTGTAAAAATATTAATTTTCTAGACTTACTGTGCTTATTAAACACTGTTAGCTTGATTGTTCACTGTTATGCTACACTATACTTCCCTCTCTGATAAAATGTTTAATCTGAAGCAGTAATGCATTTTGTTGCGTCTTTTTAAGTGTATTGTTTCTTGAGTTTGCAATATTCTTTATCATATTATAATTGATGGGCCATGTATAGCCAAGCGGGTTAAGGCGTTTGACTCGTAATCTGAGGGTCACGGGTTCGAATCCCTGTCGCACCAAACTTGCTCGTCCTTTCAGCCGTGGGGGCGTTATAATGTGACGGTCAATCCTATTATTCGTTGGTAAAAGAGTTGACGGTGTGTGGTGATAGTTAGCTGCCTTCCCTCTAGTCTTACGCTACGGAATTAGGGACGGCTAGCGCAGATAGCCCTCGTGTAGCTTTGTGCGAAATTCATAAAACAAACATAATTGATGTATCTATTCTTGAACCAATGGTATCTCGATTTGTTTAGTTTTAATTTATGATTTACTTGTAAAATCGTTTTTGAGTTGTTTAGTCTGCTATGGTACTGTGCATATGATATGTTTTTGTTCAGGTTTAGTCCTAGACTGTACTTTTTTTCTTTTTTAAATATGTCGCGTTTTCATTATAAAAATTATTATAATATCTTATTTTAATATGGGCAATAAATAGTTTTATTAACTTAAAAGCATATTCTAAATTCGTTTATTTTAATATATCGTGTTATTATTTATTTTCTTTAATACCCTTTCTCTCTAGATTCTGAGTTTCGTTTTACATGGTAATTTTACTGCAATGCGAAGTCTATTAAGGTTTCTCTATTAGTATTAGCTTCTTATAATATTATCAATGTTTTTTTGAACATAAGTGTGTATAAGCCTAAAATACAATTTCTTTGAAAACATTAGCTTTCTAGAACCTTTAAAATTGTGTTGCGGTATTTTTCGTTTATAAATCTAAACTAATTATCAAACCTTTCCTGGTGTAAAAAAACTTTAGTGAACTATAATGTTTACGTTATCAGCTCTTAAAGACTAGCAACGTTTTGACAATCGGCGGACGATTTCCTGCATTAGGAGTTGTTAAAATGTATTGGTTATGTTGTCCTCTGATTATATATTTATTAGGTTCGTTCTTGATTTTGTCAATAAATGGAATTAAAAACCAAAGGTGGTTTAATAATAAAATCTAAGATTATTATTTTTAGATTATACACTGTTCATAATTTTATATCTTTTAATTTCACGAATATCAAGTTATGAAAAAAAAAGTGTTTTTATATAATACATACATTTTTCACTTAGATATATTTCGAATGTATTTTGATATGGATAGCAGGCTTATGACCTCATCATTTCAATACTATAACAGATCTGCAAAATGGGTTTCACACTTACAGCTGTGAAATGCGTTGTAAGAACGACAGTTAGTCCCGATATCTAGTTATGAGTTGCCGATTAGGCGGCGAGTGCTACCAACTTGTTTCTTTGCCCCTCGTCCACAGTTCAAAATTAGGAACGGATGTGTCGCTTAGCCTATCCTGTTCATAAGATGTTGAGGCCGTTTAATCTATTATATGTATAAGGAATCGTTAACAAACAAACAAGGTTTTAATAACACATCACTTACCGACTTTAAACTCAGAATTTATTATAAATAGATTGTGTGTGTTTTCTTATAGCAAAACCACGTCGGGCTATCTGCTGAGCCCACCGAGGGGAATCAAACCCCTGATTTTAGCTATAAATAGAAGAAAGATGGTTAGATATAATACCTGTGTTACTTCAGGAATTTCTTACTCTGATCCTATTTCAGATGATGAGATAAAACTCGTATCCTTGATATTGCAATAAATCCAGCTTATTTATAAAACCTACAATGTGAATAGTAATTTTGGTTATAAATAAATAAAAACATCTAACATTACATACTTCTCTCAGTAAATTTAATGGAAGCGAAAACATCAATGTTTTTGGTCAGAAGTAGGCCGAGAGACTGTCTCGTTTTTTGTTAACTGAATTTTGTTGCAAAGGAAAAAAAACTCGTGATAATTTCGAAACATCTTCATCCTTAGCCATTGGTTAACGGTACAAATATCTTTATTCTCAGTGACAGACAACGCAAAAAAACATAGCGATCACAGTATCAGAAAAACACTTTCACGCGATTTGCTCTTTGCGTTGATAAAGAAACACGCACCGTGGTAATTATACAATGTCTTATAATTTAAAAACAGAAAAAGGAGAAAAGTAAACAAAACAAAGGGATCGGAGAAAACGATAGGTTTAAAATAGGCAAATTTGGAAATGAGTGTCCATGTTCTGCCCAACTCGAATACCGGAACTTTTTTAAGCATGATGAAACCCCTGACTTCCCCTGAGCAATCAAACTAACAAAACTCGTAATTGTATAATACGTGGAATATTGATGGAAAAAAACGTTGAACTTAAATTTATGTTGTCAATGTTTTGGCCAAACGACCTTTACTGGTTTCCCATTACTAAATAATAATATATTGTTTATTACAATGATTGTAATCACTTTTTTGTGTTTTATTAGACCAAATATAGACTTCATAATTCTGAAACCACAACAGATAGGTAAAAAATATCCAGACCGGCTAAGTAAGTTTGTTTATCAATTTGGTAAATATACTATTTGGAAAATATATGTGTCATATCTTCCATCACTTACAACTCAATCTGTAATATCGTGCAACCTTTAAGTTAAGTAAATTAGAAATAGAAGAATAGACGGGATGAAATTCAAGGACTTTCTAAAACTTTCTCTGAGAAATGCTTTATTGAACATGATTGTTTTGTAAAACAGTTTCATCTGGTTTATAAATTCAGCGCATTCATAGAACCGCGAGCACAAAAGAAGAAACACAGGTGTAGTTGAGTGCCAAGCTCTGTTCATTTAATAATTTTTAAATAACAACAACTAAGTTGTACGCGTGGATAGGAAAGCTATCCTTTCAGTTATGGTTTCTTTTTTCTGTAAATGTTTATCGTGCGTTAGTTTTTGTTTTATTCAAACTTGTTTTTCTTCTTTTACTTGCTCTCTTTGTGGCTTCTCACCAAAGGAGGTAAGTGTTTGTTTTAAATACAATTTACTTTGAAAACCTCCTTATTACCGATACGAAACATATGGAACGAGTCATTGATAATAACGCCAAGAAATCGTGGTAATATTGACATACTGAAAAACCGTATTGTAAGTCTTATGATTTAATTTTTGCGATACGATCGTGAAAAAAATTAGCTTTAAAAAGCCTTATCACATTATATCTGCTTTCGAAGTTGTTATAAAATAAATAATTTAAGCTTTTTTTTTTGTTGCTGAAAACGTACTTAAATAGCAAGCAATTGTTTTTCTGAAGAAGCAGGACTTTATCTAGATTCACCAATCTATTTCTAGGTGAAAAGAGTTTAAAAAGCTGTAATTTCACAGGTACTTTATATAAATATACTTTTGTGTTTCCTCATGACATTATTTATAAAATTATACTTTGTAAACTCCGAAATATTACCAGTATCTTTTTATTAATACCTACTGTTATTATAACTTAGCAACTCTTTTCCACTGATTCCCAATGACTAAATAATAATAATATATTGTTTATTACAATGATTGTAATAACTTTTTTGTGTTTTATTAGACCAAATATAGACTTCATAATTCTGAAACTACGACAGATAGGTAAAAAAAAAATCCAGACTGTCTAAGTTTTCTTCATATAATCCTAAATCGGGCGTTTTATGGCATCAAATTCGTGTTGTACTAACGTTACAGCTTCAGTTGTGTTAGAACAAAAGTTTTACAGGGGGCAGTCATGCTTCGTAGTTAACGCACTCGGCGTTTATTGTGTGCGAACCACTTCAGCAGAAACGCGCTCTACATTTTGAAGTCACGAGTATGCTACAATAGTAATGGTCAAATCTGACTGTTTAATAGGCCAGTAACAGTCCAGAAAGTAGAAATGGATGTTGTTGATTAGCTGCTTTCTCCTCTAATTTAACAGTTCAATATTAGAGACAGATATGAGCATATAGTCCTTGCTTAGCTGCACAAAATTATGAAACAAAGAAAGAAAACAGTTTAGTAGAGTAACTTTCATAGTGAACACTCGTACTTTTAAGTTAATGTGTCAGAGAAAGTGTGGAAATAAGCTACAATGATATACGGTTTTATTGACCGTACATCTTCTGCCACAAACAAAAAAGGGATTGTTAGAAGGAGTTGATTTATTTCAAACAGAATCCTTGTTTTAATTAACGAAAATAATTGTTATTGTGTACTGTAACAATTAACTTGTTCAAATTTTTCCATTGTAGTTAAAAAGGTAGTAGTGTTGTAGACACATCTAAGTAGCTATACTATTCTACAAAATTATTTTATATCAAAACACAATTGATTTTTGATATTGTAAGCTAAACATTTTTGAACTAGCATTCAGTCTAATTATAGTAACAATAATTTTGGAATATAAAAAAAAAATTGTTTGATTTCATATCAACATTGACATTCCCGTTGACATCCTGTTGTTTTAAAATATATTCTAAAAACTTTTTCTTTACAGTGTCACCCTACACGTTTCAAAATGTTATACATTTCAAGACTAATTAACACAAGGTAAAAAGCAGCTTCTGCGCACTAAGGACATGACTTCATACAGCGGACTAGTGTATCTGTATCAATATCAACTTATAAAAAAAACAACTCTAAAGGCAAGCATAATGAATTGAAGGGGATAGAAAACAAAATAAGCAAGAAGTTTATAGATATAAAATCATCACCTGTGTACAACTAAAAATTTGTTGCAAACTTTGATATCTCCTGGGATTAAGAACGATGGTTTATTATTGTTTTATTATGCGTTTGTGTTTTGAATCTGAGAAGTAGAAACGGTTTAGAAAGTATTTCGCTCTAAAATGAGGCAATTAAAGCAATAAGTTTCGGTAATTGCAATGGAAAACTTTTGTACTGCAGAAAAAAAATTAAAAGGAAAGTTTATTTTATAATTGTTGGTCTCTTATGAACATTTCAGCGAAGAGTTACGGCTTATCTGGGCCTACTTACTCTTATATCGGATCGATAAACATCAGTGACATTGTACATCTTTGATGACGTCAAACCCTTGACTACTAAACCTGCTGAGCAAGTCGGTCACTTTATTTACGAGCGTCTCGAGAGATCTTGAAGAGTGCTTACAGATTCTGGCAAAAGAGATTTAAAAAACATTATTGGAATGTTTTTTAACAGATGGATTATTTTCTGTATATAATTAACAATTTTATCTATTTATAAAGCTATGTTCTTTCAGAGAATGGAGCTTAAGTTGTTATGGCAACTTTAAATGTCACGTGCTATTTATGTTAAATTACGCGAAGAATTAATTTGAAGTTTTGATGAAGTGCAAAGCTAAGCTGTTCTTGTTTGTTTGTTTTTGAATTTCGCACAAAGCTACTCGAGGGCTATCTGTGCTAGCCGTCCCTAATTTGGTAGTGTAAGACTAGAGGGAAGGCAACTAGTCATCACCACCCACCGCCAACTCTTGGGCTACTCTTTTACCAACGAATAGTAGGATTGACCGTCACATTATAAGACCCCACACGGCTGGGAGGGCGAGCATGTTTGGCGCGACGCGGGCGCGAATCCGTGAATTACGAGTCGCGCGCTTTACGCGCTTGGCCATACCGGGCCCGCTGTTCTTGTAATCGCTAATCATTAAGTGCACTGATGCTTCTCAGAGGACCTTTAAAACTGGTGAATGTTTTAACAACAACTAAAGATAATGTTTATAAGAAAAGCAACATCTTAAAATGGATAAAACATTTCTTTTCCAACATGTTTGACTGTTGTTAATGAAATGACTTCAGACGCAGACTTCTTATATACTAGTTATGAATCAACGTAAATAATAACGTGAGAACTGATGTTAACCTATTTCAATTTGGATAAATGTTTTGCATTTATTTCAATACCACACGATTACATTTTGCTTGAATTTAAAACACATCTTAAGAAACTTATCAACCCAGAGTTATGACGTGAACAATGTTACATTAACAATAGTCAGTATTTTATGAGTATACAAAGTTTTTCACACAATTGTTTTAAAAAATATATTTATAGTTTCGGCCCGACATGGCCAGGTGGCTAAGGCACTTGACTCGTTATCCGAGGTCGCGAGTTTGAATCCCCGTCACACCAAACATGCTTGCCCCTTTTAGCCGTGGGGGCATTATAATGTGACGGCTAATCCCACTATTCGTTGGTAAAAAAGTAGCCCAAGATTCGGCGGCGGGTGGTGATGACTAGCTGCCTTCCCTCTAGCCTTACACTATTAAATTAAGCTAGTGCAGATAGCCTTCTTGTAGCTTTGGGCAAAACTCAAGAGCAAACATTTACAGTTTCAAATTTATACATAGAAACAAAACTTTGTGTAGAATATTTATTAATTAAATAGAATATCTAAGAAATAGTAAAGAAGAGTATATCATAATGTGCCAACTGCCTTATATTTGCTTTATCTAGAATCAAATAATTCTTTCGTCAATACCAGGACTTTTTTTTTTTAGCCCGGATGAGATACAACAGATATAATAATCTTTAGGACGTTACTTACTTTAGCAAATATTCTAACAAAATCTGTTAGAGTGTGGTCAGAATTAAATTGTTGAAGTGTTTCAAGTAAGTGTGAAACAACGTGTGCAGTTTCAAATTAATGACTGGAAATAAAACTTTGTATGCAGTATTTGATATAACATTGAACTGCTTCCTTACGTTTCTTTAAATTGCTGACATTGCTGAGAAATGGCATTTAGGTTTCATAACGTTTAGGAAAGTTAAACAAACGTTACACAGTTAAAACATGTATAGACTTTTTTTTTTTTTAGGTCTCTGATAATCGAGGTATTTAACTGTGCATCTGAAAACATTATTCAAATTGAATCCATGGACCATATAATCTAATATTATTATTAATTAGTTTTGATGCTGAACTTTAATAAGATAACATCACCTACATATTTTTTGATTTGCCAACTTCATCCTTATTCAAGATATAATTATTTTAGTGTGTTTTATAATCTGTATAGATTCTTTAATATCTTCCCACTGATTGACATAACCGATGTGACTTGCATGTTTAGCAAATAGAGTTTCACTTTTATTATTTTTAATATTTCTCTGAGGTTACTTTTATTTTCAACTTCAGATTTCGTTTCGTTTGACAATGTGCACACAACCACATTCATAATCAAGTTTAGATGCACCCGATTTCCTCATTACATTAATTACATCGTTAATTCTTTAACATTTGATTAATTTCATTCAAATTTTAAAAAAAATCGGAATAACATTTATATCTCGTTTTTTTTTAAAGTTCCGAAATATTTGGACCCCTCCAGTGGCACAGCTGTATGTCTGCGGACACACACCCGCTAGAAATCAGAGCACAGATAACCCATTGTGTAGCTTTGTGTTTAATTCTAAACACGCCAAACCGAAAAATTTGACACGATAAAACTGGAACATGTGGTAAAAATAATATTCAAGTGTCTAATGCTTTATATTTTATCAATAATAATTAATTCTTTAAATATTCTTGATGAGAACAATGCTTTAAAGATCTGAAAAATTAAAAATAAAAGGCTTAACATTTTTTGCGACTTCGTATAAGATGACTCTTGGTGTGGTTGTACGATAATAGAAAGAAGCTTATAATAACCAGTGGGTTTTAACTTTTTTCTAACTAATACATCAAGAAATGGTAAATATATGAGAGTGAAGAAAGTAAACATACTAAAAATAATTATCAAATCTTGAATTAGGATGAAAAGTTGACACGTCTTAAAGAATGTAGATGATGCTATCTTCTTTAAGTATGTAAATTAACAGGTGTTACTGGTTTATATGACTAATGGTTTTGATATATATGGTTTACAGTGTTTTTGACTTTACGCTTCTGAAGATTACATAACTATACGTCGAAATATATAGGGTCTTTTATTGAGACCGTTAACAGTACTGGGATAAACCTTATAAATTGTATTAAAAACGTTGTTTACTTGAACGTTTTAATTATTCGTTTACACGAGTACGTTGAATTTTTTAGTGTTTTAGTGCCACATTGCACAACGCTCAGAATGTATACAAAAAAAGAGAACACCAAAGTGCAGGTGCTAACATCACACGTGTACTAACAACCAATTAGAACTGGACAGGAGAAGGAATAACATTTATAGAGTCAGATTCAGTTATGTGTTTTCGAGTTAGAAAAAACTCTGCATTATAAACTAATGTGTTTAAAGAAACTGCACTGAATAGAGAATAAATCAATTAAATAATTTGAATATATACAAAACGTTGGCTGTTTTTTTTCACAGATACTAGTGTTAACTAATAATCACTACAAGTGCTGAACGTCAACAAATAAAACTAAAGATGTTCCTAAACTTTCAGTGTATGTACTAAAACAGTGCGTCAGTTGTTGAATATTTAGTGTGTGTACCGTGAAAAAATGTAACAGTTTAGCTATGTTTGTTCATTACTTTCTTTTTTGCTCATTCTTCACAGATGTTAGGAAAAGTATTATTGGTCAGACAATTGGTGGTTTGTTGTTTGCTCTCCTTGGTGGTCAGCCATTGGTTATCATAATGACCACAGCACCTCTGGCGTTATACATTAAAGGTAAGTGAGTGTATCGTACTATATATATATATATATATATATTTCAGAATTTGTTTGTTTTTCGAACTAACTGTACGTGACTAAAATATTGAAAAGAATCATAGCAAAACAATAATAACAATAATAATCGCGAGATACCTATTAAATAATACAATATAAATAAACAAATGTTGAAATCTACACAATTAAATATTTCCAGTATTTTGAAAACAGAAATGTGTGGATGTGCAGGGGATGTTCAAAATGTTCGTTAGGTATTCTCCTTCTTCATCGTATGCGCAATTTAAGCAATTTCATTTTTGGAACTGTAGGGTTATAAAGGGAACATTTTCAGTTATTAGTGTTCTGGCTTTCAGACAGTTTCTGTTTTATCTCTACAACTGCATCTATTACTAAATATGCTATTGTTTTGTTATTAAGTCTGACAGTTTAGTTTCTATTATACCACTAAGTTTGGTTGTTCATAAATAACATTTTACTTTCTCTTGTTTAAAATTAATAGTTGTGTCCTATTCTACCACCGTAACTATAGCTGTTTGTAGATAATATGCTTGTTGCAAACGAATAGGTTGTTTCAGTATATTCAGTTTCTTCATAATTGTTTTTTTATCTCTTTTTTTCAAAATTATTCATTATTTATTCATTAAAATGTTTTTATTGTATAAGTTTGGTTGTCAGTTTCTTATTAAAAATAGTAATTATCAGAAACCCATGTTTCTCGAGAGAAACGGTTGACAAGAAGCATTCTTAGATTTGCGATAAATTTTAATTCAAAACTAAACACATGTAAATACACACGGTAAAGTTGTGCTTGAAAGATATCGAACATGTCAGTGTTATTTGTCTGTGTGAACACTTAAATCTAATGAGTAACGATTTTCATATAGTTAGATTCTGATTAGTAACTACTTTGTTTTTACGTTTTGGCTACTGTTGACTTCACAGACTTTCTACGAATGATTATTACTGTATTCGTAGTGGCCGAGATTCAGTTCTAGATCTGCTCCATAGGAGTATTAAAACACACTTATAGTGACTTCACTCGAACCGTTTCATGATCATGTTACTTTTTTGACTTATTAATTTGATTTTTATCTTAGCTCGAAAGAGAGGGCGACGTTGATGAAGAGAAACATGTATATATGAATAACACTGTTTGAACAATTTAATAGAAAAGTATGTTGTTCTTTTGGTACAACATATAATAATTATGTATAACGTACACAAAAGAAAACAGAATTTCTTTAAGAAATTTAAAGTTTAGTTTCTAATTAAAATCATATATTTCAACAGTTATAAAATCATACTATATATTTTAACAGTTATCCAGCATTTCCATGAATTTCTGACTTTTGTACTTTATCTTATTTATAGCTTTTCCAAACTATCATTCATTAAAAGTTGCTGGAGTTTAATAAATGTACGAGAAACAAGTTGGTTATCTTGCATAGACTTAAAAACTATTAGCTGGCTCAGAATGACGGTATTCTATATTTATTTCATGTACTCAAAACTGCTATTCCTTATTTGGAAAATTATTTGATTTTATTATATACTAGATGTCATTTCTAAACTACAATAAGAAATTTGATCTAGATTAAAGAGCGAAACTTTTCTCCTTCTGTTTGTATAACGTAATGTATATCTACAACAACTCAATGTATGTTTAGTGCATTAACTATTTTAATGCATGTAACATAAATATTTCTCTTCATTAAATTAAATTTGAATGGTCAGAAACGTCTATAAAGTCTATTGAAGTTAACATCTATCCTTGAATAAGCGTATTTCAAACGCAACAAAAAACTCAGCTTGTTGTCAGTTGATTTCTTGATGTTTAATGATAGGGAATGCAACATTTTTTTTTATACAGTTGAATATATAACAGAATCTAGTCGCATATTTTCATATACATAGAAAAAATCTCGAATTTTTAAAAATATTTTAATCATTAGGTGCTTCACAATATGTTAACATCTCGTTTTTGCATATATTCTCCAGTATCACTTTAAAGCATAATGTATTTAATGTGTAGTGGAAAATATACATATATTATTCTGTGTACAACCAAATATTGAAATGGACGTGTCCCAATTACGAATCAGATGATTCAAGATTCACTTTCAGTTGCCCTAGAAACGTTTCCAGTACTTTAGGTCCGGGGGTAAGCTACAAAAATAACCCTACTCTTAGAATCATATCAGAGAAGCTAAGAGTAGGCATAGAGTTCTATTGACAATTTGACATTCTCATTAGTTTATTAATGCAAAATTAGTGACGGCTGGTGCAGATAGCCCTTGTGTACTTTTATGCAAACAAAGGAACAAACATCAAATAAGTCATGTTATCACAGATGTCTTTTTATTAAAATTGTTGTGTCATGCTGGGCGTTGTCAGTTTGGGAATTGTAACGTGATAAATTATTTCTTACCATCTGTTATAAGTTAAAAGCGTATATAATAACAACTTAGAAATAATGTTTATTTATTATTTAAAAATAGTGCATTTTCTAATTCTAAGAATGTAGTAATAAATCTTACTGGAATATCTGTGTTATTTGGTTTGTTGTTTACAAATATTATTTTAAATATTTGATGACATTTTTGAAAGAGAAAATTAAATATATAGAATTTCCAGAATACTAAATTCAAGAAGTCATTTATTAGGTGTACAGTTTGTTTTTTAACTCATAAACTGCGAATTTTTACTGATGTGAAACATGTTAAATATATTTCAGTTATATACAGTATATGTGAAGATTTTAATTTAAATTTCTACGCCATGTACGCATGTGTGGGACTATGGAATACCTTCTTTCTGGTGATATACGCTCTATGCGATGCGAGTAGGCTTATGAGGTTTTCTACAAGGTAAGAAATTTCAGTATTTAATGACATAAAAGATTATGTGCACTAAATTAATAATTTAGTTTTGCTTTCAGCTGAAAGCAAAGACATTGGATAAGTGAAACCTATAATTAAAATATATCAAAATAATATTTTTAAGCCTGTTAACTTCTAAAAAATAATGTAAAACTTTATATAACTTGTGTTTGATTTCGTGGTAATGAGTTTTCTGAACTTGATATCTGACTTTTGTGTGACTATAATATCTATGTCAATGTTATGTTTTTTCGTGTGTTGTTTCCATAATTCATTCAGGTTTTCGCTGATACGTTCGACATAAAGAATTATGGTGGCAATAAAATTGAAATGGGCCTCTAGTGGCTCAGCGGTATGTCTGCGGACTTACAATGCTAAAACCCGGGTTTCGATACACGTGGTAGGCAGAGCACAGATAGCCCAATGTATAGCGATGTGCTTAATTGAATAACAACAACATGAAATGGTTTTGATCTTTCAGGTTTTTTTTTTTAAAGTGTTGATTATTTTTATTTACTTCTTACGGATATTTGTTCCTTTGAACGAATATTTCAGAAATTCTTTGCAGTTTATTGTCCAAATTGTGTGCAGAACAAATATTAAGTGCTATTTGTATAATAAGCTTCTTGGATCCTGTTGTATAGAGTGTCCAACTTATGTATTATTCTTAGTTTCATGCTTTTATTCTTTTTCACTTTTAACTTGAATGTTGTGGTGGATGTTGCTGAAGGAAACATCGTCCAAATATCAACCAATATCAGTGTTTGAAGACGGTCTATTTTTTCCAGTTGAATTAATAATCTATTTCTCACTGCACTTCACAGTATTCCTTACATACATGTTAAGGTTTTTGTGTGTTTTATAGCAAAGCCACATAGGACTATCTGCTGAGTCCACCGAGGGGAGTCGAATCCCTGATTTTGGCGTTGTAAGTCTGTAGACTTACCGCTTTACCAGCGGGGAACCTTTCCATACAGACACTGTCCATTTGACAGTAGGTGAAATCGTATTTTCAAACAGAACTTTGTGGCGAAAATAAACTAGGTTAGAATGTTGGATAATGATGTAAGTGATTCATTTTAAAGCCATCTTCTTGGAAATTATGAGAATAGAGTTTGCCCATTAAAACTTGATATCTTTTGTTTTGGACCGACTTTTCGAAAGGAATTAATAAAATATGGGGAGTTTTTGATGGGGTTATCTGAGTTGTATGCTAAAATAATACAGATCACTTATTTTCAAAGTTTATAGGTAATAATGTACATAGGTGTTTTATGCATTTACTGTAGTCCGTGGTGTTTAAGAATTCTACTATTAGTGTATTTTAACCAATTTCAGATTTCAAGGGTCATACAGCTTTCTTTTTCAAGTACTGTTAGCTGTTTCGTCATTTGCTTTTCGAATAAACGTTTGAGGTTTCATTTATCATTAAGCATTTTTAGGGTCATTTAAACCTTTCATTTATCAGTGATATGTTATCTTTTTTAACTTTTATTCTTTTTTTCTGTAATTTAGTTGGGGCCGTTGGCAAATTCAGTGTTTTCTTTCTTAATACGTTTTTGTTTTATTTTATGTTGAGTGTTTAAAATAATTTTTGATTTGGTGAAGTTTTTAAGAAATTATTTGAAAGAGCCCGTCTTTCTGGTTTGTGAGAATACAACTCCAGTAACTTGTAAGTTACCTGGTGAAAGCTTAATACAAAGGTCGAAACACTGTAATTATTAAAATCAGTTGTTATCTACTAGAAAAGTTGCTGTTGTTGTATTTATAATTAATAATTTAGTTCCTTGAAGGATATTGAATTCTAAAAAAATACATATGATTTTTTTTTCAAAGGCGCAAAAACAAAATCGTTTAGGTACTGTTTGACTAAAAAGTAGACATATATAACTAAAAAAAAATGATTTATTTCTTAAATTTGTGTTGAAAATAATTAATTATCAAATATAGATTGCTACACAAATAAGTTTCAAAATAATAATGTTATCTTTCATCTTTATGTAAATGTTTAAAAGTTTCCATATTCATAGTTCTCAACTCTACTTTTTTTCATGGCATTGGAAAATAGCTTCACATATTTTTCAAGAAAACGAACATCTACAGATATTTGTTTCAAGCTATGTACGATTGAGTTAGTTATATCACAAATAAATTAAACTAAATTTAGACGACTCTTTTCAATCTCTACATTACGGTACAATCTTGTTCCTTACACTTCTCAACTGATAATAAATCAAGGCCAAAAAAAAAAAAAGTGCCCCTGCAGAACGGGTTTTCTGTCAAACATTTAGTGACGGAGAGAAATTAGCTTGTCAATGGATTAAACTTTTGATGATGGCAGTCTTCCATCTTACTGACATTTGGCATACACACGCTGAGTAGTTGCATAAGTTAGACTAAAACTAGCCATGTTTACTGTCCTCTAATGGAACCAAAGAACTCGAAGCGAAACACAAGAATAATTCCTGGAATTAACTTAATTTTTTTGAAAGGAAGTCTACTTATTCTTTCTTTTTCTTTCAATGAAATTATAAAGAAGCAACATTTTGTGTAATTAGTTTGTAATGTCGTTTATTAATATTATTCCAAATATATTAAAATAGCTTTACTGACATAAGTTAAATAAAATGTTTTATTATATGTGGTCGTATATATTGAGCTACACGTAATGCACAGTCGTGCCACACCATGTATCTTTTCTCTTATGATAAATAATATTTTTATATACGCGCAGAATTTTTTGCTCTACAATGTAGACAGATTTAATGTAAATATTTTTTATTATTTAAACTATTTTATTATACAGTTATTTTCGAAGCTATGATAAAACGTTGGGTTTGGTTACTATGAACTATGAATATGCGATTTTTTAATTCAAGATTTACAGGTCGTGAGACGTAAATCTGACCGCATGGCTTAAATATCTTTAAGAAGTAATAAGATAATTATTAATATTATTTTACGTCAAATTACCTTTACAATCTGAGACAAAAACGTAAGTTTAACATTTTTTCACAACCAGGTAAGTTAAACTATTTATGCGTGATATGTTTACGCTTTTCTTAAATCAATATTAATCGTATTAGTAGAGACGTGAAAATATTCTTGTTTTTTATTACCACGATTTAGCAAGAAAATATTTTAGACAAAATGAAAGAGATAGTATTAAACCTTTAACCTTTTCAGTGGCCCAACATAAACTCGTTTTTTTTTAACTTTTCATGGACATAATGTATCTTTGATCACAAATATATATGTTTATGTATGCGTTATTTCTTATAGATCAACAGAAGAAATATTTTCCTTGTTTATAAGTATCGCTTTCTGTGTTGATGCTGGAAGAGATGCACATAAAAGTAAGTGTATTAATTAAAAATCTGAATACATTTTATTTTGAAATAGTCTTTTCATTAGTATTTATGCAGATGTGATAGATTCAGTCTGTGGTGATATTTTACTCAATTAATGAACTGTGTTTGTTTGTCATACTGAATACAATGTATATTGAAGTTATTGAAGTATTTTGTATTTTAGTAGACTTATTTAACCTAGCTGATAATAATCCAAATATGTCATTATTGTATACGATGTGAAAATCAGAGTTAACACTGCAACTTTGTAGCATATGTAATTCAATTTTTTTATTTTGATATATTCTGTATACGTATTTAACTGAACTGATAGCAGTTCAAATACGCCATATTTGTAGATTTTGAAATGCAAGTGAACCTTATGATTTTGTAGTAGTTGTTATTTAATTTGTATTTTAATATGTTCTGTGGACGTACTTATTTGACTTGTTAGTAATATGATTATAAAGGAAGTTAGTGTTTTTCAATGTGACAAACGTTTCACAGGTTGATTGTTGAAGTTAATTATAAAGTAAGAAAAAAGTCACATACACTTTTTTTGGAAAATTAAATAAACATTCAATTGAAATGTAAGCAAATCAATAATATTTTAATAACAGACTCAAGTATTTCCAAAGATTATATTTGTTAACACCAAAATTAAGTAACAAGACATCAATTTTTGTATGTTCTAGAAGTTTAACGTATTACATCGCCAATCATGTTTAATGTTTTCTTGATTCATTATTTATTTTGAGATTTCAAAAACTAAGTTTATATTTATATCTTTTGATATCATATCAAAACTTTTCATACTTTCAGACTTCCAGAAATATTACTACGCATCAGAATGCACAGAACAACAAGTTTCCCTTTCTCAACTTTCTGATTGGCTGAGCAACTCCACCAATAACAGATCTCAGTCACAGATTGGTATTCCTGATTGTAAACGGGAAAATAGTCTACTGTTCCTCTTACTGATGTTTGGAACAGTGTGGCTTGCGGTGTCTCTTTATAACTTCAACAAAACGTAAGTAATGGAAACATCTTCTTACTATTTATTTGTAACTTTTCTGAAGAAATACCGTAACAATATTTACCGTTATTTCTGCTTAAAATAGAATTACGTGGAAGGGTTTGCTTTAAGGGGGAGAGGCAGTTATTTAAAGATAAAAGAATTTCCCATTCGACTTCGAAGATAACATGAGTCATAAATCAGTAAATATTGCATATTTTTGAATGATGTCATTTAATACAGACTGGTTGGTAATTTTCAAAATAAAAATGAGCCTCAAACATCGAAATTAAGGACCGGTTTTTATTACCTAACCTTGAAAGTAAGGCTTAATTTTGCGTTTTCCATGTTTCGTATATAAGTCATATGTTCAAAAACATATTAAAAATTAGACAAAACTGAATTAATGGAAAGTAGTTTTATAGCAGACCAAATATTAGCGGGTTTGAAAATTTCCCTGTCACTTAGGTGATTACAGTAGTCATAGGCCAGTGAATATTGGTCGCATATCAAAGACTAACGTATTGTTGGAATCAGTATGAATAACAGACACAACGTTGTGTTGTTTTAATAGGATATTACAAATCTATTACTTAATCATAATAATTTGTTTTTCAAGAAAACAATTTGCAATTTAAAAGTGACCAAGAATTCATTAACTATTTTTCGTCTCGTATGCTCACATCACTTAAGATTTCAGATGCTTTAAATTTTATTTTAATAAGTAGTGTATGTTCCATTATTATTAATTACTTCTTGCCAACAATTCACAAGCTTGGGGTTTGGAGGAAAAGAATGTATAGAGGGTAGTTTTGACATCTTCATATGTTCCGAGCTCTTTTCCATCAAGATAGTTCTGCAAACTTTGGAATATATGATAATAAGATGGAGAAAGGTCTGGAGAATAAGGAGGATGTAGAAGAGTTTTCCAGTCTAGCTCTTCAATCTTTACAGATGTGGTCCTTGCTGTACGGGGTCATGTATTATCCTGGTGTAACACAACACCTTTACGATTGATCAAAGCAGAGCTCTTTTCTTTCAGTGCAGCATTCAACTGCTCTAACTGCTGACAAAAGAAGTCTGATGTAATCGTCCCATTGAGTGGCAGCAGCTCAAAGTGGATCACACCAAACGCTTAAGAAGACTTTCCTTGGGCAGAAGTCTATTTTGGGTTGTACTTTAGCTAGTTTGTCTGCACTGAGCCATTATCTGCAGCGCTTAAAATTTTTTGAAAAATTTAATAACGTTCACGAGAGGGCAAAGAAGTGCAAATGTCCACTCTTGTTATAAGATTAGCTTCTGTCAAATCATGGAAAACCCATTTTCCAACTGTTGACACCTTTTCAAGTTGTTGAAGATAACGGTGAACTGTTGAATGGGTTAAATTAAGCTTCTGTGCTAGTTCAACTGTTACAGCACAATTTTCATTAAGTGCAGCCAACAGTAAGTCATTACTAAACTCAACAGGACAATTTTGATGTGGTGCACCACTTAAGCTATAGTCATCTGATCTGGATTTCTGAAACTACCTTCGACATTTTACTTCACTGAGATACTCCACACCATAAACACTTTGAATTTTTCATGTAGTTTCTGCTGCATTATTGCCTTTTTTTAAATTCATAAAGCACTTTATGCCTAATTTGCTCCTCAGACACATCCATCTTCATGAGGGTTTATATGATGAAGGATCTGAGAAGGTGGATTTTGGTTAGTCTCTTTTATTTGTCTGAACATTTTTATACACGCTCTACTACATATTTTAGCCACTAATGCTTTCTACAACAACAGATGTGACGATGCACTTTCTGTATTAAATATTTCGGTCATTACTTAAGGGATGACCGATAATTCGGATTGTGACGGATCATTGCTAGTAGATACCAGATGAAGTGGACTATTTAAACTTGCCATGTGGCACAGAATAACTTTTATTCCAGTTACTGTTACTTCATATGAAAACCGTGAAGTGTGGGATCGCTGATCAGCTAATGTTGAAAGTTTCTGAAATTAAAATTTCTCAGTGGCTTAAAACTGAAATAAGTCTACAACAGTTAAAGCACTTTTTCGTTTGTTTTTGTAACAAGTGTGTAACTCGCGTCTGCCAATATCAGCTGTAAGTCATGTTGTTTCTGCTAAATAAGTTAAAGATGGATAAATTAGTATTTTGTATTTTAGCCTCTTCATTAAATCATAAATATCCCTAAGTTTAGTTACGAAGCTATTTTTATTATTTGCTCAGTCAGTGACCCCATCTAATTAGCAGAATTAAGCCGAGGACTTTTTATACCCACAAATATTTACCATCAATTTTCCTCCAAATTGCTATTTCTTTACTGTGTCGTAGAGATGACATGATTAATTGATAAAAATTGTGAAAACCTTATCTTACGTTTTTCCCACTTCGGTGCTATTTTGAGTAGTTACTATTAGACTAAGTGGTAAGAGTGTAAGTGTGCTATCTGTTACTGGTACCCTACACAATCTGGATAACATAAATATATGATATACACGACAGATGTTTGGAAGTGCTATTCGATTATCCGTTGACTTGGAATGGCAATTGTGCTGAAACAGTAAAGAACGTTGACCATGGCAGTGATTTGTTCACATGTCGAGATGGTCAGTATGCTGTATGTACTCTTTATAGGTTACACAAAATTTCATATTTCTTCTAATGATAATCACTTTTATGCCTAGAAACTATTACTGAATTATAGCTTTCATTGGTGATTCAATTATGGTGAGAAAAGTATCATTATGAATTGACATGTATAGTTTGTTATGTTTTACTGGATCTGATTGAAGTAGTGTTTAACCCAGTTGTACGATCTGTCGCTTAAAATCAGATCAGATATCATTACTGATTCAGTATAAAAAAACTGGTGTCATTCTGCCAAGCTAGTGATGAGTTACGGTAAAGAAGGTGAACTAATTTGGATCAGGGATTTGTGAACAAGATCTGGAGAACATCTTATTATGTGGACACTTTAACAACGGTTTAACTAGTCATATGTTGTAAAAAAATAACAGAATCCCCAGTAACCTTGTCTCCAAATGGTTGCCACGGACGTAGGCTTAGCACCTTTTTTTTGTACTAAACCTGACACTTAGATAAATTTATTTTGTAAAACTAATTTTGACTATGATGAATCTGAAAGCATTTAGATCCTATGACTTATGTTTTCTTAACTATATTTGCTGAATGTATGGCGGTCTTATATATATATATATGTAGTTACTAATTGGTTCACTTAACTGAAAGAAAATTTATTTAAACTATATATTCCATTTATTTTATTTGTCCAAATAATTTACACATTTATCAATTATCTTATCAAATTTACTTTCACTATGCAGTAATACTTTTATTTAGTACAAATGATTTTGTCAGTGGCTCACGTGCATTGTGTGTTAAACATCACATTTTGTGTTGCAGTTTTCTTTGAGTAATCTCATATCTATCGTTGTTGCGTGATCATTATTGTTATTTTATTTTTTATTTTAAGTTACCTAGTAATTTCCCTGTTTATTGCTACATCTTTTAATTGTACCGTAGTCTAATGATAATTTATTTACTAATGAATGGGGAAAAAAGTAGAAAAAAAAGACTTGTACTATTGCCATCTAGCGGTGAGAATTATTTTTTATTTTATTTTTTTATTATAGTAAAACAATTTACAAGAATGATGTTTCAGAAACTCTTCTGTATTTAGGCCATATCTACAAGCAAGCAAACGTGAAATGTTAGCAGACTATGCTTTACCGGTAGCTGTAATCACCTTAAGCTTCATCGGCTCATTCGTCTTTCAAGATATCCGAAGTAGGGAGGAACTTGTATTCTATACGTTACTTTACTATTTATATACATTTAAACCTAATTTTTGATAAAATATTTAATTTTATCAGTATTTAACTTAAACTCTTACTACACTTTTCTCAACGCCTTAATGTCAAATTAAATTCTGAAATGTATATGAAACAAAACCTTCAGGAATATATCCGATAGTTACAAGCAACAACCAGATAGTGATATGTATCATACATTACTTGTGAAATAATTTGATCCTCCGTAACTCAGTGGTAAACTTGAGAGATTATAACGCTGACATTTTGACTTGATTCAGAAAGGTCAGTTGTTTCTTAAGACAAACAAAGAATATCAGTATTTAACTATTAACGACACAGGCATTGTAAGATAACTTCAGTATTTCATATGCTTCATCTCTTACTCTTCCTACGTCATATTATGTTAAATAGAAACATTAATGTTGAAATAATCATTTTTTATGAAAAACAAACAGTATTTTGTTCTGTTTTGATGTGTATGTGAGATATTAATATTTATGAAACTATTTCATGTATTGTTCTCTATGTTGTCTGTGTTATGGAAAAAAACAAACTGTAATTCTATACTCCGTAAAAATCATAGTTTACATATTGATCGAACGTTAGAATTTTGTTACCTAAATAAATCCAGTATATAAATTTTCTCATTGTATTTACTTTGGTTCTCATTGTAATTCCTTGAATTTAATTTTGTGGTACGTTTTCAGAATGAAAACAAATTACAGTTGTCAGTTAATTATCTTTCTTACGGCTTATTTCACCAGAAAAAGAACACTTCGATTACTTTCTTTTGTGCTTGTGTTGAACATCAAACATTTAGTTTTTACAGGCACGAGACAGAAACTTCCGAGCTCGTTATGGCCAGGTAGTTAAAGCACTCGACTCGTAACCGGAGGGCTGCGGGTTCGAATCCACGTTACACCAAAAATGCTTGCCCTTTCAGCCGTGGGGGCGTTATAATGTGGCAGTCAATTTCACTATTTGTTGGTAAAATAGTAGTTCAAGAGTTGGCGGTGGGTGGTGATAGCTAGCTGTCTTCCCCTAGTGTTACACTGCTAAATTAGGGACGGCTAGCACAGATAGTCCTCTTGTAGCTTTGCGCGAAATTCAAAACAAACTAAACTAGAAACTTCTGAATTAACTTGAACTCACTAAACGTGGTTTAAACAATGTAGAATGGTATTTTAAGAACAAAAAGGTGTTTAAAACGGGCTTAGTCTGGTGTCTGAATATTAACCAAACGTGTTTTATTGTATTACTTCTGTTTTCAGCTGAGCATTTCCACTACAACACTGGTATCAGCTTCAGCAGGGGTCGTGTTGAGGATCTTCCATGGACGGCCGCTATTGCAGCGATGGGATTAGGATTTGCACTGTCACTTCTCTTTTTTATGGATCAAAATATTTCCGCCGCTATGGTGAATAATCCTTGTAATAAGTAAGTTCCAATCACCATAATCGTGCTAGCTATTTATTCTATTTATGCTTTTAAATGCTCATAATGAGAATAAAATACTTATATGATACAACAAAATAAATTTTAAAATAAAATATGCTGAAGCACTTCTTGGTAGCAAAAAATAAAAACAACTGTTTTCAAACACCATCAACAGCGGCGCTCACTTCCAACAAAAATTTAGTAATTACTTCCGACGTTATAGTATTAGTGTTGTGATGCTAAATACTCGAAGGGAAGTGTACGTCATGCCAGATTAGAACCACTACACTTTTCAGTTTTGTGTCAATGTTGACTTCAAACGACTTAGTTACCATGCAAACACAACATTCAAGAAATAATTAATTTATTATAGTGTAATTTAAATATAAAACTAGATTAATTTGTCAATATAAAATGCTTAAATATTATTTAAAGTAAGTGTAAAATTAAGTATTTTTTAATACTTGAAGTATGACAGTAATAATATTCTGTGACAAAATTGTTTGAAATTTTATTCCAATTAAATTAAAATTACAAGATATTTTCCAGATGATAGCTCAACTGTTTGTAATGCATATTAATAGAGTTATGCTATCATATTCTAAACTACGTGTTATCAACATGTGTCAGATTTTATCTCATATCTTCCTCGCTTTAAAGATACGGCCAGGCTATTAAGGCAATCGACTCGTAAACTGTGGGTCGCAGGTTCGAATTCCCGTCACACCAAACATGCTCGACTTTTCAGTCATGGGGGCGTTATAACGTGACGGTCAATACCCCTATTCGTAGGTAAAAAAGTAGCTCAAGAGTTGGCGGTGGGCGGTGATGACTAGTTGCTTTCCATCTAGCCATACACTGCAAAATTAGGGAGAGCTAGTGTAGATTGCCCTCGTGCATGTTTGTGCGAAATCCAAAAACGAAAAGCCAAAACGCTTTAAAGACAATCGGACAAAAGTGAATTATTCAGTCGACTTGTACAACCTATCTACAGAACACGAGAAAAAGATTGCAACTCTGTTATAAGTGTTGTTGGCATGGTTTATCATATTAAAATACTAAAAATTTAGTTTCGTTTACTTGAAAGGTGAGGGCATTACGGAAAATGACATGGGATTTGGCAGTAGGCCAGGAGTAACAGTTGTTAACCTAATATAAGTGAAACTCTAGTTTACTAACCGGAAATACACATTGAAAAATTAGATTTATAGGGACAGAATACATTTATGTGCGTAACCGTGGTGTTTTACAGAACATTTTAAAATTGTTAAGGTTACATATTTTACCTAATTAGACAGACATATTTTTTATATTTTGACAGTAATAGCTAGGATCGTAAAGACAGCAAATATTTACTAACTTGATATATACAGTTTTTACGTTCTTAGGGAAGTTTTAAGTGGAGATGAACTTCAATCTTATACACTACCTTTTCATTTATAGGTTTATTCAAACCTACATTATGATAAAATTAAATATTTTAATCAGTATTTAGCACAGATTTGATATTTTAACAGGAACTCTTAGGTGTGTAGAAACTTGAAATATCAACTAAATAGAAATTAAACACTTCGAATTTTGACAGCATATTTATTGTAGTGTTGTTTTCTAACTGAAAGCACATAGTTTTCATTTTTGATATCCTTCCCGCTAGTACAGCGGTAACTCTACGGAACTACAACGCTAAAATCAGGGGGTTCGATTCCCCTCGGTGAGCTCAGCAGATAGCTTGATGTGGCTTTGCTATAAGAAAACACTTGTTCATTTTTGATACACACACCTTGGCCTGTAAGAAACAGTACAGCAGTAAGTATTTTTAGATAAAAATACGCGGCTTTCGTATTTTAACACGAACTTCTAAGCTTGAAGGGTTCTCATATTTGTTTATCATACCCATTTTCGATACATTCTGACATAAAAATCTGGATCTGTATCAGTGACTGGTACTTACTAACTTGTCATATGCAGTTTTTAAGACTGAACAATAACACCTAGGTCTAAACGAGAAGTTACTATTTACTAATTGGAAATAAATAATATTCATATTCAGGCAGTAATTATCAGTTTCTGGCAGTATTGTATATTTATTATACATTTATTTACTTGTAAGGCACAATCTTCACATTTTATCCTGAATTCATATATATTTGAGGGTTAGATATATATGTACAAAGCTGAAACAGCCAGTATATATATGGGAGCTCCTGGATTTTCAGGGCCAGTATATACATATATTTGCTCACATTTTGGTAGAAATCCTTACGTTTTACAGGAACTCCTAGGTTTGAAATGACAGTAACAGTAACTTGTAATGTAGTCTTCATATTCTGATCTTAAATTCTAGATTAGTAAGGGCAGTATATATATTCACTAAATGAAAATAGACAATCTTTATATTTTGACAGGAAATCCTAGTTATGTAGAAGAAGTGTGTAATTCCTAATTGGAAATGTATAGTCTTGATGTGTTGACAGGAACCTGTACAGGCAGCATATATTAATAACAAGACTTACCTTGATGTGTTGACAGGAACCTGTACAGGCAGTATATATTAATAACAAGACTTACCTTGATGTGTTGACAGGAACCTGTACAGGCAGCATATATTAATAACAAGACTTACCTCGCTTGATATTTTTAGAGTAGCTTTTTTCTTTTGGCAGATACTTCTAGTTTGTAGGAGCATTAAATATTTTATAACTGTTAACACCCTTTCATGTTTTGACACACTTCCAGTTATAATACACTATCGATGTACTACTTGTTTGGAAAGGTTACTTAATAAGTGATAAAAACTTTTTCTATATCTAGATTAAAGAAAGGACCGGGCTACCATCTGGACCTATTTGTTGTGGGAATATTGAATGGTTTCCTCTCTTTGTTCGGTCTTCCATGGATGCATGGAGTTCTGCCCCATTCTCCTCTCCATGTTCGGAGTCTTGCAGACGTCGAGGAACGTGTAGAACAAGGGCACATCTACGAAATGTATATTATAACTATCTTTGATTTAGTAGCGAATCAGTTACGTGTACTGCATAAGCGTGTTACTGTTGGATTAATCTTATATATAACGCATTATAATTTCATTTCAGTACATTTATTATAATATTTACGATTTTATTTGAAATATATTAAACATTTATATCAAACCTCTCTTCTTTAATGTTATGATTAAGATACGATACAGCATGTTCTAAATAAACAAAGTAGGGAATAAGTGTATCTCACTAGCTTTACGTATTCAAGATGGTTCACGTTCTCCTGATTTTTGTATAGTACTGATGTAGCATATAAACCGTCATGCATACATGTACAGTATTACGAACATCTTCGGCATAGCTTACACATTGTCTCCACTGCTTTGTAAATGTCTTCCATGAACTGTATAAATGTTCGTTTTTCACAGTGGTGATATTTAAGTTAAGAAACAAAATGTTATTGATCAGAATATTTTGTATAATAGTGAACATTTTGTTTTTAAAAAAAAATGAGGGTGCGTAGTTTTGTTGAAATGTTACCATTATTTTATTTGCAGAATTGTCAAGGTCCGAGAAACAAGGCTGACGGGTATTGTATCTCACATCCTCATAGGTCTATCAATACTGCTTTTACCTTACCCTCTAGGCTACATACCTATTGCTGTTCTCAATGGCCTTTTTCTCTACATGGCTGTAACATCCTTAAATGGAAACCAGATGTTTGAAAGGATTACACTTCTTTTTATGGAACAGGTTTGTTTAGAAATTTTGTTATTTATATATTTACTTATTATTCTTTTATATTTTTACTTTACCATAATGGAATTATTCATTTTATTAATTTAAATAGGTAGGAAACTAAAATTCAAACTCATTATAATTGAAATGTTAGTTACTATAAACTATCGATCACAAAAACTACAAAATATAGAAATTTTTCTTTCAGAACCACGTTACTTTGATTTCAATTTATATGTAAAATACATGGTACAATATATTTACCATGAATGTTTACATATATATACCAACCTTGGTAATAATTTGTTATAGATATGTTAGAGAAACATATTTATTCTTTGATGTAAATGTCTTAGAATTTTTCTCGTTATCAAGCGTGAGACCGTGTTTTTAAGGTATGCATGACTTCCCCTCTACTAGTTTATCAATTTATTTGATGGTCTAATTTTTAACCTTGGTAATTTGATCTGAAGCGAAACCCTATATTAAACTTTCCAAACCAGAATGCTGAGGTTGTGTTGTAGATTATAATTAGTTGTTAGTATATGTCTCGTTTATTACAGACTGCATATCCACCCAATCATTACATCAGACGTTGCCCACAACGAAAGATTCATGTGTTCACCTTGTGCCAAGTGATTCAGTTGGCTGCCATGTGTTTCTTTGGTTTCTCGCCGTGGTCTTACGTAAAGATGGTGTTTCCTGTTATTATATTTCTGCTTTTACCCATCAGGTATTATTCTTATACTAAAAAAAACCCAACTATTATTCCTTTAATTTCTGCCATGTTGCTACACAAATGCCTTTTCTAATATAAATTGTTTTTCTTTGAAATAATGAAACTGACAATAAATGCGAAAATTAACACACGGATCATTTGTGGTGGGAAATTGATTTCAGTCTAGCAGGTTATATATATATGTACCAACTTCAGTTAAACTGGGCAATCATCATCATCATCGTCTGCCACTCAATTCCTTCAAGGAACATAGGGCCGCAATCACTTGCGGTTTCTATAACATGTTTTTAAGTGAGTAGGCTGTTAACACCGAGCCGTCCCTAATTTAATACTGTAAGACTAGAGGGAAGGCAGGGAAGTCATCACCACCCACCGTCAACTCTTGGGCTACTCTTTTGCCAACGAATAGTGGGATTGACCGTTACATTATAACGCCCACACGGCTGGGAGGGCGAGCATGTTTGGCATGACGCGGGCGCTAACCCGCGATCCTTGGATTACGAAGTGCACACCTTAACACGCTTGGCCATGCCGGGCCTAAACTGGGCAATATACAAATTAAAATGACAGGTACTGAATAAATGGAGTGCACTCTAGATATGTTACATATTTTCTTAGAAGACTTTGTGCTTTCTGTCAAATGACACTGCATGCACTAAAGATAACTTGTTTTTCTGTTTTGTTTTGAAAGGTTTCGTACAAAACTACTCAAAGTTATGTTCGCATGTAGGTGTCTCCAGTTTCAAACCGGTAAACTAGTGGGAGGGCAGTTAATAGTACCAAGAACCAATTAATTGTTGGAGAACTGTCTGACCAAATATTGGAATTTGATTGTCATTCTTATAACGAACCTGTGACATGAACGCATGGAATAGTGTGTTTTTGTGAAAATACGAACCGTTTGTTTATTTGTTTGTAACGAAGTACTCAGAATACAGTGTCTACCTGTGTTCATCACAGGTATCAAAACCTGGATTCTAGCTTTCTTAGTCAGCAGACGTGGTGCTGTGCCACGGAGGGGGGGGTTCACAAAGTGAATTATAAATTATCTGGGCATTTTAACAAGTAGACCATGCCCGACCTTAATATCTTATGAATATTTTACTGGTTAGAGATACCTTAGGTCCTCATCTAATTTTAAGTATGGAGTATTAATACTGATATTCCCTTGATATTAATCGTAGACATACTTCGTACTGAAGAGAAGCAACTGTCAAGATGAAGATCAATTCATATAATGCTAAGTTAAAAGTTTAGGTTCTTTCACTATTAACTTGTTTTTCACATCACATAACTGATAGTCAGATTACCTATTTGTATGAAAACAGGCTGAGATGTAAATGATGTTATTTGAAACTAGTGGTTTCAATTAGTCATAGCTAAAACACTATCTCATTTAACTGATGTAACAATATGCTATCATTTTGTTGAAACGCTTTAAAAGAGATTTTGTATAAGCTATATTGATTGGCAGGTTAATTTTTAATTTATTTCTAAGTATATTATAACCTGTTCTGATTGGAAGTTAATGTTAATCATTGAATATTAAATATACTTTTTATATTCTACGACAGCTAAAAGCAATCATTATTAAAGTTTGGATATTTTCGCTTAATAGAAAGATAAAGTGCAGTTGTAGATTAGTTAGCTTTTGAATCAAAGGATTTGCCTTAATCTGACATTAGTACTTTGGCCTCATATTGCACGTTTGTGACAGTCCTGCCATCTTAATTCACTATTGCATCTTTATATTGCACTTTAATGATGATGCTGCCATCTTATGTAGCTCTTACTAACTAACTAATGATTTGATAACTGACATGATATCATTTATTTTCATTCCAGACATGTGGTTATACCTTACCTTATCCAGGAAAAGTTTTTAGAAGCATTGGATGGTGAGCATCAGTAACTTCAAGAAAGTACTGCAATAATTCGAGACTGACAAGAACCACCACCCGCGGTTGGAATGCAGTGATCTGGTGTACTGTATTCAGCACTCATTCCACGAACCTTTCCTGCTCAATCATGAAAGAAACATGCGTCCTAGAGGTTGTACATAGAAATCTGTACAGACGAAAAATAAACTAAAACACATCGAAAGGCCCTATGGTTATTCTGTGTTTATTTTGTTTCACCCAATTCGTCAGTTTCATGCTAGTGACTTTGTAATTTGCAATAAAAAAATAAAGGAGCATAACTACTATTTTAATGTGTATACTATATACATATGGAATATTACAGTACAGGTAAGTGACACTTAGTTACTCTTATTGTTAGCTATTGATATTAATCACGAGTTTAGCCTTTTTATTTTCAGGTGATTAACTTTTATTATAGACTTAAATGACTAAAGACTCCACTAGGTGGTGCCACTTGCTCTTATCATACCATTTTATGGTTGTAGAATATACTGTGTTTGAAAAAGAATCATTGATAGTAGTGACAGTTAATACCAACCATGAGACATGTATAAATACTTTAGATACACCAAAGAAAACAGTTCATATAAATCGCCCGGGTTTACTTAAAGCCGATTTCACTCTAAATATCTGCAAGTGAATAATATATTTGGAAATAATTATAAAGCTATTCTCGTTTGTGTAAATGTAGTTATTATGTAGCTATACTTGTTCGAAGCAACTCAACTGTTTCATGAATCTTTTGACTGTTCTCAGTACTCGTGTATTAATCAGTTTCTCAAGAACTAATTGTATATATTACTAACATTTGATTTGTAACATTTGTATTATTTTTCCTGATTAGAATGTTCGAAATAATAGACCAACGTTGACTTGTTGATGGCTGTTAAGCTGTTTTATAACGGTTTGAAACTTGATAATTTCTTTCATGATGATAGGTGCTGTAATTGACTATAATACCTACATAAAGAGAATGCACCTATGCAATTTTTTTACTGTTCAAGTTTACAGCTTTTTTAGGCTTAGTTGCAATGAAAGATTGACTATTAGTGTCAATAATTTGTTTTCGAGATCCACTTATTCAAGATATCTTGATTTTGTTTCAAAACAACATAAACTCTAGTTGATGAGTAACTTTCGTTTCCTAAGTATGATACTATTCCTCAAAGTGCTTTATGGAAAACAATTAAACTTAGCAGGAAAAAAAAGGAGTGATACTTGAACCGAGGAAATGTTATTTCGTGCTCCAAACAGAAAAATCATGTTATATGAAATGAAATTGTTATATGTTTTGACTTTCTTAAAAGCAAAGGTTTAAATATACGTACACTAATATAATAATCAAGTACTTACAAATTAAATATGTTTATAATAGAAATGTTAGTTTAATTTATGTCTGTTGTGCTCAAATGGAATTTTAACAATTAGGTGACATATAGTAAATATATAATCATCAATTGGTTTAAAAATGTAGAAATATGTTATTTCAATGAAAATACAGCTTATCCCATATATACATGTTTGTTTTTGAAAATCGTTACATGGTATTAAACAATTTTACTATTAAACTGATTTATCTGTGAGGTTTCCTGGCTAGGACAAACAAAAAATACATATTCTTTAAATGTTATTTATACGTTCAAAATTTAACAAGAATATAGAAAGAACAGTTCTTTCAAAATGTCATGGCCATGCTTCAAGGAATTATATAGGGAAATATACAAATTGCGTATTCTAAATATATAAATTAGTGTTTGAGCACCAAAATCAAAACCTCTTCTACGTTTTAAAAATATGTTAAACGAATGTGCCAAAAAACAAACAAAAACCCTCAACAAGGACACAGTTTGCGATTTCTATTTTATTCGGAGTGTAGCTACAAATATCGTCGTATGTCTTATTTTTACTCGCCTGTCTGGTGTTTAGATCTCACTAGTAACTTGTACAGAGCTTTGATATTTAGATGTACAATTTTAGCTAGAAGCTTGGCACAGGTATAGATAGAGGATATCGTGATCTAAGTAAATATATTCTATACTGTGATCTAAATGTAGCCTATTATACCATTTCTTGCTGAGAAGATAGGTTAACATGTATGTACAATTCTATATTAAGTATTACTTGTAGAGATATCATTATAGCCTGAAAACTGTATTTAAGCCACGTGTGGTTTTTGTTCTAATTGTTATGAGCCATTTGTTATGTAAAATGACGTTATGGAAAGAAATGTTGCATCTTGACGTAGTCAATACGCGACACAACAAAATCAATACAGATTATTATTATTATAATGCTTACACACATACATGTATGTATATATATATATATATATGAGAAGAGAAATGTTTGTCTGTTATATGAATGTTATTACACATAGGTATCTTTGGATTAACTGCGAATATAGATTTATTAGCTATGTTCTTTACATATATATATGTAAATACATACCTACACACACATATATATATATATACACATATGTACGTGTGTTGTTCTAGATAAGTGGTTGCTGTTCAAATGTGTCTGCAGTAAAAGAAGTCTGAAAGAACAGGTAGCGTCATATGTGACCTGTTGTGACCTGTATAAACTGTGTATATGATAAAAAAAAGCTTACGGGTGTTATTTTAAAGTAGTACAAAATAATATTTAGCAGTTGTTACTTAGTAGATAAAAGCCAGTCCCACTCAGTATATGGGCTGTTATGTATGGATTGGGAAGTAGTATTGTGCCTCGTCTCTATATCATTGTATTATCTACAATATAGAGGCGAATCACGCACAATCATTGTGAAAAAGGGAAATAAAATAATGCTATTAAAATTGTTTCTAAAAGTCTCTTGAATTTAACAGTGAATAAGATGCTATTTGTTTTCTGTTTCTCTATGCGAAACATTCACTTCTCTTTAAATACATGTAAATTATAATTGGTATAAACAATTTCAAACTGTAACAAAGGATATGACTGTCCGTTACAGATAAAATCACATGGTTTTAGCTGTAAAGTCAGAGGATATGACTTTCCGTTACAGACAAAACCACATGATCTCAGCTGTAAAGACAGAGGATATGACTGTCCGTTGCGTATAAAGCCACATGATCTCAGCTGTAAAGTCAGAGGATATGACTGTCCGTTACAGAAAAAAAACATTTTACTTTACCTGTGATGTCATACAGGATACGACTTTTTGTCACAAACAAAACCATACGACCTTAGTTAAATAACCAATAAAATATGCACCTGTAAATAAAACAAAATACAGTACTATATTTTTGATAAGTAGTAATTCTGGTTGTATTATTCTATGACAAATATTTTTGCGTCAGTTTAAGCTGCCCTAACATCAACGTTAAAGAGACAATAACTTCAAAATATCCTGATTTATAAACAACCTAAACTATAATATATTATTTCCTCAACCTTTATAAAGTTATGCAAATGAGAACTGAAACTTTTGGCAAATGATTAAGGTGTACAAGTACAATTATGATATTTTTAGGGTTACAAAAACTTTTTATTCCAATTCAAAAACAACTTTCTATTTATGTGTTTTCTGATATCCACAATATTCTGCTTTTAATCCACCAGATGATCACGCCAAAAACAATACGACTCGGATGTAATCAGTTGTACTTTTTGTATTTACCTGCAAACTATCTACTTGTAGAACAGTACAAAAACATGGGGCATTGCATCTCTGTCCCATCAAATACATATTACTATTACAAGTTCTTCAAGCCAAGTGAATCCACTGAATTTGTTAATAACAAAAATTCTCCAAATTTTTTGTCTCAATAAAAATATTAAACCTTCAGTGATACTACATAAGCAGTATTCACTTGTCTCTTTGTTTATAGCAAAGCCAGTAAGTCTGCTGTCCTTAGTTTGTAACTGCTGAGCAACTGAAAAACAACACCCACTGCCAACTCTTGAGCGATGTTTTCCTAAGAAATAGTAAGATAGACTGTCACATAATAATGCTTCGACAGCTGGAAGGGCTAGTATGTTGGGCGCCGAGTCGCGATTCCTCGATTATCAGAATGTGAGTTGAGAGCCATAACCACTACGCCATGCAATGCCTCGTTGCTAATAATAGTCAATATATTATCCACAGTATAAAAATAATTAGTAGTTTTTAATGATACTCAGTGTAGTTTTCACTAAAATATATTTAAGAAGAAAGTAGATTATTGTGTTATTTAGTTTCAATATTTTAAATTGAATTTTAAAAAGACGCCTTCAGAGCATGTTCCTTGATAAACATGATGTTTCTTTAATATGGCCCCACCAGTGGCTCAGCGGTATGTCTGCGGACTTACAATGCTAAAATCCGGGTTTCAATATCTGTGGTGGGCAGAGCACAGATAGCCCATTGTGTAGCTTTTTGCTTAATTCAAAACATTTTTTTTAATATGAAAGAAATAATCTTGAAATATAATGTTGTAAACGCTGAAGTAACTTAGAGCGAAGCTAAAATATTTCTCAGATATGTAGCAAATAATAAATAATACTTGAAAAAAATATGTAAATACTGCAAGGACTCAAATTATTTCGACACTTAAAAAATTCTGATATTTAGTTTAACTTGCAAGTAAAAAATTAATATAGAGATTTCATTGATTACTTGATATATCAGAATAATCTATCAATGTATTATTAATTAAATGATTTAAAACGGAACTTGTAAAAACGGTATCATTGGTTATCGAAACATATGTAGAGTCATTTTAGGGTAAGCGCCTGTTTTGAATAACTATTTACTTTGTAATAATTTTAACGTTGTATTTTTTGAATTACAAACGTATTATTAATTCCCACGGGCCTCCAGTTTATTATGTAAAGTATTACAATATCAAATACCCTGAAACTGACCTAAATTGAAATTTAAACTTAGAAGTTAATTAAATATAGAAAGGTACAGATACATACAGTTTTCTTTCTTAATACAAATACACAAACAGTAATACAATTTATATTAACGGTTATAACAAGTAGTTATTACAAATGATGATTTATATAGAAAAGTTTTACAAACAATATTTCGTCTTTTATCCGATCCGGAATTTCATTTATATCTTTATGAGAGTTCACGGCGAGTGAAGTAATATCTGAGATGACACAGGTACAATTCACTTAACGGGGAGCTAGTTATTCACTGGTCACACGTGAGTTTTCACCACTGAAGTTATGTAATGCCTTCATAAAAATACTAACGCTGTTGTTAATTCGCTGAAATTAAATGGTTTGTAATGTTCGAAATCCATTTACACCCCTGATCAAATATCTGTAGTTTCTCGATTAATAAGCTTCCGACGTTTATTGTGTATACCAATTGTAGCAAACCAACAATGTATAATGTCTGTTGGCGCCACTAGTTGGATACGTTTTATATACGTAAGGAGAATGTATATATATTTCAGCTGGTTTAACAATGCTGACGATACGTTAGTGCTTTCATCAAAATGCATATTTTTGATTCTTACACTTAAGAATCTCCTACAGATTTAGTGAACAGACGGGAAGTTTGCGATACAAGGCTAACAGTATGCATTATATGCATTTCTGAATATGTATATTTAACTGAAACAAACATCAATATTACAATCAATATATAACAGCAAATCCATCACAATAAGTATCCAACTATCCTTAGATTAACTGAACCAACGAATATTTCAAATAAACAAGAGAGAGGAAACCTTTGAAAACATATTAAGCTGCATAAGGTCTTCATAGATTTAGTTTATTTTGAATTTCATCCAATGCTGCTCGAGTGCTATATATGCTAGTTGTCCCTAATTTAGCAATAACTAGAGGGAAGGTAGTTATTTAACACTACTCATCGCCAATTCTTAGGTTACTCTTTTATCAATAGATAGCGGGATTTACCGTCACATTATAACACCCTCACGGCTGAAACGGTGTTTGGTCGTGGGGATTCAAACCCGTGGCTTGCAGATTACAATTCGAGCACTCTGACCATCAAGCCATAGCAAGGCTTCTCCCCTAGTTAGCTATTGTAGTACGTAACTTCCTTCTATCCGGAACTGGTAATATTTATATATTTACGGCCCTCCTAAGTCCAATTTAATGTTGAGAAACTAACTGCACGTGAAACACTTGCATGGAAATTTATACAAAATTACACGTGTATATCTAAGTTAGATATTTTGTATGTCACTTAGAGAAGTATGAAATATTACATTTTCAAAAACTTCAGTACAACAACTCCACATTATATTTGTTTGTTACAAGATGCCCCCCAGTGGCTCAGCGGTATGTCTGCGGACTTCCACGCTAAAATCCGGGTTTCGATATCCGTGGTGGGCAGAGCACAGATAGCCCATTGTGTAGCTTTGTGCTTAATTCTAAACAACAACAACAACAACTTGTTACGAGATTTCAAGACAAGTTTTGAAAATTATCCATACTTCGAACGTTATTCAAATTAAATCAACAGTTCCAGATATTATACATACATGTAATATATGAAATATTTTGTAATAAGATGTTACAGTTGGTAAATCTGTCTAAAACTCATCAGTCCAAGAATTATTTACAAACTGAAAATTGCGATATGCTGAAACAAAACTGATAGCTTTAGGTAAATAGATGTTGATGTCAATTTCACTCTTTTTGCTACATTATATATACACAAACGTAAGCCTAGTATACAGTAAAAGCATCAGAAATAGAAGTTTTGATAATATTATGGAAATGTGAAAGCAAGTTTGTTTAGAAACAGTGGTGAATACAAAAATAACACAAGTTAAACGGTTTAAAAAAGGAGGCTAAAGTTCACTACAAAAACACGTCTGATGAAGATTTCTGATGTGGGTCGCGATTCACTGATTGTACAGTTACTCCAACAAAACTCCCAACTATAGGCATAGCAGCAAACTTTGAAGATGTAGCCCTAAACCTCCAAAATTTTAAATCAGAAAAATTTTGACAGCTAACTTATAGTACCTAAAAATTCTCAGAAGTCCAAACCTGGTCTATTTAAAGATCGTATTTTATAATAACTCCATAATTTAGTAGTTGAAAGAGGGCTCGCAGAATAAGGATTACGGCCTTATATATATATATATAATTGTTATATGAAAATAGTATATAGCTATTAAACATTGCTGTAGTTTAATAAATATATATTAAACTAGATAATAATAAGATACATGCATTTCTAAGTACGAATGGATAGTGGAATTTACTGACACATTATAACACCTCCACGGCTGAACGAGGGGACAGTAATAGTACGGTAACAAGAAATAAATCACATTGTATGAAACACGTGTCTTTGTAATTAGCTCTCCACTCCTCTAAGATTTCTAAACTTCATAACTTCTCAACAAAGATAAAGGCTTGGAGATTATTAGCTGATCAACAAATAGGGCAACTTAGTGAAACCAATTACAACAGTTACAAATAAGTAAATAAACTCATACAAAGAGTTATCAAAGCTCTTACTCACATTAACCATTTAAAGTCACAAACCATGACTTTCAGGACACGATAGAATTACTTGTAAACGAAACGATAAACAAACTAAATATAATTGGAACTCAATCTAGGATAATGTATTTATCGTGCAAAGGAACAGAAGTATTTGTTTCCTAACTTTATGGGTTATCCAAGATCAACAAACCAAGTATACCTTTTAGGCCTATTGTCAATGTCATGCACTCACAATCTATTTAGTTTTCTGACATCAATGTAGTCATATAAAGGAGGCAACACAGGATACCAAATTCACATCTCTAAGGATCTCCGTCAGCAAAGGAACAATTAACACTTCAAAACTTCAAAATATATTGATTAACTTTTATGTAATGGGTCATCACAATGAACATTTGTGACATGATGTTTACCTCTCAAATAAAACTTTCATGAATATTGAAGTAGTCAGAAAATTATCTACAGTGAGAATACAGCGCACCTACATCCCGTACAACAATACATTGTGTGAATCAGGTATCTTTATTATCAGCTCACCAGTGTATCAGGTAGGACTTTGAAATTCAAATCATTCAATGCCACAGAAAAAAATATTGCAGGTATTTTGCTGACGACATATTTAACACTTTGCCGAACCGACGGAAACACCTAACTGAATTTTCGAAACATTTGAATTCTATGAAGAATATAGAGCAATTTCCCACGGAAATGGAAAATAGCAAACCACTTCTGTTTGGGGATTTTCAAACGTGACGTTCACAATTAAAAAGTAAATAAATAAATTCATAGAAAGAAATACCTAAGCTCCTAATTATATTAACCATTTAAAACAAAACGAAGTATCATCCAATAATGAATACGCTATGTAACTAAATTTTTACTTTTTCTTGTTCTTGGGCAGAAAGTGTTATTTCCCAGTTGCTTATGCCTAAAGTAAATGGAAAAGACCTATTTTCTCTTCAAACTTTGTTTTCATGACATGGGTAATAAAATTTTCAAATTTATCCATTTTTCCAAAATATTCCAGGTAGATTCAGTGCTAAATAGCTGACAGGGAATTTTCTCAAATTTACAACCATTTTCAAGCACTTTCTAGAATTTTCCACAGTAATATACATAAAGTGGCTCCTCACTCACCATTTACGTTTAGTTCTAGCTGCCTAAGTGAACACATAGACCTATCTAATTTTATCAGAGATGGCATCAAGAAGCTGTAAGCATTCTTCTATGCATATGACCAATTTATCAAGACAAGAGCGAAAAAGTACTCTGTACTACCTACAAGGCATATTTCAGCATGCCTGTCTGGGATCAAGACAAACTCTGGTATAGTACAGAGAGAAAAGAGAGCCATTAAGTTCGCTATTTCAAGAATTTGACGTGAACTCACTGACCACTCAAGCAATTGCTACTTTTACATGGTAGACCCTTCCAAACGTAGAGCTAGCAAAAATGCATTTGCTGTCATGTATCCAGACCTTCCATCATCCATCTTCCCAGCGCCACACTGTCTTGAGCTCCTTGTACCCACTTCATCAAAGAGAAAGCAGCTATTCTTAAAAAAGAGCAGCAAATCGGAAGAGGAGTTAGACGTTAAAGATCCAGATTACAATTTCAGAGGTGAAGCTGGTGAGAAAAACGCATACTGCTCCAACCAAAGAGATCTCCATGCTTTGATCAGAGATCTTGGTCAAATGCCGAAACTATATCTGGGGGCTGATACGTGAAAGTGTTTTGCATTACAGTCGCAAATCTAGAAAAAAACTAACCACTTCTAAACATTTTTGTAAAATTTTAATATAAATACATGTAAATCTTGATTCATATGTTGTTTTATTCAGTCCGTATGTAAATGAAAATGTGCAAATTTGCCCGTTTTTAAATAGAAAATAGGTTAATTTCATTATTCAGGTCACAAAAGCAAAGTTTGAAGGTAATAATGGCCACAATTAACAATTAATAAATAACACATACTGTCCAGGAACAAAATTTATGTTACATAGTGATATCAGAACTGTAAACAGTTGTGGCCCAAATTTTACCAAGAGAAAAAATCTACACATTATTCACTACTTCAAACAAAATGGCTACTGTTACAGTTTTATAAGAAAACAATATAACAACACAAAACACTCACTCACACCAAGGATAAGAACACAGTTGTTACATTTACATATGAGTGAAAAAACAGAAATTTTACAGATTACTCAAATCTGTAAACACAAAAAATTACGAGAAACAATAACCACGTGAAACATTATACATGGAATTTCATTTTTCCTGTGAGGATATTTATTGGAAAGACAGAGCAATACGTTGGTGGAAGAATAATATATCATAAATAATACTGTACTATAGAAAAAGTCGTAATCTGTGCTGTTGCAGAATATGCTTTGTTAACAAAACATACAAGTGGTGCAATTAAAGAACCTTTGACACGGAGAGGTTTTGGAAAACTAAAAAAATTAAGAACGTTCTTTACATAAGGCACTAAAAAGTTCACTGAACAAAGACAAAGTTTTGTTGATTGTCAGTATTTGGTTACCACTGATCAACACAAAAGAAACATATACATTTATTACTCAAAGGAAACTAAAACCACCTCATCAACAAATAACGTTCCAATAACACCTGCCAATCGCAAGTCACATCTTCGTCACTATACTGATTGTATATATATAACAACTGTTATGTTGTGACCTAAAGAAGGAAGACATTTGAAACTTCAGCCTTCTTCATTTATACTCTTTCATAAAATTCTGTTATCTATGTAAGATTTTTGGTGTCCTCAAATATTCTTCTTTGTTTCAACATGAATACACAACTTGAATCATCAATCAAATAATACTTATGGCTTGGGTAAATACTTTTGTACCTTGAACAGAGCCTTTGCTAGGCACTTAACGTATTCAGGGCTCGAGCTTACAGGCTTTTTCGTTTGACATCTACCATGGTTTTCTATTGTGATTATTCAAGATACCAACTATGGATTCGGGACATTGTCAAATTAAAAAAATGGCAAGGTATTGTGTGCAAGTGCCTAGTCATGCTTTTGGCTTTAGATATACATAATGCTGTGTAAAAACTTGATGAATCAAATAAATAAATACAAATGAATCATTCACTATGAACGTGTAATGGTCAACTTGAAAAAGTCATTTCTTGGAACTGAATTTGTAAGGACATTCTCTTAGAACTCTCTTGCAAGTCAAGAGTGTTTAATCGACGCTCAAAACCGTTTTTTTAAACGTTATTATGGACCCATCTTCCAATACGTGCACACAATGAATCATTTTGCTTATAGCTAATCAAATATAAAAATATTATCTAGATCCAAACGCACCATACAATTTGTAACTGAATACGTGTCAGAAATGTTATGTCTTTAAACATTTTTAACAAGAATTTGAAAAACAGGAATCAAATATTTCATTTTTTAAGATAATCGGATATTTGTAAATATGACATACGAAACAAATCTTTCTACTCCCTGAAATTGACTAAACTTTATACACATATTTTAACGAGTAACATTTCATCTTTATTACGAGATTAATGTGTTTCAAGCTCATCTGAAACGTTGAGTGAATATTTGAAATTAGGAATTTATTCAAACTTTAGGCCGTTGTATAAAGAAAAGGTCCCTGAAATAGGCTTATTGGATTAAAAACAAATCAGAATTATTGTTATTTCAAGTGCACGCGAAACTGTAGGTTATTTTGTATTCTCAAGACGGGCTGGTATGGGTATTAAAACTTTAATTAAAATAAAGTACAGAACAACGTTTCGGTTTCTTAGGTTTCTTCAGGTTAACAATTTAGGTCTTTTTTTCAGTACTTAAACACACCTTTTTTATACGTTTACAAAACTTAGTGTAATAATTTCTCAAAAATTTAAATATATGTGAAATTGAGGATAATCACGTTAGGGATGAACTGAAACGTTTATATCATTGAAGTAATCTGTTACTTATGTTACATGCAGTGAATATATAACATCATCAATAGGTTATATTTATAAAATTACAAAAGCTTATGTGGAAGATGCATACATTTCTACATCATCTCTAACAATACATCATTAACAATACAGTGGCTCAGCGGTATGTCTGCGGACTTACAATCCTAAAATCTGGGTTTCGATACCCGTGGGTGGCAAAGAACAGATAGCCCATTGTGTAGCTTTGTGCTTACTTGAAAACAACAACAAACAATACTTGTATCATGAGACAAAGATCGCTGTTTAAACTATGAAACTTTCATGTAGGTAGAAATGTTCCTATAGTGTAAATGTATTATTTGAAACACAATTAGTTTCTGTTATATACTCTGAAACAAAAGCCCACATAATGCATAACTTTTACGGTATTCAGTCCAACAAGTACGCTAAAGGCTGGAATATAGTAGTAACTATAGGCGTACGAATTTTAGTGTGGTTTGTTTGTTTTTGAATTTCATACAAAGCTATTTGAGGGCTATCTGTACTAGCCGTCCCTAATTTAGCAGTGTTAGACTAGAGGGAAGGCAGCTAGTCATCATCACCCACCCCCAACTCTTGAGCTACTCTTTTACCAACGAATAGTGGGATTGACCGTCGTATTATAACGCTCCCACTGTTGATAAGGGCGAGCGTGTTTGGCGCCATGGGGATGCGAATCCGTGACCCTCAGATTACGAGTCGCACGCCTTAACACGCTTGGTCATGCTGGGCCCTTTTAGTATTGAAAAACATATTTAAATTACGTGTAGGTTTAATAAGTTTGACATAACAAAAGTAAATGTTATAACATTTCAGATACATGAAGCTTATTCAAAGGTCCAAAAATATTTAACCCCCGCACATATAAAAAATACTATCAGTTAAAAACCAGTAACTGCACATTGTGCACAGATACTTTTTCTCCATTTACAATGAGGTTTGATTGTGATTTCACTTTTTCCGCCTTATATATTTTAAGCGAGATAACGTTTTAACGTTCATGACATTATGAACCTATCAAGGTAACATAAGATTAATTAAAATATTTTCATGGATACATATAATGTATCGTTGTTGTTTAAGTTCTCACCAGTGTTTAATTCACTTATTCAGGTACAGGTATATTCGAGTCTTTCTTGATAAAATATGATAAAATTGTTTATGTTCAAGTATGATTTAAATTTAATGTCTTAGAGCAAACAAAGTATGGTTAACTATGTATTCATTTTTGTAATCTACTGATGGTTACATCGCAGGTGTTACTCTGTAAATGAGGTATTTACAATTATTTTGTTAAGTAATTACCTTATTATTACGATGTAATCTGACTTTATACGCCTTTTTCTGTTCTAGTAATTCGAATAACTATTAAATTCATTATTATGAAAAGTGAATTTTGATATTTCTGAATTACATGTATATATTTCCAAATATTAATTGTAAATAATAATATCTTTTAATGTATTTTATGGTCATTTTGTAATACCAGTTAGTCTCATTAAAATGCCATTAAACATACTGTTTACTCTAAAGTTTATAAACATTACGTAAACAACAATGTCTGCGGACTTGCAATGCTAAAAAAACTGGTTTTCGATACCCATGGTGGGCAGAGCACAGATAGCCCAACGTGTAGCCCAACAACAACTTATACTACATTGAATCTTTAGAATAAGTTAGTTATTATATTTAATATACGTTAGTAGGTACTTTTGTTTTAATAAGAACAATAGTTTCGTAATATGAATGTGTTTAGTTTAGTTCCAGCTTTCCGTCTTTAAATCTGTTAAGAAATGATGAACATTTGTTTACTTATACAAAAATGTACTGTTTACACGGCACTCTGTCTAACCAGGAGTTTACCTTGGAAAATATTAACATTCTCAACGTACAGAAAAAAATATCAAATGCACACAAAGTTGCGACTTCTTACTTCTTTCTCCAGTAAGACATGCATGGTATAGCGTTTAGGACTCGTGACTCGCAGCGTGTATGTCGAGGGTTCGAATTCCGTTACTGAATATGCTCTCCCTTTCATCTTAGGGGTGTTATAATGTAACGGACAACATCTTTATACGTTGATAAAGAGTAGCGCAAGAATTAGCAGTGGGTGGTATTGTAGAATACAATAAATAATACAATAAAATATTGTAGAATTGCCTCCTCTATCTAGTCTGAATATAGATAGCCCTCGAGTAGCTTTGAGTGAATTTTAAAACAAACAGAAAGATATGGATAGAAAATTTCAAACAGAGACCATGTATTCAAAGCACCGTTAGTATAATGAACAGGTAAACCGTTTGGATTTGTGAATATTATGTTAAGATTTAACAGAGCAGAAGAGTTATTTACTTGTCATGTGTTCTGCAGAACATATAGTGGGTAGTTGTTGGCTTTTAATATATTTTAAGAGCTAGATAAAAGCTGTTTGTCTCTGACGGTCTATAAAGAACAAAAGGGATTTTTTTTACTTATAATGAGCTCAATAGAACAGAGAAAAGACATTTATTTGTGTTAGCTCTACAAATCGGAGGACAGCTGTATGCTTGCGTTGGCTCTGTGGAACAGAGAAGAATTTCTTGCTTGTGATGAGCTCTGAAGAACAGAGGACAGCTTTTACTTTGTATCAGAGGCTACTAGAACAGATTGGGAAAGAGGTTTTTATGATTTTTGTTTGTTCTAGAGCAAAGCCATACGAAGCTACCTGCATTGTCCAACATGAGGATTTGAATCCTGGTCTGTAGTGTTTTTAAGGCCGTAAAATTACCACTATCCCATAAAGCTGGAAGTGTTTTATGACTTTTAAGACAATTGTTTAAATTAATTTTAATTAGAAATGAGGGAAGATCTTACTTTCCCGTATTTCTAATAAAATATCGTTAAAAATTAATGTTTAATACATAAGGTTTTGAAAAGTAAAGAAAAATATGTTCAGTTTAATTACGATAATACTGATTTGTTTTAGAAACAAATTTAATCATTTGAAGGCTTTAGCTGTTTTAGCATGAGGTAGAAATTGAATTAATAGATTCTGTACTAAAGACGAAGCACGATAATTACTGTGGACGTAACTCGGGCATCTACGAAACATTCTTCGTTCTCAACATTTTCTTAGTTGAACATTTTCCCAATGTGCAAAAATTTTGTAGTTCGAGTATTAAAAGAAGATATGCCTGGCATTATCTATAATAAGTTAGCGTGTGTGTTTTTCTTCCAGCAAAGTCACATCGGGCTATCTGCGCAGCCTACCGAGGGGAATCGAACCTTTGACTGTAGCGTTGTAAATCGGAGACATACCGCTGTACTAGCGGTGGACGAAAGGTTAGATATTTTTCACCATTATTTAAAAGACTGTGATATTTCTGGTTAGAGCTTTAGGTGAAAAAAATATAAGAACCAAAGAAGGTTTGTGAATACCCAAGTTACGTAAAGAATTTAATATTAATCAGTTTCATTTTTCATTATTGCTGAAGTTATTATTGGAATTTTATTTGTGCCTTGGGACGGTTACTAGATAAGTGAGATATCGGATGTAATTGGTATCACGATCTTAGTTTAATGTGGAACATAAGAAGTAATTCTGAAAGAGTTAAATAGCTGCTAATGTAACTGGAAGATAGAAGAGATATTAAGCTACAAAATGAGTTAAGCTCTTAAGAAAAGTAGTTTGTGTTTGAGAAGAGACAATTATTAATCAAGGAATCTACTTGACAAATATTACTTCCTCAGTGATCTAGCAACCACATTAATGTGAAAAGAAAGAACGAAAGAATAAAATATTGGTTTATTAGTATAAATCATCTACTTAATAGGAAGAGGCATTTATTTCAAACTGAACTAGTAACAACTTTAAAGAGTCAATTTTGCCCCCCAGTGGCTCAGCGGTATGTCTGCGGACTTCCACGCTAAAATCCGGGTTTCGATAGCCCATTGTGTAGCTTTGTGCTTAATTCAAAACAACAACAGAGTCAATTTTTGGAACCTGTTATTAATCCGTTGTCAAAGATAAATGAGCAGTGATACTTCATACTCGTTGACAAGGCCTAAAGTTATTATAAGATTGGTTTTACATAAAATGTTCTTTTAGTTCAAGGGCATATTGAAAACCTTAGTAAATGACGCGATTGTAGAAAATGAGTTTTAATTTTAAAATGTACTTGACAGTTGTAAACCAGAACTTACTTTCAGTGCTGGTTGTTGTCGGTTTCATTAGATTTCAAGTTCTGTTTTATCCCGAACTACCAATTTATCACGAGTTATGACCTTGCTTCACATCTGTACTTGTATTACGTGTTTCACACATCGATAAGAATGAACTCAATGTTTGAGTTTTTAAGAAATTTTAACTTTGTTTTGAAGTTAAAAATTACAAAAATGCTAAACAAAATCGAGTGCTAAATCTATAGCTGTAAAATCCACGTGACGCTAAAAAATATTTAATAATTGTTAAATCCATTGACACGTTAATATCTAACTCTTAAAATAAACAAATAATCAAAATGGCACAGTACGACATACAAAAACATTTTATATAGTTTCTAAGTTGCAAATGTAATTATATATAAACGTAGCAACTAAATTACATCAATAATGTTAATTACAACATTCATAAATTTACTTGCTTTGTTATCCTTTGTCATTTTTCTTTTTTCCCAAATGCTTCTCAGTTGCCCCCCAGTGGCTCAGCGGTATGTCTGCGGACTTACACGCTAAAATCCGGGTTTCGATACCCGTGGTGGGCAGATCACAGATAGCCCATTGTGTAGCTTTGTGCTTAATTCAAAACAACAACAGCTTCTCAGTTGACAGTTTGTGTGGGTGACGGATGGTCTGGACTCAAGTACTAGTGCTACTTACTTTACTTTTTTCAGTCTTTTTCATTTCTATTTGTAGATATTTAAAATTCAGGACTTTAAGGATGTCACACCATATAGATTCGAGGGTTATTTGTCTTAAGGCAAAACACAGATAGCTCAACGTATGGCGTTACGCTTTACAGAGAAAACCAAACAAAACCGAAGTTTTTTAGAGATTTGCTACACCTAGTTAAGTTTCGCGAAAAACCTAAAATGGCTCCATCTTGATACGTTACGTCGTTGTCGTTTATGGCTAAATACAAGGGCAGTGACACGTCCTGTCAACGATGCTGCAACTGGGTACGTCTGAAACTTGATAGAAGGGTTCAAATATGTGTGATTGAACTAAAGTACATTAATTACAACTGAGGAAATGAATAACAAGATAAGTGATTTCTAAATTTTTACTTGCGTGTTGTTGAAATGGAGTTAATTATATCCCATTAATCAACAGTTATGATTGTGTTGAGGTGAATTAAGCCTATCTGATGAGCGTGGGTGACGGAAATTAATCGAAACGAGAGTTGAATATGACATAATGAGAAGTCAAGTGTTGGCTTGCTTTCTTTGAGGTAGAAGCAATGATAGGTTGTACATCATCTCAGCTGGTAGAACACGTAGAGGCTAACGATGTGCATTAGAAGATGATCTGTACTAAAATATTAGTGCTACTTTACTTTTTTCAGACTTCTAAAAGTTTTCATTTTTATTTGTAGATATTTTAAAATTCAGGACTTTAAGGAGGTCACACCATTTACATTCGTGGGTTGTTTATCAGAGTGGTAAATTCAGGTTGAATGGTTTGAAAATACCTTTATTCTAAATACATGTAATTCAATCTCCATATTTCAAGTCCTCTCACACTATAGCTTAGTTACACACAGCGGTTTAGGATCTTATTTGTATTGATTAGAACATTAGTTCTAAATCATTTTAGACTTTTTTATTATTAAAAATATTCCACTCTTCATGGAAGTGCAATTTCTCCATAATTTCGATTATTTTAAACCAAAAAGTAAATTTAAAGTATTGTCTTATTTAGAGTTTAAATCAATTTCCGTTTTAGATTTTATATCATATCCTTTAAAACTTTCTAATAACTCATATTTGGCTTATTAGTTATTGTATTTGAATGTACAGTTTTATGTCCTTCCTTGCTGCGGATTTAATGACTTGGCTAATTAGTTACTTTTTGTCCGTGCCTTGCAAATATCTTGATGCTGCAAGTAATATAGAATACTGAACTTAACGTATTTGGCACAATTGTCAGAGAAGAAATATCAGTAAACCTTTTACCTCTATTAGTAAAAATATTTTTATGTCGGCTTTCTGTACCATTTTTCAATTATAAAAAGAAGCATAATTTTTGTCGCAAAACAAAGCTATGAATATGCTATCTGTGCTGAGCATGTGTCAGAGATCGAATCTCCAATGCTACCATTAAAAAACCTTGAAGCTTATCGATGAATTACAAGAAGCAATTAAAGTAATTTTATGTTATAACAAGGATTGGAAGGGCGGTTCCACGAAGATGTCATCATAACGGACGTCTCTAACACAAACATATTAACTTGTACTGTGGTTAATAATTTAATATAAACTGAACACTCTGTTTATCAGACTTATAAATATCTTAATAGACTCATAAAATGATAGCCTACATGTGAATGCTCATGCTAGTTCGCTATACTAAATGTTTACAAAAATAATATATTTGATTGCACAACATAATACTTTATGATTGAAAGCTACCACGTCTTAAGTTAATATTACACACTAAAAATGGCAAAATAAAACTTATTTAAATATTTTCACATGACCTATGTTACATGCAACAATAATTAGCATAATGTTACGTGAATACTGAAAACGAAAAATGTTGCATGACTGACAGACACAAAAATTAGCTTCTAAATCAGTATCGTAACAGTTCACGTTAGTTACATGATCAATACTAGAATTTCATCTCATAATTAATAATACACATTTCAGTTACATGACCAATATCAGACTTTCATCTTATAATTAATAATACATATTTTAGTTACATGACCGAGGGCCTGGCATGGCCTAGCGCGTTAAAGCGTGGGCTTCGTAATCTGAGGGTCGCGGGTTCGCGCTCGAGTCGCGCCGAACATGCTCGCCCTCCCAGCCGTGGGGGCGTTATAATGTAACGGTCAATCCCACTTTTCGTTAGTAAAAGAGTAGCGGTGGGTGATGATGACTAGCTGCCTTCCCTCTAGTCTTACACTGCTAAATTAGGGACGGCTAGCACAGATAGCCCTCGAGTAGCTTTGTGCGAAATTTCAAAACAAACAAACAAAAAAGTTACATGATCAGTACCAGAATTTCATCTTATAATTAATAATACACTGTTTAGTTACATGACCAATACCAGAATCCTCCATCAGGTGACCAATACTACAATTGTTAGGCACGTTGGTTGTACCTTAAATGACTTTGAAATATATGTCGAACAAGAGAATTGTTCGACACATGACAAATACCCCAATTGTTAGATACATGACTAATATTTTAATCACTAGACACACGGCCAGCACCAGGATCTGAGATCATTACAGGAATTCTTTGCATTGGTAAGGTTGGGCGAAGAAATATATGGAAACGCACCCAACTAGAATTAATACAGATATATAATTTTACAAGATACACTGGATAATATAACTTTATATGATTACGCGTATGTAAACAAATACCACAATGTAAGGACACAAATATCATAATACCGTTAAGTAAATTTCTCATTTCAGGTCAGGAAAGTCTAAGTACAACTAAACTGATCTCAGAGCAGAGAAGCAAATTTCTTACTAGAGGTTAACAGGTATCTCAGAGATACACTCATATACAGGTATATAGTGGTTTCAATAAACAGTACAGTAACACTTGTATATAGATATATGATAGTTAACATATTCTCTCTTTTTATGTAATTATTTGACCACTGCCCTAATTAAAAGTATATTTATTATCTATAAACAATTTTTTGAGACGTATACATATATGAGTAGGAAGCGAACCTGTATTTTTACAAAAGTCATATCTTTATTAATAGAACCGCTGAAATTCCGTGTGTAATATAACATTCTCTAGAACAGTTGTTGTTCATGTCTTTTACAGATGATGATTGTATTATAAGACGTAAATAGTTCAGTACGTTTAACTGTGTAAGACGGTTAAACTTAGAAGTAACAAAATTTTGGAACTGATATCAAATTACACTTGACTACAATCGTGACTTTTCACTGACACAGTGTTAGTTTGGATGTATCATCACAGGCGCTGATGGTGTCAAGAGATACAATTTTTCTTTTTATTGTCCTTATTACTACTTAAGGTATAATTAGTGCATAAGTTAATCTCTGTAACAATTTTATCTTAAAACTACGCTTAATTCTTGTATGTATGTTATAATAATTTCTTGTTAGTATTTTCTTTTATTCTATTTTAAAAATACATTTATTTTTTTGTTTGCACTATATTTGTTTCGGTATTAGAAGTATCTCTCGACAGGGCAGAAGTAAGACTAAGGACTTATAACGCTAAAATTCGGGGCTCGATTCCTCGCGGTAGACACAACAGATAGGCCAATGTTTTGCCCTGAAATAAACATATAAGTTGTTGTTTTTTTTAATTTCGCGCAAAGCCACACGATAGCTGTTTGCACTAACCGTCATATTATAACGCCCCCACAGCTGAAAGGTCGAGCATGTTTGGTGCGATGGAGATTCGAACCCGCGACCCTCAGATTACGAGTCCAATGCCTTAACCCACCTTACGTGCAGCTAGAAGTACATTTATTGATTTCTATGTTATTACTGTAGTTCCTGTGGTACACTAATATGTTATTACAATACAAAAACTTGTCTGTTTTAACTGCTCTGATCTTCATATGTTTAATTTTTTGGCTTAGACAAGGGTTAATAAGAAGAAGTGGCGTTTTCTGAAGCTATCTCGTTTACTGCTTATCATAAGAATAAATAAGGCAAACAACTGACTGGGGTCTCTTTGGACTAGTTCAAACAAATAGACTTTGTTTTGATTTCGCTACCGCAGTTGTCTAATTCTTTAAAATATGACTCAGAGATATAAGTTAGACCTTAATTTTCAATGCTTCTTTGAGGTGGGCCAAGCTCCTCTTAATGTTTCACTAGTATACAACCTATTAGTTGACTTAGGATCTGATTATCTTGCTGCCTGGTTTGTCGTGTTTGCTAATGTCGACACTGGCTCCATCTCAATGGCACAAGCCGAACCAATACATAGGTCAAGTTTTGACTTTTGATTATAAAGAATTTAATCGCTAAACCATATGAATAAATTTGTTAAGTACAAATATTCCTCAGGAAAGAGCCGGGTTAGTGCTAAAACTTGGGATTTCAATTTTTTTTAGTAATTCTTCCCCATGTTTTGGTTTCAACTTGTATTTTGATTTGAAACAACCATCAAATGGAACATGATTAGTGGATTCGTAAAGGTTTAAGAAAGATGAATGCTCGAAAAAGTTGTAACCAACATGATTTCGGACAGTCTGTTTTCTACAACAAAAAATAAAAGTAATTCAACCTAATATAACGAGTTTCACTTCGACACGTTCTGAAACTACAGGGGGTGTAGGGGTATTTTCGACTTTAAATGTAATTTTAGTGAAGACAACCATTAAACAAATTATACAAAAACATCTGATAAAACAAGTCTAACATTGCATCACTCTATGTATTCAGGAGTTAAATCAAAATGTTATGAACGTTTGTACGTTTCAATAGATGGGGATATATAGGATAAATTCTAAACAAACAACATGCCCTTATAATAACTGCCTATTAATTAAAAACATCCAGTTAAGAACCATAAAACGATACAATAATCATTAATGAATGAGGGCTTGTAAAAAATACGACCTTCTTCTGTGCCTACCCGTATTAGCTCTTCACTTCGGAGAACAAATCTACATTCACCTGGAAGTATGTATATTTTTAACAACATGAGAAACATCACTATAAACATAGAATCTTGAATATATCCCGTGAGCACCATTTTAGTTTCTCATTACTTTTGGTATAAGTGTTTCCTTTCACTATTTTGCTAAAATATGATTTTTTATGGTACATCTTTATCGTGTCAGGTCTCTTCTAAGGATCAAATTGATTTTACAAAATGCCTCTTTTAATCGTAGCGTTTGGTTGGACTAAAGCAAAATTATAAGATCATACTATATTTAAAGCTGAGGATATAATTCATGTTAACAAGATAATTTTTATGTAACATCATATTTCATAACAGTTCATGTCAACATGGAGGTAAAAATAAGAGAGAGGTACGCATGACATCATTCACAAACCCATCAGAAATATCTGGAGCTATCGTAATCTATCAGACTTCAAAAGGTTTAAATTCTCTGAGTTATAAGGAAGTTAAAAGTTTGTTTCTAATTCAATGAAAAGTTTCCTTTAAAAGGTGAAAAGGAGAAACAATCTGTACAAACTAGAAATATTCGAATGTGTCTTAACTTTGTTTGTATCTCTTTTAGTTTTTTTACTACATGGATTTGTGTGATAATTTATCTTCCAAGCTCTTTTTTGTTTGTTTTTTCAGTCTTTATTCTTATATTAATAGTCAACAGATATTGTGTAAAATAAAATAAGTTTTTAACTGAATTTTAGAGAAAGTTAATCAAATCCTTACAAAAAGACATTATATTCCTTATATTATTTTGAACAATTTTGAATTTTGAATAATAGCTTTTGTTGTTACGCACAAAGCTACACAGTGGGCTATCTGTGCCCTGCCCATCACAAGTTGTAGTGTCTTAAGCTATCAGATTTATCATTAAGCCACCGAGAGAATTCAGCCGATAGGCTATAGGGAAAAGACACAATACCTTGGGCTACAAAACGCCTAGTTAACAACATCCATTGCCATAACTTGGGCTACTCTTGTTTGACAAAATAATGGTGATTTGATCCGGGCTCCCATGGTGCAGAGCACATTTTTACGGAAAGGAGTTGTAAAACACAAGCTCCTGAGTTCAATGCCCGAGTATGCTAATTACTGAGCAATTCTCAGCCTCGGGTAGTCGTTAATAATGAACATACAGATGCAGAAATCTAGTTAATTACCCACGTCATAAAACACGGATATCGAACCTTGCTATATTGTAATCACTGATATTGCTTACCTTTTTATACAGCAAACTGTGGTTATTTTTTACATAATTAAAAAAATAAACCCATTCTAATGAACCGGTCTATTTTTTTTCTAATTTTATGTCTTTTTCACTAAAATTTGGACTTCTATTCTTCTCGTGAACAGAAAGTAGATAACTCATTGTGTAGTCTAGCGCTTCAACAAAATTTATCATGCTAATGTTCTATATTTCCCGTAGAAATATAGTATGATAAATCACTTTTAACTGAAATAAAACTGGAAGTTGTTGGGTTATTGAAGGAGCTTAGAAAGTTAAACTATTATACACGCCCATTATCCATTACGAAATCGACAATAAATTGAGAGTATATATCCATTTGCGACTGAAGCAAGTAATACAACTACTGTTCTGATCATTTAGGGCTAACAGAATGTAATCATATTGAGCTACGATTATCCCGAGTAAATAAACCAATAAACAAAAGAAAAAAGTTCACTAATTATTCGACAACTGCGAGATATTGACAACTATAGTGCATTATTTTCCTATTGATTATGAATTTTCTACAACTCATTTGACTCTCGCTATTAACTTATTATCTTTCAAATTTCAATGATTGTGTTTTTAATACCTACGTATTAAGTCGACAGTAACATTTTCAATACTTTCTACACTAATATACTCTCACAGTTTATGTCACTTGAATATCATTTGTTCAGGTTTATCAGTTAAAGTTGCAGCACTACACTATATTTTCACATCTGCCAATCCAGTTTTTGACATATCTTTGTGTGTGTTTTTCTTATAGCAAAACCACATCGGACTATCTGCTAAATCTACCGAGGGGAATCGAACCCGTGATTTTAGCGTTTTAAGTCCGTAGACTTACCGGTGTACTAGCGGGAGGCGACATATGTTTATAAATATATATTTGAAATGAACATCCAAATAAAGAAGTTATATAGTTACATGTCAATGTAAAAATGCTATACTCTCTTCAAGAAAATCAAACATAAGCTAATGTCTTAACTCTGAAATTGCTAAATTGGTTTTATGCTGTTCACTACAAATTACAGAAACTCAAGCATCAATTGACTACTGTTTCAACTCTAAAATTTTATGACTCATCTTTATATTTTTCACTGCATGTTGTATCATATCAAGTAATTCCACGTTTAGCTGTTGCATTATTCCCTGATTGCAAAATCTGGGGGAAATCATTTATTTTTGTTTAGATTGCTCGTGGTTGACAAAATCAGGAACACTAACACTGAAACACTGGGCTCCCCGCGATGGAGAAATCTATGTACAATTCATAGTTGACTTCAGAATTAATTATTAATTACAATAATGCGGTGTTACTGTTCAATGTTTTTGTGTTATTTTGTTGTTGAACAATAAGGAACTGTAAACCCACAATAGTTTACTTCATAAATAGTTCAAAAAGCTAATGGGGTCTATGGTTTAAAAATAAAAAAAAACAAATCTAAATAACATGTAACGATATTTGTGTTTACAGATCTATTGTTGTTGTGAAATTAATGATACGAAAACCGGATAATGGATTACAATATATACTGTTGCTTGATTTTCTACGTTTGCGCGAAATACCAAAACCTGAGCCCACTACGAATGCGCAACGATAAAAAAATACCCAATCTAACTTCCGGTCTCTCCTTGATTTATTTAATATCGTTTTAAAATATGACTTCTATGGATACTTAGAACAATGATCTAGTAATATGACATTTAAATTTCTTCTTTTATACACTGATTACTCAGAGTGGCTTAAACCTAGAATGTTGGGTCTAGCAGTTGCAAGTGGTGTGGTCAATATATAATATTCTGTGTGAGGAGATAAAATGGTAAATCTTATCATTTCCGAGTGTTACTTATCTCTAGCAATGATGTTCTTCAACAAACGTACCGAATCACGTTCATCTGGAGTCAAAATACACACTCTAACTTTATAGTTATTGCAATGTCAGATATCGAAATATTTTTAAATAAAAAACACACATGTCAATGTGCATAACCTTTTTAAATTATGTTAAATATAAAGTCTACTTATGTTATATTATGTTTAATGGATACAGATATGTCACGATGTTGTTGTTTTTGGAATTTCGCACAAAGCTACTAGAGGGCCCTGTGCTAGCTGTCCCTAATTTAGCAGTCTAAGACCAGAGAGAAGGCAGCTAGTCATCACCACCCACCGTCAACTCTTTTACTAACGAATAGCGGGATTGGCCGTCACATTATAACGCCCCCACGGCTGGGAGGGCGAGCATGTTTAGCGCGAACTCGCGACCCTCGCATTACGAGTCGCGCGCCTTATGCTCTTGGCCATGCCGGGCCCATATGTCACGATAACAAAAAATATTAAATATCTTTTTGTAGACAATCTACTATTTAAGAGAAGTAAACAGAATGTCTTTAGTTGTAAAAATAAAGTTGTGGTTACACTTGCGGTGAATCTAGAGCCATCTATATTAGCAAAAGAAAACGCCAAATAAAATTCGTACAACTTGTATAGGACTTTAGCAGAACGGACAACCACTGCTGAATCCAGGTGCTTTCCCTATTCACATTGCCAGGCAATCAAACATCCTCAATCTAATGACAGATTCAAATTTTAGTATTACAATCTTCAAACTACGAGCTTTTGTTTGAAGTAGACCTGTAAATCTAAATCGATTCAATTATTTTAATCTCATCTTGTTCTCCGATATTCTCTTCTATGTTTCGTATAATTGTTTTTCTCAATGTTAAAACTTGATATTGGTATATACGTATACTGCATATCTATGTTATATGAGAATATTGCAAGTATAGAATCCGAAAACGTCTGAAGGCTAAACACGTCATGTTTTACCACAGTGTCGCTATTTTTATTGTTCATTTAGAAAGTTGCTAAGTCGTATAGAATAATTATTCACAAAGATTTAGTATATTGTATTTATTGTTAACAAGAGTAGTCCGTTACGCACTTGAGATGGCAGACTATTTCTCTTGTGTGTATATACACACACACTTCACTAATATTTTATATGCCTCTGTGTTAGTTTATCGTAAAGGATAGTAGTAAGGTAATTGCTTGACTTTATAGACAAGGTGTTTTAATGGAAGACAAGCGGACATATGCTATTCGTAGTTAACTCGTTTTGTTTCTTATAGCTTAAATTAGTTCTCCCAAATGTTTCTTCGACTTCTTTAAAACAGGGAAACGTGTTTATTACTGGAAAGAAGACTTCAGGTTGCAGCACTGTTTGTGATAGTGATGAAACAGTACGAGGAAATTTCTGAGAAACATACAAGTGACTAGAAACTATTACTATAACTCAGGTTTCTCAGTTATAAAATAGACTTTTGAAAACACCTTTTGGGTTTAACAATCTTTTCCACAGAAAAAATATATTCATAGGAAATGTTCAAAAATCGTCTCTGCTCTGGAATCTTATGAACAAATTAAGATTAACATTCTCTTGAACGAGCAATGTACAGAACACTTCCACGTTGTATGGTTTAGTTATACGTTTTTTTGGGTTTTTTTTTTTCAATTTCCAGCAAACCACGTGGTTAAACAAGATTCCGGTAAGAATTTCCAGAGCAAAGCACGAGTTAAGGTAGATCAATAATCCTTGTTTAAGTCGAATTTAAACAGAACTCTTAAAGAACATCACACATCTCAGCTTGCATTTATTTTCATAGAATGTCAATAATTTTTTTAATTTTTTGTTTTAGTGTAGGGCAACGCTATTCAAGTTTTTACAAACCTTCGTATCCTCTAATAAATACGATTTCTTGTGCTCACTCAAACGTTATATATAATAAAAAAATCAAAAAAAATCAAGTGATCTGTTTTGACTGCAGACAAAAGGCATTGAACATTTAGACTAAGAAATACGTTTGTGTTTCTTTCTCAGCTAAAATCGTATACAAAAATATTTTAAAGGTATAACTAAGTTGTAATTAAAGTATCGAAAGAATCAATTTCCTCTTACACTTTAAAACAAAAATGTTTTTAAAACTTATTGATAGTTTGGCCGACAATTTATTAAAAAGAAAGAAAAACATATTAAGTTTAGAACTCTAATACGAGGATCTCATTTAATTACACGTTCAAGAATGTAGTTTTCAAAATCAAGTAACTAGAAAGCGCTAATTTATGCATTTTTCATTTAAAAATTAAATAGATATTGGCGTTATCACATTAAGTAAAAAACCATGTTATTTTTTTTCTAAATATTATTTCATTGAAACCGAATGAATATTACATGAGAATCCTTCCGAGTTTGTTTTTGTAAACGTGTCCTAATATCCAATCTGTACTTCAAAATAAGAAACATTGTTATACAAAATGTTTAAACATAACTGTTTAACAAAGTTAACTAACGTACCAGCCTTTATCATTATATAACGAAGTTTTTGTGTGCATAAAATCAAATGGAGCATTAATTGACAGGCAGTCTCGCGTCCAGGTTAAGCTTTCGATTTATTTTAGAAATGGGTAAATTTGTAGATAACAGAATGATTATCATCATGTATTTTGTAACATAGGAATAAAAGAATGACGTTTATTTAGAATTAAGCACAAAGCTACATAACGGGCTGTCTGTACTCTGCCCACCAGTGGTATTGAAACCCAGTTGTTAGCGATTGAATCCACAGACATACCGCTGTGTTACTGGAGGGTAGGCATAAAAATGTACAGGAACAAACGCAATGCTGAAACTCAACATGACATTTTATTTCGAATCTAAAAACGAAATATTTCAATATACATGTACACATTTTAAAATACACAGATAAATACTGTATAGATAACGTGTTATATAAGTTATTTTTTCATATAAGTGCAAACAGTGGAAATTATCATATTTCTTGCAGATTACTAAACCCTGAGTCTAGATATACGTCAAGAAAAACAAAAAACCTTCTACCAAAATCTTCAACATCAACAAGCAATAATCTAATCTAAGTTTATAAATTAAATAACATTAAATTTGTTTGTTTGTTTTTACTTGTGTGGTAAAACGTGCATTATCTAATATCTAGTAAACTTCTTACGTTAAATAACGGAGTTCAGCTAGAACATCATGGAGACAATTAACCTTGGTGTCACTTTCCATACAAAACGTTGACCATCTTTATAATATATTCTTTCTCGGAGTGCATAAGTAAAACCTTCAAACAGTCATTAAACATACTATTCTTGAAACAGTTAGACCTGGAAAGGAAGAAAGATTACTTTAATCTGTCAGTACGTATGTATAGGTTGTATATAAAGCCTACTTTCTGTAGGTTTATGTTTATTATATTGATAACGAATAAGATACAAGTCAGGTAGCTTTATATTTCACATGATTTTGTTTTGAGTTTCGCGGAAAGCTATACGAGGGCTAACTGCTATAGCAGTGCCTAATTTAGCAGGATAAGACTAAGACTAGAGAGAAGGTAGCTACTCATCACCACCCACAACCAACTTTTAAGTTGGTATTTTACCAACGAATAGTGGGATTGATCGTTACATTATAACGCTTCCACCATTGAAAGGAAGAGAATGTCTGGTGTGACGGGGAGTCAGATCCGCGACCCTCGGATTACGAGTCGAGTGCCGTAACCACACGGCCATGCCGAGCCTTGCACATGCTCCTGCGTACATTTTTATCCTTTAGTTTATTATCAATTTAAGGTAAAATTATTTGTTTTATAGTGCATTTCACATGTTTGCTTGGCGTTCAAAAGCCAAAAAAGCTACACAATGAACACTCACTGATCATACTACAGATATCAAGGCCTGATTTGTAATGTTTTAAGCTACATTTCCAGTTTAATCATAGTTGGGGCTAGCATTTTACATACAAGATATATTACTTATATACTGTCTGCTTGCGAATATGTTTGTAATTTGTAAAGCAAAGATAATGTTTACAGATCTGTATTAGCTTAAATATGCATCATAAGCAATGAAGATTTAATTAAATCTGAATAGCTGTTTTGTTTTTACGGACTACAATACAGCCATATTTCCATTTGGACAAATGACAACAGAGTTTAATTTGAAATGTAATATATTGGCAAATAAATATTTATATTGAAACCTGATAAATTAGAATATAAACTTAGTGGGCGATAACAAGAAATATGTTTTAAAAGTGGAAAAAAATATTTTCGTTAAATATCGTGATATTGAGAAATATTTTTATTAATTCCATGAAAAATGGCTAGGCATGGCCAGGTGGTTAAGATGGTCGACTCAATCTGAGGGTCGCGAGTTCGAATTTCTGTCACAAACATGCTCGCCTCCCCCCTTTCAGCCGTGGGGGCATTATAATGGGACGGTCAATCCTAATATTCTTTGGTAAAAGAGAAGCCCAAGAATTAACGGTAGATGGTGATGACTAACTGCCCTCCCTCTAGTGTTACACTACTAAATTAAGAGCGGATAGATCAGATAGTCCTCGTGTAGCTTTGGGCAAAATTCAAAAACAAAACAAACAAACCATAAAAAATTACGTGAAAGGTAAATTACAAGTAAGAATAATTTGACCTAAATGTTATAAGTCACAAATCGCGTTCTCTTTTGAATTCAAAATTTGCCAAAAAAAGAATAATTTAATTTTATTTATTCATTTTCACTTACCTGCATTCCTGATGTATTGTAGGATCTCGGTAAACATTGTAACACTCCTCACAGGTTCGCACCAATCGGGCAAAAATAGCTTTATCAAATTTTCCCATACATCCCAGATGAGCAAAACTTCGTTTTTTAATGTTTTTGGTTTCGATTACTGTTGCTATGATCAACAACAATGTTGCATAAGCGACGAGGTAGTGATTTTGTTTTAGCGTCATCTGTTGATAAAAACGAACACATTTAAATATCAAATAAAGTAAATATAAAAAATAGGTTATTATTTATAAGTTTACAATAATTTAATCAAAACTAAACAATAAAAACATGGAAAATTAACAGCAATTTTGGAAATACAACAAATATGCTTTGAAAATAATTTCTTCAAAAGTTCATAGATTTTCTGTAAAAGTTTACACACGTCGTTTGATAAATATTATATAAAAATGTTTTAAAAGCAAGCAGCAGCTCAGAAGCTGAAAAAGATAAGTTATTTAAGATGAGTATCAATATACACAAGTACCGGTTTGAATAAAGTGGGTGTTTTACATATTTACAAGTTTAATGGCTTATGTTTACTGGAGGGGTAAGGTTGGAAGTATCGCAGTGCCAAATTTGTATGGAAAGGACCGATGCAACTTTAGAAAATTGACTTGTTTAAGGGCAAAGTCAAACTGTGTTAACCGTGGTATATCGAGCTCCAAAGTTTAGTGTTATAGTCCAGTAAACTTACCGCTATCCCACGGGGGTCAAATCGAATTGAGTGGAGCATTAAAACTAAAAGCCTTTAAGAGAATATTAAAGGTAAAAAAGTGTGCCAAAGTTGTTCCACTCTTCTCCAAAATATTAACATTAGAGATATTATTATAATATTTGCTTGAACATTTTATCCTGAAAATCAAAATAATTATAATAAAAACGTGATACATAAATCAACAATAATAATGAATAAAGTAAAATTGGTTTCTGTCCGCAGGCTCTGTGGTTTGGCACAGTGTTACATGGTGTTACATGGGTTGAGCCCTAACAACTGTTTGTATTGATAGTTCACAACTGAATGAAGAACAGCTTGTACTTAGCCTGTTTTAAGCTTCACTAGCATGAAAACAAATAATAATGAAAACACTAGTCATGCGTAAAGCTAAAGTTTCAGTTTTAAGTTCAAGAAAATATGAAATTATAAAACAATAAAACGTGTGTCTGAAAGTGATTATAGTGGATTCAAAGCCGTTTAGAGTGCCAATAAATCATATTCAAATTATTTGGATCGATGGCTACCATAAAACAATATTATTCAAATAGGTAAGTATAAAGTATTGTTAATATAGTTAATTTGGATAGCCTAGTCCTAAAAGTAACATCAAGTACATGTCTTTAGAAAAGCTGACAATGTTCTGAATAAAAACAAACCAGGGGCGTCATTGTAACACTAAACTTAAGCAGTCTTACGTAATAAAAGAAAGTAATTTATAGAGAATAAAATTCAGGTAAGAGCAGCCAATTAGACCAACTAGAAAAATTTTATATTGCTTCAAGTACCAATAAAATAAAATTTTAAACTTACCCGATAAGCAGCATGCAAACAGTTGTTCAGGTGGGTTAGTTTTGTTTCTTCTGGTTATGTAACTATTTATACGCTCTCAGCTAAGTAAAATAATGACACAACCTAGCTACTGCACCCAAAGTAGGGCAGTGCCCAAGGCCGATGTTAGGTGAGAATTGTGTCATAGAAATTACCTTAATGAATATGGAGCAACAGGCCAAGGGTAAACGATGTATATAAAACTCCTTATCAATGTGTTACTCAGTGGCGGAAGAGAAAAAGTAGAAACGATGGTACAGCTTTCGAAAGAAGGTAAAACTTTCTGCATAATAAAATATTGGGAAGCTTCAAAGTAATAGAAGTATTTACGGAACATCTAAAATCATTTAGGTATAGAGAAATAGTAGAAGATCTAAGAGAATTTTACTGCATTACAAATAACTTTTCATTGTGCTTGTTGAACTTCACATAACAAAAAGTCATTATACATTAACATTACATAGAATGAGACAAACATACTATCACCTCAGTACGATGTCAATAATTATAGTTACATTTATTCTTGAAAGCAGAATAAATTTAAATGAAACATTTCCTTCGAACGCTGTTTATCTATACACATAAAATATGTAACGTAAGAAATATGGAAAAATGACATACAACATTTGTGATATTTTTAGTAACCTGGTAAGTTACTATATAGTTTGTTGGCACAGTCTGGTTTAATATTTGTAAAAAATTACAATTTTTAAAAAAAAATCAAATTAATAAAAATTGCAAATGTTTATTTGTTACAAAGTTATAAAATGTGAAACTTCTTTGAATAGTGCAAGGAAGAAAAGTTAACTACCAATAATATATCACTAAATGCCCCATTATTAAGTATTATCAAGGAATGACCATCAGCTACTGGTGTATCATTAAAGTTTCTATTATTAAGTGATCAAGGAATGAGTATCGGCTAACGGTACATCTTTAAATGTATCATTAATAAGTATGATTGAGAAAATAGTTTAAGCAACAGGTATATCATTAAATGACCCATTACTAAGTACGATCAAGGAACGACTATTAGCTACTGGTGTATCAATAAATATCAAATTACTTAACATGTCAAAGGAATGAACATAAACTATCAATATATCACTAAAGGCAAAATTATGAAATAAGTAAAGAGGCAGTAATTTATTTATCTGTAATATAACAAGCTTTATGAGAAAAAACATTGAACAAAAATTTAATTTTTCTGTTTCTTTTTAATGTTACCAATAGGAAACTAATTCGTGGTAAGGACAAAAAAAGAACACCTTTTCCCATACTTGTATTTCATGTTTTAGTGCTTAACACGAACTCGTAGGATTTTCAGCAGCAATCCACTCTATACTTGCAACTGGTAAAGAAAGTTAGAATTTAGTTTCCATTTTAGAGGTTTCTTACGTTTGCCATGAAAAAGCTAATATTAAATCATTAATTTAGTACGAGTTTCCTGCAAGAAGAATATAAAATAGTATTAATTTACAAGATATAGTTTGTACGTTAGTGACGATATCTTTCTATTCAGTTTTAGAGCCCGTCATGTCTACTGAGGTATACCACACGAAGCGTTGACCGAAAAGATAACTTGTATACTTTCCAATACAACTAGTTTAATAGCTTATATTTTGAATTGAAATTAAGATAAAAAGCTGAAACATGCTTTTGAAAAAGCCCCCGATGTGACAACGTTAAGTCTTCGGCTTTGAAATGTTCAAATTAGGGGTTGGATTACTGTCGGTGAATACAGCAGATAGCCCGATGTGGATTTGCTATAAACACACACACACACACACACACACACGCACATTTAGAAAAATGGTAGCGTCATCTATTGGCTATCTAGGTATATGTAGTTTTTAAGACGGGGAATCATGAATATTTTTCTTCACCCAGGCAAACAAGAATTCACTGCGTCAAATTCTTAATTTATAAGTTCGTGTTTTTGTATGTGGATGTTGCAAAGTTTTTTTAATAAACAAAATAGTTAAAGTCAACTTTCAACAAACACAACTGAAACTTCTATTTACAATTTAGCTCTGACGTAATAATTCATCGTGTGTAGTGTAAAGGATCGTGTAGTTGAGCTGTAACCACCACGCAAAGGATCGTGTAGTTGAGCTGTAACCACCACGCATTCAGAGACGAGATTGCGCGTTACCAAGTCGTTTAGTAAAAACAGCAAAAAGTCACTTCAGAACAGGTGGTAGAGTTTAGAATGTTTGAAACAATTAAAGAAATTAACTACATAAAATTATTCAGATAAGTCTTTACTTCTGAAACGGCAAAGGTCACCTATGTACGTGTTTGTGACTTTAGTGCCGTATGCTAAACAATATTTTAATTTATCTTGTCTGAACAAATATTACATTCGTCCCACACAATTATATTCAATCAGAATGTCACCTTTAACAGCAGGTATGTCTGCGGACTTACACGCTAAAATCCGGGTTTCGATACCCGTGGTGGGCAGAGCACAGATAGCCCATTGTGCAGCTTTGTGCTTAATTCTAAACAACAACAACAACAATTAACAGCAGGTATGCTAAACAGTGAGAAATTCCATTGTTCAACTTCAGCTTACTGTTGTTTACGAGGTGGAAAACAAACAATGACCAAACATTTGTCTTTGTGGCTACACTTTACAAAATACCCGAATTTACTGGCATATTTATAACATCTGCACTTAAAGTGCGAAGCATGTCCAGCTGCATACTAAACACCGAACGTTTGATATTTCCATTATAGTTCATCACGCTAAGCAAACGTCATGTTCTAAGTTACATAAGCGCTAAACACATCGTGATGCGAACAATATAAATAACATTAAGAAAGCACAAATATTTCAAAGCTGAATGAGTCATAGATGAAATAATTTACAGCCCTAACACTGTCTGTTACGCGTCTTTCATAGTTCTAACTTTGTGATGTGTATTTAATAAACATTACCTCAGCTACCTGTTTACGTCATTTCTGTGGTCTGTTTGACCATGTGCTATTACCGCGGGACAGGCAATGAAATATTAATCACACGAGTACGATTCAAAATACTTATTTTTTTCTGATAAAACCTTAACATAATTATAATGAAGGTAAAAAAAAATTAAAAATATATGAACGAGAAGGGAAACGTGAAAACAGTTTTCCTTTCTCAGTCTAGAAACAATTAGGGTTTTCCAAGATAGCTCTTGGACCTCGTTTCAACATGACCGAAGACAGTTAATTAGAATTTGTTACATATGTATATAAATGCCACAGGAAGGTAATATTTCTTGGAGGCAAAAGCTAATGAAAAGTTGTTAAACTGAGAAGTTCAGTTTAAGGACACGAGGGGGGACTTTTTGTTCGTTTGTTTCAGATATTCGTGCAAAGCTCCACGCGAACTGTGCAGCAGCTCTTAATTTTTAGCTGATAGGTTAGCAAGAAGGTAGCTAGTCAATAACACACACCAACCCTACGGATACAATACTTGAAAAATAGATTTTGACTATCACACGTATAGCGCACTTGCGGTCACAAATGAAATAATGTTGCTGTGAAGGAACACAAACCATGGATGCACAGACCCATAATCTGGCACATTATTCAACTGGTAACATCCGACACCTGGCTGAAGGAACGAACGAAGTAACAAAATTAATAACTACATATACACAACTTAGTCTCGTATTGACGAGTTACAAGGACAAGTGTTTCGTAAACATTCAGAAAGTTTATTCAAACGTTAAAAACAGTTAAGATAATACAAGAACAAAAAGGAGATTAAACTGATTCTCAGCATAAAACTTTCCATAAAAGATGTTTTTAAACTACTACACCATAAAGTAGTCCTTCCCCTTTCGTGACACATTCAGTTAAACATCATCATTGAACTAACCCTTACTGCACGCTTCGTTATGCTTGTCAATTAACCTGTCTGCCGATCACTCAGTGACTTTTCATTTTATTCGATTTTGTAGAAAACAGGCAGTACGTTATTTTTCACTAATTAATAATTCAACTTTAATTATTTTATAGTAATTAGTTCTACTAGAGAAATATGTTTTAATTATTAGTGATATGTAGCATTTCTATAATAAGCGTCATTAGTGTGTGCGTGCGCGCGCATGTCCGTGCTTCTCATAGAAAAGCCACATCGGGCTATCTGCTGTGTTTACAGAGGAGAATAGTGTCACTGATTTTAGGGTTTTAAATCCGAAGACATTAGTAGAAATCATGAACTAGATTTTAAACTAAGACACCTGTTTTACTAATTTGTAATAGTATATGATCTGCCCCACTAGTTATATTTTTACAGCATATTGGAATGATTATCGTTTACACATAATTTTATGACTGCAGATTAACCATGAAACGTGCCGATTGTTCGAGTTACATAATTTTTAAATAGATTTTGTACATGTTAGGCAGGTGTTGACTTATGGTTAGCCCGCAGGGTTACGAATCGGAAAGATCTAAAGTTTACGAAGCTGAACAAGTTCTGAACTTGTAGCTGTGGGTGTGTTATAATAGTGAGAGACAAACTAGTCTTGTAGCTGTGGGCGGAGTTAGCTGGTTTCTCTCTTTCCCTCCGGTGTTTAGTTCATTATTTTGGACTGTTATACTTGAAATTTAGTGGGTCTTTCACCTAATCGCTGAACCTACGTACGCACAAGCTGCACTTTCAAATATAAAGTTTCGTACTCGGCATTTATTAGAATTTTTACCAGTTTAGCTGTGTGAAGTAAATATTATTTACATTTTTCATGCATTGTGTTTTAATTATGGGAAACTGACGTCACTGGGAGAATATTTTAACGTTAATTGAATAACAAACCTATAGTTTAAACTCGACATTAATTCTCCAAATAGCCATCCATTTTATTTGTTATTTTTTAAACTAATTATTTTGGTCGTTACATAACATTTGATTTTTGCTATTATTGAATATGATAATTAAGCCAACAATAAACCTTGAAAGCTCATTATATATACATATTTTGATGATTTTGAATCTAGCTGCACATTTTTATTGATAGAGGAACTAGACCCTGGATCAAAAGTACATCGAAGGTGTTACAATAGAATAAATTTTATCTGAATAACCTTTCTTAGTAACAAAATTAAGTGTTACATACTTTTCTTACTGTCTTGAGAACGTAACCGCTTGAGTTTTACGTAACTTGACAAACCACGTGAATAAAAAAGCCAAATATCGCGAGACAACAACTTTGAGTTGATGAACGTTCTGGAATCACGAGGCTCACAAACAAACGAGGAGGAGAGAAATGAACTAGGATTGCAACCGTGAATTTCTTATATTTTAGTGAGAGAAGCGATCTACCAATAAGATGAGGAGCTGTGAAATAAGGGCTTGAATTTTATTGGTCCGATATAACCTGATTCATGAATACAAAAAAGAGCAACTATAATGACATACCAAGTGTATAAATTAATTATTCAAAAGCTTGTACATGACATCCGTTTATGGCACAGTCTTGAAAGGATAGGACTAGCATGATTACGCCAATAGTAAACCCTGAACAAATATAATTACTGTAGAAAAATACAAATAAATTAAACAATGAAACATTTAACTAAAGAGCGTCGGACAGGCTGCTGAGACAAACGTTTTTGATGGAAAAAGTTCTCCTACAGATGTTTCTTGTAGTAACGTTCAAAGAGTTACAAAACCCAGTGTCTGGGAATATGTACAGATTTTATACTACCAAGATATTTATATTGTTATCTACTAAATCCGCTTATTATAAAGGTATTAGATACACATAGACACTTTATAGGTGACATTGTGAAGGAGCCCATTCTATACGAATGTGATATTCGAGGTAAAAAGTATGACTGGGTTAAAATTCCCTTTGTTGTGCTGTATTTTCCAACAGTTTCACTGTTAACTTATAAAAATTATTAATGCTACAGTTACATGGCCTTATTCAACCAAAGCTAGTTTATAAGAAGTATATTGTAATATCTTAATGATTGTTGTTGTTGTTGTTTTGAATTAAGCACAAAGCCACACAATGGGCTATCTGTGCTCTGCCCACCACGGGTATCGAAACCCGGATTTTAGCGTGTAAGTCCGCAGACATACCGCTGAGCCACTGGGGGGCTATCTTAATGAACCAACGTATTAGTTGAAAATTCAATGTCAGTATTTGTCACTGTCTGAAAAAGGATCTATCCAAAACACTTATCCAATAAAACTTAACATGCGCTCCTTAGAAAAGACATTGAATTGTTGGAAAGAGTTCAGAGAAGGGTTACTAAAGTGATATTTGGGATGGAGGGTTTGTCATATGAGTATAGATTAAGATTCTTAAAGTTATTTTGTCTTGAAAAAAGAAAAGTTGGAAGAGATCTTATTGAAGTGTTTAAGATTGTAAGAGGAAGTGACAATGCTCAAGCATCAATATTTTTCATACTTAACAGTGAGAGTTAAAGAACTAGAGGACACAAATATATATACATTTAGGCAAAGTAGATGTCTTCAGATAAGACAATGTTATTTTTTTCAAATAGTGTGGGTGGTCTTTGGAATGGGTTACCTTGTGGTGTTGTGGAGACATCAATTTTGAGTGAGTTTAAATGATAAGGGCTAGCTTTAATTTCTTTTATTTGGTTGCTTTAATTGGCTATGAGGATAGAACAGCAGAAATGGACCAACGGGTTCTTTGTTGTCCCTAAACATTGCTTTATTTATAACACACTTCCATCGTGCATGTATGCATGGGTCTCAAAAGTTGTTAGACAACATTAATGTATCTTGCATGCACTACTCTCCAAAGAAAAGCAACTGATGAGAATTGAATAGATAAGTGATAAAGTTTGATGTTTAATGTCCGTGCCATTTGATACAACATGAACATTTTATTTCGTCTGAAATACATGTTAGAGGGATAAATCAGATTAGTAAATGATGTGTATTGTTACATGGGATATAGTAGGTATACATACTAATAGAATTACTAAGTTTGGAATACAAGATAATAACAGATTTCTAAAGAAGAAAACAGTTCATGTTTCCTGATAAACTGTACTTTATTATTAGGTTTGAAGAAGTAAACTTACATTACACACAGTATTAAAATTCACAGATTTTGTGTGAAGTTAAACACAATGTTACACAAGAAACTATCTGTGTTATACTCACTACGGATATCGAAACCCGGTTTCTATCGTTGTAAGTCTGCAGATATACCGCTGTGGGAGATTCGTGAATTTAAAATGAATTGAAATTGTCAACTACATGTTAAATGCGCATGATTATAACATAAGAAATTATACTTTATATAATAAAATAAACATAAAAGTACATGTTTGACAAAAACGTTGAATAACGTTCATCAAACCCTTACAATGCTTTCGATACATAATAAAGTTGTGATCGGGTATCGTTTATAACGACGTATCTGTTTGCCTTTTCAATTTCGTTCAAAGCTACACGAGGGCTATCTGCGTTGGACATCCATAATTTAGCACTATAAGACTAGAAGAACTGCTGCTGGTCATAACCACCAACAGCCAATTCATGGGCTGCTCTTTTACCAATGAATAGTGGAACTAATCATAACATTATAACGCTCCCGGCTGAAAGGGCGAGCATATTTAGTATGCAGGGGATTCGAACTCGCAATCCTCAGATTACGAATCGAGCACTTTAACCACCCGGCCATGCCGAGCGAATACCAAACAAATAATAATGGTTTCAAACGCTCAATCAGAATACAGTTAAAACTGAAATAAACACAATATACATGTAAAAATGGCTCGTTTGGGTTGAGAAAATATTTTACCCATATATATTTCTATACAAGTGGGTTTTTTTCGACATCACTGAAAAAAAATACAAGTACAAACGTAATTGTTGAAGCTTCACTGCTGTTAACTTATCTCGCAAGTGTTGAAGCTTAACATATTTTAAGTTAAGACGTACATGTTGTAGCTTAGCTTTTATTAAGTTAAAACGCAAGTATTGGAGCTTAATTTTTGTTTTATTCAAACTATTTCTCCTTTCTCAACAAATTTTGTTTTAATAAATTCAGTATGGTTATTTCTATTTATGTAAACGGATCAGTTTTCACTAACGTGATAGGTTTGTTTGTTTTGTTTTTTGAATTTCGCGCAAAGCTACTTGAAGGCTATCTGCATTAGCCGTCCCTGATTTAGCAGTGTAAAACTAGAAGGAAGGAAGATAGGAAGATAGTCATCACCACACACCGCCAACTCTTAGGCTACCCTTTTACCAACGAATAATGGTATAGATTATATGCCTCAAGGCTGAAAGGGCGATCATTTCTGGTCTGAGGGGGATTCGAACTCGCGACCCTAAGACTACGAGTTGAGTGCTCTAACTACCAGATCATAACAGGCCTGACGTATCTGAGAGTTTATTATATGTATTGTGACATATCGCTTATTTAAGTTAAACGTGTTCTTTGTCATTTTTTTAAGTTTCTCTGCATTCAATATGGCGTCACTTTTCTCTAACTGAGGGTTGTGAAGTAACACACATAAGGTTTGTTTGTTTTGAATTTCGCACAAAGCTACTCGAAGGCTATCTGTGCTAGCCGTCCCTAATTTATCAGTGTAAGACTAGAGGGAAGACAGCTAGTCATCACCACTCACCGCCAACTCTTGGGCTATTCTTTTACCAACGAATAGTGGGATTGACCGTCGTATTATAACGTCCTTACGGTTGAAAAGGCGAGCATGTTTGGCGCGACGGGGATGCGAACCCGCGACCCTCAGATTACGAGTCGCACGCCTTAACACGCTTGGCCATGCCAGGCCGAACACATAAGGTCTCCAACACAAATTGTTATTAGCTATATAGGATGAGCATGTTTAATGATGGTAATCGAATCTTCTATCTGCAAATTAAGAGTTGAGTGTCTTAACCACCAGGAAATATCAGGGGTGCAACATTTTATGATTATGATTACACACGCGTTTAACACATAATCGGTTAAAGCGAAAACTGAAAACTATTTCAGACCTAATCCCTTGCAAGTAGAAAATACAGACGTAACGTTAAATTATTATATTATTTTCAAGTTGAAACGGAAACTTGGTTAGACGAACCTAAACAGAAATATATAAAAATACTATTTTAATAATGACAGTTAAAAACCTGTTATTGTTCAATAAATTCTCTTTGACTTAAATACAATTTGATTTTAAGAACAAAGTAATTATTTTACACTGGTGTTACTAGAAGAACGTCGGAGTACAAGTAATGTATTTTTAAGAATTTAAAAAAGAAGTAAATTTATTACACAAATATTGAAAATATCAAGGTATTGTATTTTTTGGACCAAAGTACATCTCTGAAAGGAATTTAAAAAGTTACTTATACTACCAGAAAAACGAAGGAAGTTCTCTAAAACATAAAAACAAGCAAGAAATGCAAAGATAACAGCAATAACGTCACATAATTTTATTAGGAAACCTTAGGCCTTCTTGTTTAACCATTTGCCCTTATACACAATCTTTCTTGTATTATTCAGTTTTTTACAACTTCCAGAACTCTGCCTGGTACCATGTGATGCCAGCTGATATTTATAACACGTATTGGTAAATGTATATACAAAATGTTCGCTACATTATATAAAAATTATTTTAAGTAGGCAAGTTAGCAAGTCACATGACAATCACAACTGATATAATATGTAAAGAAATGTACCACAACTACTTATTGGCATCGCTTGGCGTTCGTAGACAGTGCAATTCCACATAAAGTTAATTGCTTTGGGATAAGGTATGTACCAGCCATTTCCGACACAAAATATTCATAAACTAAGATCATAACTATATGATTAGATTGGTGGTTTACAATTTCCAAAATTGGTGTTCTTCCTTGTACTTAATGATATTGAAAAAGAAAAGAAATACCAATCACCTTTTTGTCACCGTAACCATCCAAAAGGATACCCGCAATAAGTTGTACCACAAACGTGGTAAGCAAAATGCTGCGTCTTGTAACAATCCATAAACACAAAATCAGTGGCAAAATTCGTACATTTTCCCCAAACTACAGTACGTGACATAATCAAGGACGATCTCTGTTTGGAAACTAGGCCAACAGGGAATGGATTCACTGAAGTAAGGTTTCAAGCTATACCTCAAGTTCAACTATTTCATATCTCAAGCATTTGAAGGCGGTTGTTCATATTATTCTACAAGAATATATATAGAGATCAGACATACGCGCAGCCCCTATGAAATTTTATGCAATCGGCTGTTAACTTAAAACTAGAGAACCATCGTCCTTTTATACTAGGTGGATTATAGCTAGCATGAAGTTAGAAGTGGTGTGATTGTACGTAATATTCTTACGAACGATCCTTTAATAATTGGAAGTATAATGCTGGACTATTTTCAAAACAAACGTGAGGATTTGGATTTCTATAATGATGCAAGGCTCATAATAATTTTAATGTAATTTACTCAACCTCTATACTGTTTGTTTCTTTGAAAATACGTTCCTACAGATCTATGGACATGGGAAGTAACAAAGATTAGATATTAACACTGACTAGCCTGCAAAGGGAAATTTTGTCACTGTTTTAACTTCTGTGGTTTATGTGTTATTTGACGACTATTCATCCACATCGTAAATTCTGTCTCCCAAGTTGCTGGCCCAGCATGGCCACGTGAATTAAGGCTTTCGACTCGTAATCTGAGGGTCGTGGGTTCAAATCCCCTTCGCACCAAACATGCTCGCCCTTTCTTGAAGGCGTTATAATATGACAGTTAATTTTGCTATTCGTTGGTAAAAGAGTAGTCCAAGAGTGGGCGGTGGGTGGTGATGACTAGCTGCCTTCTCTCTAGTCTTACACCGCAAAATTAGAAACAGCTAGCGCAGATAGCTCTCGTGTAGTTTTGCGCGAAATTTAAAAGAAACCCAAGTTGCTAGGACATGAATTGCAATGATAACAAATACTGGTTTCGTCTTTCAAGTATGTTGGTATCAAACTGGGAATTCAGGAAAGAAATTCAACATACAACAAAGATATTCGGAAGTAATTTTTCAATTAATATTTAAATTAATTTTTTTTCTTACTGATGCAAAGTATGATTATATATCGAAAATAATACTACCAGCTTATATATTTGTCACACATTTGGAATTAGTTTTTCAGTAAACAATTAATAACGTCAAAAGTTTATTTTTCCAATCTTGCATAGAATATAAGAAACAAGGCATAACTAATCATCACCATTTGTTCTCGACTTTGATATGTTAAAGCCTATATATAATATTTAACTAGCAGCACAAGGGTAACATGGTTGACTCTTGTCAGATAAAGCCTTTCTCTATAGGTGATGTAAAATTGTTTCTGTCTCATTAAGGTGAGATGTAGTTGGACCGCTAGAGGTATATGGTCAGTAAATATATATTACTAAACTCCGTATCACCCTTCCGCCTAACAAGAAATGTAATATCGGATGTTTGCTTAAGCACAAGACTATGGTGTCACTTGGCGAGTCAGTACTTTAACACTAAGTAAGTCTTTACTTCATGATGTTCCCCCCTCCAAAATCTTTTTAGCTCGATTTAAAGAGAGTAATATGACAATCTAATGTATTTTTATTGAAAGTTTCAGGGGCGTAACAGCTCAGAGCAAATCTGTGCCATTCAGTTCCTTTATATAGAAAGATAATTTACATATATATCTTTGTTTTATACAATTAACTTAAAACAAACAAACACTAAACAATAACCGTTTTACATCTGATGGACGGACCTGGTATATTTCATAGTATAAATTTTTATCAAGTTTATGTTGTGTTTATATATGTACTTATGTCAATAGTTTGTCTAAACGTCAGATACACAATAGTTTCTAGTAATTAACTTATTTATACGTTGAGACGAATAGCTTGAGTTTGAAAACAGTGTCGACAAATCATCATCAAATGTGATTGTTTTTTGAGGAACTTTTGGCTCCTGTTCTCTTCCACTGAGGTGAAAGATGCAGTTTTATCTATATAAATCTATATTCCGTATTTTCCGGTTAATAAGCCGAGGCCAATTTTCAGCTCTGAAAATGAGGGTTTTTGCATATTACCGCCCAATAAGCCGAGAAGAGATGGAATCAATATGTCATTCGTTATTGGCTCCACTCACTGTAATTAGGTAACCAATGGAATTCCAGAAATTTTACTCAGTAATTAAAATCACTAACCCAGGGTATAAATACCAGGGGTATGTAGTGGGAGTTTGTCATTGTACCGTCAAAAGCCAAAGATGTCTACACCTGCAAAAAAAAAAGAATGCGTTATGATGCTGCTTTTAAACTGAAAGTAGTAGAGTTAGCCTTAAAAGCCTCAAATATCAATGCCGCTCGCCATTACTGTGTGAATGAAAAACAGGTTCGTGAATGGAAGAAAGCAGAATGTGCGCTAAAAGAAATATTGAAAACAAGTAAATGTAACCAGAAAAATCAACCGAAGTGGCCAAAACTGGAAGAAGATGTAGCGACATGGGCGAACGAAAACCGGCAGTGTGGCCTGACGGTCACGTGTGCCCAGATCCGTACTTTTGCACTAAAGTGGGCTGGTCGAAATAAAGAAAATTCAAGAAACTTTAAGGCAACCAACAGCTGGCGTACCCGCTTCATGAAGCGACACAGCCTTGTACTTCGAAAGAAAACAAAGATGATGAATTTGATGGATTTTAATAAATTTCTGAGATTAAAGTGTGTATTTTTTTTATGAATTTTGTTATTTCTATGAATACATGTTATTCGTAATGTATAGACCTTTTTCTATTAATAAATAAAGTTTATTCAACTGAAATAACACTGCCGTAACTGTGAGATTAAAGGTATGATTTTGGGGCCGATTTTGGTCTTCGGTATATTTTGGTCCAAAGCTGGTGATCGGCCAATAAGCCGACCCCCAAAAATCAGGTCCAAAATTTAGGGCCAGAAATTCGGCTTATTAGGCGGAAAATACGGTACCTGTACATATAAGCACTAACGTAGATAATAATATCACAACGAGAAGAAAATAATTATGTTAAGTTTATTATTTCTGTATGTTTGATTTATTTTATACTTGTTTAAGAGCAAAGCTGCATAGCAACTGTCTTCGGTGTGCTTATCAACAAAAAGATCGAACTTTGAATCATGAGTTTATAAACCTTAAGCTAATCGCTGGATCACTGGATGGCAATTTTTATAACTTTTTCATTATGGACATAAGATATTGATTGTTAATATATCTTAACGGTTAAATACTCCATTTCTTAGGGTTATATTTTATTTAACTGATGAATTTTTAATGTGTTATTCCTTCAATGGGGAAATAATGATTAACGGGTTTTGCACAGTAGGGTGCTACACATGGTCTAAAATCGTCTGATTAATTCCCGCATGATCAGCTAAGTTGCGTTAGGTCAATAACAATTAACCGTTCCCGGGGCAAATTAAAATTTCGTATACGTAGCCTTGACACAGGCTAATACTAACAAACATACATTTAATAATACATCAAAAGCAAATGAAGTGTCACCCTATCCCATAGTTAATAGACAATAAAACCGTGATTAATTTCCACTCACTCTATCACATAAGTATGCCAATTAAAAAATAACAAAACAAAAAACCTTCTACCTATGTTTACAAATATGTAAAACTACCTGTTATGTAAATTAGGTCAAAAGTTCTATATTCAACTCGAATGCAAGAAACAGTCGGAGAACATAGTTTTTAATAGATAATGATGATGAAGATATTGTTTCTGGATATGTCAAGAAAGAACATTGTTTTCTTTTTCGTTTTTTTAACATGTTGTGTTGATGAAGATCCTGTGTCTGGGTTTCTAAGCGACAGTCGAAGATCTTTGTTTTTTAACATATAATGTTGATAACGATTTTGCGTCTGGTTGTATCAAGTGACGAACAGTTGTCAAGCTTTTTTGTGTGTATGGGTTGGATTCCTTAGGGCAGGTGTCTGTGACTTGTTCATGATAACTTTCAACAATAAACAAACCGAACGCAGTCCACTTGTTTTACAATGATATATTAAAACAAGACAAACGTATATAGAAGTGTTTGTGACGTTGTTGGTTAGCACAGTGTTCAAAATTTTAAATAATTGTCTCTTTTGTATGTATTAGCTGGACTCTTTACAGTAGATGTTTCTGACTTGTTGGCGACACATTTCAGCAATTAAAAATAACACACATTCCACTGATTATAAAATAACATATAATACAAGTCCAACGAATATAAAAATTATCTTTACACTGTTGGTTAACACTTTTGTATTCAGAGCTTTAAATAATTATATCTTTTTTGTCTAAGTCCACACAGACCAGTTCAATTACTTTAGAACACTACTGAGAAGACAAATAGTTTTCTTTATTCTGTTATTACAATATAATCTGTGATAATTTCATTTTTTAAAACTGATACTATCTGCTCTTTATGGTTGAAATAGCAATCACGTAATCTCGATATATCTATTGAACTAAATTATTGACGCATTATTTTAACCAGACAGCGAACGTTCCACACACTAATGTGTATTATAATGCAATAATACTCAAGTAAAACAAGAAGAAAAACTCAGAAGGTTTTAGTAACGTGACGCAGTGATAAAACATTCACCAATTCACGACTAATGAGCTAAACAAAACCAAGATTCGTTAAGAGTTACTTAAACGGACTTGCGATGAACTATCACTTCTAAAATTATCTAAATTTTACACTTGTGCTACATATACTATCTAAGTCATAACATTTTAATTAAACTGAAATTGAGAGAGTTATCTATACGTAACGACATTGTTTTCTAACACGTAAAGTTGATGAAGATATTGCATCTGTGTTTGTAATGTGTAGAATAGCGTTTCTAGCCGCGGCATAGCAGCACCTCAGAGAGTCGCTCTAAGTTTTTTGTTTTTTTTTAGTACAGTAAAACCTGTCTAAGGCAAAACTACATAGGGAGGAAACCTGTACAATTCTAAAATATCAAAACTTTGCAACATTTTGCAAGATTTCTCTTATAAAAGGCTCTCTATATGGTAGAACCTGCGTAACGCGGACGGAAAACTATCTTTCACCTACCTTATCTGTCAACAAATAGGATTAGAACCTGATAAGGCGGGAAAATGTTTTTGATTGAATATTAATTTCTTATTTAATTAATAATTTCTTTAAATATCAATAAATTTTCATACATTTGTTTACAGTAAGTATTGGTTAAATATATTGTGTTCTTTTTTCTACCGTCATTATTTTTGCAGTTAAATTAGATTCACGATTTGTAGAAATATATTTGTTTTTTAAGTGCAAAATTCTACTCTTTGAATAATTCTCACGAAAAAATAAATTCCTATCTTCCTTAATTTCAAAATTTAGGGAAAATTTATCGTGGGTAACAAGTAAAAGTGAAAATCCGCGTTGTTTCAAAAATTTAAGGAAGAATTAACTTTTTGTGAAATGGAAAGCGAATAATAAAGTGTGGTTGACAAGTGCTATATTCCAGGAATTTTTGAACAAATTAAACAAAAGAATAGAACAAGAAAATAAGCATATTCTACTTTTCCTAAATAATGCAACTTGTCACCCAAAAGTTCAAATTTCAAATGTTCATTTAGTCTTTCTACTCCCATGTACATTAGTTCTACAGCCACTAGATAATGGAATTATACAGTGTATAAAATTGAAATACAGATAATTGCTAATTTAGCATATTGTTGCAATCATGGACATTGTAATAGAGCATCTGAAATGACGTTTTAGATACAATTGCATTTTAAAATAATTATCTCAAATATTTAAAAGATGAATGCGTAATAAAGTGCTTTCGAAACTGTGGATTTATTTTTGATAATGGTGGAAATTGTGGAGAAGTTGTTTGTTATGACAATTCTAGTGAAATCCAAACTCTGATTGAGAAGATTAATGCAGATGTGAACGTGGAAAGTTTTTAACAGTGTGAAAGATTCAGAAGATGAACAAAATGGAAAAGACAGTGAGAAAATAGAAATTCCTACTTCATCTCATATGTTTAGTTATATTAACGCAGTCAAATTGTATGCAAAAATCAAAGGGGAAAATGAACTTCATGAAAAGGCCGCAGAATTGGCCTTCTCTTTTAACCGCGTGAGAAAGCGTATTAAAAAAAACGAAACAGTTGAAACTGGACACTTTCGTCAAACAAATTTGATTAAGATTTTGTGTACTTGTGAATATTTGGAATGTCTATTTTTCTTCTTATTCTAATAAATATAACATAAACAGTATAATAACTTTATTCACAAACGTCTTACTTCCCTTGAGTCAAGCAAGTATATTGTTCTGCTTAAAAATTGTATATAATTAAGGAAATTCATGTTCACTGTCTAAACCGGAAAACCTGCTTAATCCGGAAATTTTACTTGGACCCGTGCGATTCCGCCTCAGACAGGGTTTATTTTGTATAAACTTTTAGTTTGTTGCCCCATCTACTGATCGATTTGAGATCTAATTACAGCCCGTTACTATTAGGAAATTCTTCTTGTTTAACAATTATTATTATTAAAGAAGATACTATATCTAGATGTGTTACACATGTAACAGTTTTTTAACATGTTGATAAATATTCTGTGCCTGGCTCTAAGTATCTGAGTTTGTAACACGAAAACAAATAAATTGACGAATGCAGAAATATGTTCAAACTCCCTACACTTTATTTAATTTAACTAGAAATGTTTAAAAGGCGTAAACACCAATCGCACACCAATTTTTATCATCGACAATGTGCAATTAGTTTACATTTTTCTATATATCTAGATTTTTTTGTCTAAGATTTTAGTATGTAAATACAACTGTTCTATTACAAAGATTAGTAAGATGTAGTAACGTTGCAGTAACGTAAGAAAAACAAACAAAAAAGAGTAACAGAAGATTTTCTTCTTTCAAAAGCAACCCATCAATTAGAAACATCGAGCGAAAACTGGGCCATGTGACGTCACTAACGTTTGCCGTAAACAGCATTTGCCATTTGCAAAAGATCGTCTTCTTCGTTATTCATGAGGAGGACTTTGAGGCAGTCGTTGAACATGTCATTCTTGAAACAGTTGGATCTAATAATAAAATGTGACAAAAATAATAATTTACATGAAATTCTGATCTGAACAACTGTACTTTTGGAGTTAAATATTATAAAAAGAAGAAAGAAATGCAAAAAGCAGAGAAAAATAAACGATTAATCCTCGAAAATTAAGTTAAATCAAACACAAATACTTTGAGTTATTTCGAACAAAGAAAAGTGGTCAATTGGTCAGTACAGTTTTCTAATCAAATCAACATTTTGATATATCTATCTTAAAAATATCAAATAATCAATAATTTTTTTATAATTTTTATTTTGAATCTATTTGTATCCTAAACATTTCAAATAAAATTGTAATCAATATTTAGGTGTGTCTGTTTGGAATGTTAACAGAACTGAACTCATACTAAATACCAAAATTTCTTCGGGTTCGAATCCCTATCACACCAAACGTGCTCGCCCTTTCAGTCGTGGGGGCGTTATGATGTTACAGTTGTTGGCGATAGTTGCTGATGACCAGCTTCCTTCCCTCCAGTCTTACACTGTATAGCGCATATAACCCTCGTGTAGCTATGCGCGAAATTTAAAAAGAATTTAGTAATGCGAGACTAGAAGGAAGGCACTTAGTCGTCAACACTCACCACCACCTAGTGCGCTACTCTTTTACAAACGAATGGTGGGATTGACCGTACCATTATAACGCTCCTATGGCTAAAAGGGGCGAGCCTGTTCGGTGTGACGGGTATTCGAACCCGCGCTCCTCAGATTGCAAGTCGAGTGCCTTAACCACCTGGCCATTCCAGGCAAATAATAAACACCCAATAATGATTTCAAACGTTCAATCAGAGCCCAGTTAAAAATAAAAAAATTACAAGTGCAAACGTAACTGTTGAAGCTTCACCTTTATTAACCTATCTTTCAAGTGTTGAAGCTAAACATAAACATATTTTAAGTTAAGACGTAAGTATTGTAGTTTAACTTCTGTTGAGTTAAAACGTAAGTATTGTAGCTTAATTTTTGTTTTTTTCAAACTACTTTCTTCTTACTCAAAAAATTTCGTTTCAGTAGTGAGTTCACTCATGTTATTTCTACTTTTTCTGTTTTAGTTAAAGTTTCTCTGGTATATAATCAGTAGAAACAATGTTTCTTATAAGTTACTTCTTGAAAACAAACCGAAGCACATTTTTTAATTAGATGCGCAATTCAATGTTTTAGTAAGTTTGAGACGGACAGTGTTAAATTACCTGCATTCTTTTGCAATGAAAGGTTCTCTGTAAACATTATAGCATTCTTCACAGACTCGACTCAAGCGTGCAAATTTAGCCTTATCGTAAATTCCCATACAACCTAGAGCAGCAAAACTTCGTTTTTCAGGCAGTGTTGATTGGACAGAAACAGCATGAATCAACACTAGCGCCACCACGAACAAAACGACAAGATGCTGTGAGGAAGTCATAACCATCTATAAAGTAATAGAGACATACTACATTTTATAACATACTGAAGAAAATATTGAACTTTTAGTTAAAAAAATAAAATAAAAAGCATTCTACAGTAACGAAAACAAATTCGTACTACTACACATACTTAAAAGCTAGCATAAACATTGCTGGAGTCAATAAAGGGTAGAAACATATAGTTTTCAAAACGAATTAAAATAATTTGATCTATAAGAACAACATTAAATTTTAAGTTGTCTTTGTTGTCGATGTTAATGTTTCATATTTTAAATCTAGAATGAATAAACAATTTCATTCTGCACGAGGACAGTCAGCAGATACATAGAGGTAAAATACTTTCTGCGAACTTGTAAAAACCTTCGGAAGATTATTTTGTGCATTTTCGTGTATTTTCTTTACAACAATAACAATATGTTGTCAATACTCACTTAACTGCTGCTAATTCAGGATGTCGTTGACGCTGAGAATGAGAGGAACGAATTCTCTGTTCGACCGCTACACAAGAACTACAGTGATCAGTAATGTAATACCTTCTGATCTATCTAAGTGGGTTTATATATACTCGTGGGTCATTCCAATTGGATCTTACTTTCTCTAGCTGAAAATCTTAATTAACGATTTCTTTAAACAAGTTCTAGACATTACTTCTATAATTATAGACTTCACGTGCTTCTGGTGGTCAGTGTATTTCATGCAGGGACACACTAGGGACAACATACTTACATCTGTAGATTACCGAATAAGCTAGTGGGTCCCAGACGTTTAACTGTGATGAGTGTTTATGTCTATAAGTAATAGAGGCGAAACAAATGTATATTACAGATAAACGAGAAAATTCAATGGGCAAAAGTCATTTGACGACTTAATAACAGCTTGCATTATGAGTCGCTTTGATTTAGCTGTAGACTCAGTTTATTAACCAGTAGTTTCATTTATATAGAAACTGCGTTCGTTATTAGCTTAAGATAAGATATCAAATGATTTGATTAGGATTTTCTTCTTCATTTTCAAAAGAAGCTCAGCAGTGATAAACATGTTTATCAACACGTTACTGGTGGCTAAAACTGGACAACAAAGACGTGACAAAGGCTACATTTTCCCCATCGAATTCAACAAGCAGAAACAACAGTGCTTTTCTCGATGAGACGGTTTTCTTTATATTAAAAATGTGCTAATAGAAACCAATGTATTCCAGGGATATTGAATGTTATATTAAGGATATAACATTTATGAGTTACTTGAATATAACAATATGAAAAATTACGGAAATCAAACTAATTAAGAAATAATTTAAGATAAAAAGTTATGAATCAGAAAAAAAGGGAGTAGATATAAGTGATTAGAGGAATGTAAAATGTGAACGTTATTGAAGTGATATTTAACGAGTGTCAAGGGTATCTTTATTATTATGGCAATTTCTGAATTATGAAATTAAATATCATAATAACATTAACTTACAACCGAATAAAGATATTTTCAGTTAGATACTTGAGATAGCTGTTTTGTAAATGATGTGGAAAAAGAATCAAACTTACCAAATTAGATAAATCTCGTCGTGATAACTCAATTCTAAGATTGACGTAGAAAAAAATCAAACTTACCAAATAAGATAAATGTCATCGTGATAACTTAATTCTATGACTAACGTGGATAAAAAAAAACACGTTTCTAAATTAGTTAAATTAATTGTGATCGGTGAAACTTCATAGATGTCATTAAATAAAATAAATGTCATTGTGATTGTTTATGGATATGGTATGGATAAATAGGACAGTTTATCAATACGATAAATGTTGTAACGAAAGCTCAAACTCATGACTGACATGAATAGACAGAAAAAGGACATTAATTTGTGTAAGTGTTATTCTAATAACCCAAACAAATCAATGATTAACATGAAGAAACAGGGAGACGTAATTAAGCTAATACTTAATACTATCTCAAGAGTAGCAAACGATCAGGCCCCCCAGTGGCTCAGCGGTATGTCTGCGGACTTACACGCTAAAATCCGGGTTTCGATACCCGTGGTGGGCAGAGCACAGATAGCCCATTGTGTAGCTTTGTGCTTTATTCAAAAACAGCAACAGCAAACGATCGCGTAAACAAGACCGTTTCTTCAGGTAAACCTTTAGTTTACGTTCCCTGTCACACCAAACTAAGAGCTTAGTTTTGTAGTAAGAAACTTTATGACGTGAATAATAAAAATACACTGAAACAAAGTCTATTACAGATGGAAAAAAAATAATTTCATTTAGAAGGTGAAAAATTGTATTGTATTTAATAATTTCTTGAATAAAAAACTTTCTGTGTCTTGTAATACCTCTACATACATCCAACACACAAGTTGTGTATTACATAAACCACAGATTTTAAGACAACATAGTTCATTATTGCACCAAAACTTAGTGTTGAAATCATTAAATGTTTTTACATGGAAGAATTAGAGACAAAAGATGTAATTTTGGAAGAATCATAAACAATATAATCAACATACTAAAGCTTTATTTGCGATTAAATAAGTTGCATACGATTATTCACTGATGCAATACGTTTCCATGTATTATATTTGCATATCGATTTATTATATTCACATACCTATACATATATATATTAAATGTATATTCAAGTTTACTACATCGACACACATATCTACCTACCTATCTATATATCAAAAATATAATTTCATTATATGACATACACACACACACACACACACATATGAAATGTACATATAAGTTTCTTATATTGACATATCATTTATTGAACTTAGCTTTATCTAAAGGAATGAAGGAAGAGTGGGAAAGACATTCCTGGATAATTATACAGCAAACTATTACTAGATGTAAAATTACGTTGGACAACAAAACTTTATTAGATCAGTAGAAAGACGTAAACCAAGATCCCTTACTAAAGGAGTATGATAGCCCAAAAGTCATAAATAAATCAGATTTAATATTAGATGGTAAACAGATGTTACTTTTCACATATTGTTAGAAGCGATTGTTGTATTTTATTAAATAACTTTAAACCCATAAATAAAAAAAGCTTTTGAAATATTGAAGAGTGTAATATGTGGTTATTTGTAAGGTTGGTAAAGGGAAACAAAGTGTAATATGTAGTTATTTGTAAGGCTGGTAAAGAGAGAAAAAGTGTAATATGTAGTTATTTGTAAGGCTGGTAAAGGGAGACAAAGTGTAATTATTAATAAAGATCATAATTATAAGGTTTGATTTGTTTTGAATTTCGCGCAAGGCTACACTCGGACTATCTGCGCTAGCCGTCACTAATTTAGCAGTGTAAGACTAGAGGGAAGGCAGCTAGTCACCACCACCCACCGCCAACTCTTGGGCTAATATTTTACCAACAACACATTGACCGTAACTTCATAACGCCTCTACGGCTGAGAGGGTGTGCATATTTAGTATGACGAGGATTCGAACCTGCGACCCTAAGAATACGAGTCGAGTGCCTTAACCACCTGGCTTTGCCGGGCTATGATCATAAGCTTGAATAAATGTTGAAAGTAGGTTCGTGTGAGAACATACAGGTTAATCTTATAAACAAACTTCATGCAGTGGTTAAAGAAAATGTTCAAAACAGCATAATTTTAACACCTTATGAAAATTAAAGATGAATTGCAAGTAACATTTTTTTTTCAATTACACTATATGCTTTGATTAAAATTCATAATACTAGGAACAAATTTAGACGTATTATATCTAATATTAAGAGTTTAGCTTACAATGCAGCAAAATTCATTTTTAAAAACATAAATGTTTAAGGGACAAAGATAATTATCAAAATTCGTTGAATTTCTTGAAAGATTTAAGCATGTAACTTGGTGCCTTTTAATGTTGAACAAAATAGCTCTAGTAAAAGCTGTTGGATATTTTGAAAAAAAAATAATAATTCGGTTTTATAAATAACGGATATTATAAACTTAGTTGAAGTATTTGTTGAGCATTGAGAAGTATTTATCGGGAAAATCTAACTTGTATAAAATAATAAATATCACGTGAATGTGAAAAAAGTTTATATAGGACAAAAATTCTGAACTACACAGCAACTTATTATAAAAAATGGTAAAAATAATAATATTACCATTTTACATTTAACAGAATATATCAATGAGATAAAATACAATTCAATGGAAAATCTTATTAGTACGAATATATGTGAATCTATTGAGATAAATAAATACATTTCGAAATACTGAATTAGGATGTTGGATCTGATGGAAATACTGTCAGTGAGATTATTTAATGTGTAAATTACACTGTGGCGACTTTTGTAAGGATATAAACAAATTCGATTCTTGCATTGTATTGCACCCTTGAAGACATCACTTTAAATACGCCGAAACATGTGGAGTGTTCGAAACAGTTTTCAGTCTCACAGTTTTACTTTCTATCTTGTTCAGTATGTTATTCAGTAATTTATTGTACTTTTGAGACGAGAGACAGTTTCTTTTTCAGAATTGTGTGCAATAAATTGTTGATTATTAAACATACACTCACATGCTTACGTATATTAATATTAAATACAAATGCACGTTTATTCTATCAATATATATATTGTAGAGGCAGATTTGTTACACTGACACACATATTATATTGACACTTGATTTATATAATTAAGTATTAAATTAAAGGTTGGAAGATGTAGGAATGTAGGGTGATTTATTTCTTCTACAATAATATATTTTGCTGTTTTTACCTTGTAATATTAAGTAAAAAGATGGAAGTTAGGAGTTCTACATATTATACATTTTGGGTGGTTTAATACTAACTCAAAGTTATATCTGAGTAACAACTGGATGAAAACAACGACAGACAGAAGGAGTTGAGACGTCATGGGCTCAAGAACTTAGCTACCAACTCTTAACCGATTCTAGTTAGTTGCTGGCGGGTTTTACACTGATGTAGAAATCTTGTCTGATAGGTGATATATCTCTAAAGATTTTGCGTATTATGACTAAACATTTCATTCGTTATGACTTAAGGATGATTACAAGGAATGGTAATGTAAGAACTATTTTGAACTTTAGTCTCATTACAATGCTGATTTTGTTTCGTATGTACTAAATGTATATATAGGTTTATTATATTGACATATGTGTGTCTGGGTGTGTGTGTGTGTGTATATATATATATATATATATATATAAACATACATTAAATGTATATGTAGCTTAATTATACCGACATATGCATATATATTAACTGCACATGTAGGTTTAGTATATCGACATATCCATATGTATTAAACATACATGTAAGTTTATTGTATTATGTCATTAAATGTAGATTTTATGTTGAATGACCTATCATGTGACATCAAGACGTAACCTGTAAATCAGTTGACCTACAATAAAAATTGATTGTAATACATTACATCGTCACATAAGTTTAATACTTAAATGTATAAGATCATAGCTTTTCATTGGTACAACATATACTTTTCTAAAAAAGTAACGCAAAAGAGATATTTTTGTCATTTGAAAGATAAATATATGTAAAAACGTTACAAGCTCAGAGTATGTGATGTTACACGTGTTAAGGCACTGATTGTCAGGCCAAAATAACAATTAAAGTTGTGCACATTGAAAACGGAGGAAAACATCAGATTTTTTGCCAAAACGCATGCGTGTCCAATAAATTTGTTTGAGAGATCTGCATGTTTTGCAAGTGCAACACGTGCAAAATCTCTATAAAAGTGACGGGTTCTCGGTTTCCACAGCATAGTGTTAAGCCATCGACACCCAATACAGTTACTCCAAGACTGACTAAAGCAAAACGCAACAACGCCATTGGTCGATTAGAAGCAGGCGAATCTCAATCAGATGTTGGCATAGCTGTGAATGTTCACCCAAGCACCATCACAAGGCTATGAAATCGTCATCAACAACATGGATCAACTCGTGACCTTCCACGATCTTGCAGACCTCGTGTGACCATGCCCGCAAAAGATCGCTATATCCGGTTAGGTCACCTTCGGGATAGGACCACCACTGCGACGTCTACTGCCTCAGCTATACCAGGGCTGCGTAGGATTTCCGATCAAACTGTACGCAACCGTCGACCAGATTCTTAGGCCCTATGTGCAACCCATCATGGTGAGCGTCAACGACGTTTTTCAACATGACAACGCCCGTTCTCACACAGCCCGACTCACCACTGTCTTCTTGAGACACCACATTAACGTTCTTCCCTGGCCCTCCAGATCATCAGATTTAAATCCCATCGAACATCTTTGGGACGAGTTGGACCGACGTCTGCGACGGCGACAACCTCAACTGCAGACTCTACCTCAGCTTGCAGCAGCTTTGCAGGCTGAGTGGACAGCCATTTCACAGTATGTGATTTGTCATCTCATCGCTTCCATGGGCAGGAGATGCCAAGCAGTTATTGACGCTCACGGGGAGCATACTCGTTATTGACGTTAAGTGACGTTAAAAGTCAACTAGTGAGCATGAACTTCGCCTTTGAAGACTTTGTATGTTCAGTAGTGAATGTACTAAGTTTCACACATGTCATACAGGACTACCCAGAATAAACTTGTTGACAATATGTCTCAAATTTTGCCTTTTGCGTTTCTTTTTTTGAAGAGTATATTATACCTTACCAGTTTACTGTACGCAGTTCATTTGATGTCACGTCAAATTTTAATGTATGACAACTTATTCAGTTGTATAATTAAAAATAATTCGTAAAAAACACCGAATGAGTAAATAAATCTCTTTTAGGTGTAAATTAAAAAAAGATAAAGTTAGGATAGTATCATATGCCTATAACATCAATAGGAGTATGTTATTATGTTATTATATATAGTTATTATTTCAATCACTAGATGGCAATAGCATACTGAGTGTTTATTTTAATACATTTGTCATTCCTTCTTATTTCCTTTAGATAATTTCTAAACATTTAATATTACTGTGGGTTACTGATGAAACATGTCACTCTCTGTTTTATTGTATTACTATTATTAATAGTACTGAGATCTATGCTTTTATGATAATAATATAGTCTGTTTTTAGATTGTTAATTAATATATTAGAACATAGAGTCCAAAATTAACACCTTAAGTATACATTATCACCTAACAAGAGTCAGCAGGGATAAGCTTAGTTATTGTGATTTTGTTTTCAACATTCGTAGAGTTTCGTAGTTTCTAACTTGGAAAATAGTTTAAAATATACATGCATGTGAAGCTTATCAGACATAAATAGACTTCTTTAAATCAGCCACAAAGTCACCACACAATATTTCCTGGTAATACTACATAGAACATCATATTAGCACAAACTTATATGTATGGGATACAATATTTATATTATATAGTTTCACACTTGAGTCGAAGCCAAAGTGTGCATGATTTCGTGGCGATTAAGAATTGAGAAGTTGATTGATGTGTGCTGTCAGCTAAAAATGTATGTGAGGCTTTGAAACTGGAAACGCTGCACTTCTGTGTGGCATTCCTTGATAATAAAAGTAGAGAAATGGATTGGTACAGATCTACAGGTGATGAATAAAAGATACACGACAGAGTTTTTAAGTAAGTTTTTTATGTAGTGTGACAGCACGCATAATAATACCACCCACTAATAATGTAGAACTAGCACTAAATGCAACCGTGCTCAAATACAATTGACTTGAATACAAATAGTTAATCTATATTTTCAAATAATCCACAATGGGATGAAGCTTTTACAGACAGAGCAGACGATATGTCGGTTTGATGAACTTTGCTCATAGATACACTAGGGTCACCTACGCCAGCTGTCCGTAATTTTGCAGCGATAGATTAGAGAGAAGTTAGCCAGTCAACACCACCCATCGCCAACTCTTGGGGCTACTCTTTTACGAACGAATAGTAGGATTGACCATCACACTTTAACGCCTTCACGGTTGAAAGGTCGAGCGTGCTCGGTGATAGTTTTCGAACCTGTGACTCACAGATTGAGAGTCAAGTGCTATAGCTATCAGGCCACGTTAGGTCTTTAAGGCAGAAACAATAAGTCAATTGGGTTTTTTTTTATTTTTCTGAAAGGAAACTTCGTGTTGTAGATGTTAATAGACGGGACTACATTTTACCTTCAGAACTCATTATAATAATTTTAATCATGTCAGATTTTCAACTAACAGGTTTTCTTTTTTGGCTTTATGGCTCTTTATTGTAATATATAAGATGTATTTGTCAAGACAAGCTATTAAGAGAAAAACGCTATAATACAGAAAGTCTATAATTTTATATGCAAAAACGGCTCGTTTGGGTTGAGAAAATATTTCAAATAGAAGAGCGAACAACGTTTCGAAAGTCTATAAAGATAAAAAGGAGCAATTACAAACTTACTTTTATTTTATTGTTATTTCAGACTGATCAAAAATTATAATTAATAATACGTATTCTGTAATCCAAATTTATTTGCAATTTTCATACAACTTTAATTTAAATTCATCCTTACTCGTAACATTGTTAGATTTCGAACTGATCTATAATTCTTAGTTCAGATTGGCCCGTATTCCCAAAGTTTCACAAAGTGTTAAATGACAATAATATTATTACAGTAATGATTATTTGTAACACACAACAGACTAAACTGATTATGACAATACCAGTAACGTATAAATAGTTCCTTAATGTTTACATATTTTAGTTAAAAGTGAGTCGTATTTCCACCACATAATGTAACTGCTCACTTATGATAACATTACTGGTCATACCTGACCCATATCTCTGACATAACGTAGATTAAATTAGTAACTATTGGTAATATCACTATAGTGTAGAACAAATCGATACTTCTAACACACCTTAGTTTAAAGTGATCAATATTCTCACCACACTGTAGTAGAAATTGATAATTAACCCTGATCACTATTCGATACAAATCGGTCCGTAAGTCTTACGCTACCACAGTTCAAATCATTCGCATTACGTGTTTGGAGCTGAGAGACATGAAGTCCGAGGCTCGAGACGGATGTATTTCTGAATATACCCCGTACTTGCAACTGCGGAAATGTTATAAGTGTGACAATCAACTCCACTATTCGTTTGAGAGAATCACCTAGGCAGTGGGTGCTGACGACTAGCTTTCCTTCCATTGGTCAACAATGATAAACTATGTACGTGAGGGATATGTTTGAACCTTGATGTTTCTTGAACTGGTTGCTTAACTAATGTGTCGCAAAATGATCCATTAGATTGAAAGTATCAAACTCAAGCAATAGTTTTCGAAACTGACTAAATGTCTGTAAGATTACTCTGGTAAAATATATATCCTTAATCTTATCACTGCTAGACCCGGCACAGCCAAGTGGTTAAGGCGCTCGATTCGTAACATGAGGATCGTGGGTTCAAATCCCCGTCACATCAGACACTTTCGCCTTTTAACCGTGAGGCGTTGTAATATAACTTTGAATCTTACTATTCGTTGGTAAAAGAGTAGTTCACAAGTTGGCGGTTGGTGGTAATGACTAGATGCCTTCCCTCTAGTCTTACATTGCTAAATTAGGAACTGCTAGCGCAAATAGTCCTCGCATAGCTTTGGGAGAAATTAAAAAAAACAACAAATTTATCAAATGAGTCAAATCTCACTCGTTTATATAATGTACTAAATATGAACTTATCATTAATTATTATATTAAATTAGCCAAATTCATCTGTAATATCAAACACCAATTAATACAGATTCATTCGTATCTTAATTATCTTTCAGCTCAAACTCTCTGTAATTTTAACGATATCATAGTCTAAATCATTCAGTAACAACATATCACAACAACCCGTATGTGTCTGCACTATGAGCACAGAGCTATAACTTGAAATGATTGGTTATATTAACGGTGGTAAGCCTATATTACGAATGTACCCTAATCCGAAACATCATTATAGTCAATAGTTATCTGTAAAGATAATATTACTTGTTATTTCTTACCATAGTTTATGTACTTAATATTAACACTACTACACTATATTAATTGTTAGCACTATTATACCCTATATTTGTTCTTTTTCCTAACATCCCTACAGTCTGCAAGTGTTAGAAAAAACATTCATCGCTGAATAAATGAAAGATGTGCAGATCTGGTTACTGGGCTTGAAGAGAAGCAGCACTAGTGCTGGGTTAAACTTTCATATAAATTATAAACGGCTTAGTCTGCTATGTGATCATTAGCTGGATCAAGTGAAAGGTTCGCTTCCATTTAAGGCCTGTTGGTTTCTTTTATACAAGTTCAGTGGCCAGTTCTACATAGGTTTTATATACAGCGTTAATATTTTCCCTAATACTTGTTTGTTTATATTTCATAATATAGCATGCATGAGTAATTAGGTTATGGAGTGTATTCTAAAGCTTCATAAATTTTCCATAAAATAATAATAAAATAGGTTGTCAAGGATTGTGTATACTGTTTTCTTCTACCAAATGATGATAAACTTATAGTTACTGCTATAACTAATTAGTGCTAAAACGGATGAAGAAAGATGATGATGAACGAAAAATAAGAAGTATCGGATTTAGATATTCACCGGTTTCAGACTTGGGACGCTTTAAATGGCTAAAAAGGGATATTTAAACCGGAGTAGAGTCATGACGTCAGGTTACTCGTTACATTTAACTTCTAATGACTTGTGTGTAAAATGAGTTTCTTTCTCCTTCTCTTCAATATACATAGTAGAGGGATTGCCTCTCTAAACGCAGCTATTGTACAATGTACAAAGTATTGAATATCCTACATGCTACAGTCAATATCAATTATTGGCTGTTAATTCATATTTCACCCTGTTTTTAAGCTTTTTATATGAACATCCCTTTTGTGTCAAAAAGCTAAATTCAAGCGGTAATCTGCTCATTTCACGTAGAACTACATTTTTCTATTTATTTTATTTTTCCATAGAAGTATAAAAAATAGGAAGTTACAGAAAAAAAAATCGTCAGTACAAACATTACAGCTGCGGTCAGTCTTATGTACGATCATAACATTCTTGTTGTCCAATCCATTTAGTTTTCAACACCACTATTGTCTAATCTGATGAGCCCCCCAGTGGCTCAGCGGTATGTCTGCGGACTTACACGCTAAAATCCGGATTTCGATACCCGTGGTGGGCACAGATAGCCCATTTTGTAGCTTTGTGCTTAATTCAAAGCAACAACTAATCTGATGAACAATTCTAACACTACTACACTTCACTGTATTACGTTTGAGCCTGATCACGAAGTTTTGTAAGTTCCTTAAGCAGTCTACCAACACCTTTGAACGATGTTAGTCGTCTATAAAAACACTATGAAATTGTTTAAAATTGAAAATTTGCTAAAGACAAAATGTATATAAGCAGAAAAGTATTAATTCAACATGGAAAGAAATTGATAAAATACAAGTTACTTTAGGATGTCTAAAACTATTATGTAATCGTACTAATTATGCCCATATTTTAAACGTAACGTACAATAAAGAGAACCGTAGCTTTTTTCAGAACGTTTCAGAGAAAGGACTTTTTCGAGAGTATCATAGTGAATATATCATAACTTAGTTTAAGGGCTTTTTTTTAGTTCCAATGAGAAAATTTTCTATTTGTATTGTTGTATTCTGTTAAGTAGAAAGTTGCATAACGAGGCTATCTGTGCTGTTCCATCAAGGGTATCGAAACCCTGTTTTAACATTATTAACCTTCAGACTTATTGCTGAGTTACAAGAAGGTTAGTGTGAAGAAATTACAAATATTATGTAATTCTGTTTATCAAATTTACGATGGCACTTGAAGTCTAAGCTGGAGTTCATGCTTTCTGTAAGATATACTCTGTTATTTTCTAACTGTTAATTTCATTAATAATCACCAGGTGGTTAAGCCACTCGACTCGTAATTTGAGGGTCGCAAGTTCGAATCCCCGTCACACCAAACATGCTTGCCCATTCAGCCATGTGACGCTATAATGTTTCGATCAATCCCACTGTTCGTTGGTAAAAAGAGTAACCCAAGAATTAGCGGTAGGTGGTGATGACTAGTTGCCTTTTTTTTCTAGTTCTCCACTGATAAATTAGGGGCAGCTGGCGCAGATAGCCCTCGTATAGCTTTGCACGAAATTCAAAACAAACCAAATCATTAATAATGTTGATTAGCAGGTTTGATACATCAAAGTTTATAACTATTTAATTTTATTTCTTTACTTTTATCATAACAAGTACTGTTCTATATTTAGCTTAACATATTTATTTAAGACTAGCCTAAATTTTCCAATCTGGCTAAACCTTGTGAGATATTAGGATTATGGCCGAAAAACTTTTTAACAGCGAAGGTGTTCCAACGATGAAATAATGCATTCTAACTTTATAAGTAAAAATGTAGGAAAAGTATATCAACTACATATATCAAGTATATACTGATTACCAGATTAATTTGTTACCTTCTCTTTAAGTAGGTAATCTGGTTTGATAAGAAAATAACAGTAAGAGAACTTCGTGCATTTTTACATATGATATTCGTTCTACTTTAACTTAATGTATTTCAGTGAGATATGTGAGCTAACTCGACATTTTTGGTGTTAAAATTACATTTTGAATAATACCCCATAAATAGCAGCACGTAAACACGTGAAGTTTATTAAAAGGCAGCGTGGAATGTGACTATGAAATTATATGTGATTGTACTTTAATGTTTTAGTTTTAATTTTCCTTCTTTAATGTCTGATTGTGCTTATATATTTAGAAAATGTGCTTAGATTACTACAATTTTATGTTACAAAGAGATAACTTGATAGCATTCTTTGCGCTAAGTTTTCAGATGTACAAAACTTGTTGAAGTTACAAACCATTACTAACATTAGTTTTGTTTTTGTTCACTGAAAAACGAGGAAGAAACTAAGACACGGTTTTTAAATAGCAATTGCACAGGAATCGACGTTTGTTGGCTGATGGAAATCGACTGAATAGGTTGCTGTTAGCCAACAATGATAATGTTTGTTTTATCTGTTTGTTTGAAGTTAAGCACAGAGCTACATCACCAGAACCAGACCCGTAAACATGTCACTTTGCCACTGGGGAGCGAAGCATAATGTAAGATAAAGATATGTTACCTAGTTTTGATCTTTTAATACTTGATTCTTATTTTGCGAGGAGATCTGTATGTTGATCTTGTGACGTTTGAAAGATTTGAATTAGTGTGGGTTCTTTTTGCATACATACTCTATATCTAGGAACATGAAAACATTATGTTTGTTTACTAAATTAACTGCTTTGTACTTTAAGCCACTTTAAAACCGCAGCTTTGTTGTTTATACTGTTTTGTGTACTTTAACATAGATGGGTCAGTAGATAAGAACAAAGAGAGATCTTAACTCATATTCAGAACGTTCAAACGTAGCTCTTCATACAACATATCATTTTCGTCTTTGGTCTGGTTTATAACGTTTTAAATACGCAAAATGTACAAACTCACTTTATAAGTAAGCCTGCTTGTACTGCAGTTTATTAAACTGTGATAAATACCGCATTCAAACAATAACAACAGTTGATTTCCGTTTAATACTATGGAAGACAACTTTTTGTTGAAATTACAATTTATTGTTGATGAGTGTCAACTTTCTAGAATTGAGTGTCTTACAATAGTGTTTAGAAAATGAAAGAAAACTAACAATTTTCCAGATACAGGTGAATTAAAAATAAGGATACGTTTCACAACAATATTAATATATTGTAATGTTCAAAAAGATTACATAATTGCACAAAAAAATAGAAGTAGAAAAATAAATAGTACCAAAAGGATAAGGTTCATATATGATAAAGTTGAAAACATTTGTAATAATACCAATGTTTTGTGATGGTTCGTGGGTTCGTACATTGTAATGTGTATATTGTGTGAAACAACCTAGTGTTGTATAATATATAATACAAAAATTAGACAGAACAAAATAAAAACATCAATATATAATTCTTGCAGTGAAAGTACAATGTTTGAAGACTATATTGTTATGAACGGCCATGCCATTACGTTACTTGTGATGAAATAAGTTATACATAGTTCACATTTTTCTGGGTTATATAAGGTTAAACTGATTTTCATGGATAATATTAATACGATAAAACTTCTGTTAGAATGCGATATTTTATAAGTTTTGATAAGTGGAAGTGAACAAAAAATAGTGCGGAATTTTGACCTTTTTGAAGAATGGATAACTTTTTATTTTTATTTCTACATCGAGAGAAATTCAATATCCTAAAGCGAAGTTGCGTGAATGGAAAATCACATCAGCTGTTGATCGTTGCTATTGTAAAAATCTTGACGCTGTGTAGATGTTACCATCTTTACTGTTTCGCCTCCAGATGTTGGTCATATGTTTTGGAGTCATTGACGTTTTCAAAAGCAATATGAAACTTTATTTTGTTGAATAAATGTTTCTCTCATAAGCTGCTTCAACATGCTATAGATATAAGTTGTTGTAGCATGCTGTCCATAGGTATAAGTTGTTATATGCTGTTATATACTATAACATGTCTTTAAGGGTATGTTGTTGTAGCATGATGTCTTGTAGTTAAAATTTGCTGTAACATGTTATTTATAGGTATTTGTTGTAACAAGATGTTTTATATAGGTAAGTATTAATTGAATATGTTGAGTATAGGTATAAGTTATTATGATATACTTCTAACGTATTCTGTAACCACCTAATCAGTAGAGAAAGTAAAAAAAAAGATTTATAATCTTACAAATGAAGTTCACTACCTTTACGTGGGTTATAATCAAGTAACTGATCAACAAAATACATTAGTTATATTTTAATGTAAAACATTTTGTTATATTGAGAATAAGTTATAAAGAAATATATTATCGAAGAAATATTTGATCACAAATGAAGTTCACTGATTGTATAACGTCAAGTAAAACACACTTTGGTGACACAACACTTCGTCTGCGGATTTAGTAACAGGGTGTCTACAACCAGGGTGGGAAAAGAGCACAAATAGTCCATTGTGTAGCTTTGTTCTTAGCTACAAACAAGTTTAATACATAAACTCAGTTTCTTAGCTACAGAATCAACCATTATTTTATATTAAGAGGGAAAAAACCAGGATTTAACACTAAATAACAGTAATTACGGTAACTAGTTTCGGTAACACAATTGCCATCATCAGATTTTACTGTTTACACACTTTTTGCTCTCTCTATATATACGAATTTATAAGAAAACAAGTATTATTTTAATAATCTCATTTTAGACTGTTTTGCATACGTAATGTTCATGGGCTACGTTTAGAACGTTGATGTTTAATCAGCATTCACAGTTAGATGATCCGAAATATTTCTGATTTTTTCTTTATGTTATGCTAATGTTTCAGTAACTAAGAGATTTTAATGTGTTACGTAAAAACATAGATTATTCATTTCTAGCTTGAAAAGAGTGTAACGATAAAACTCTTTATCTGTAGCTCGACAAGTGAATATAATACCTTACTTCTATTGTGACAAGAATATGGTGATACAACACCTTACTTCTAGTGTGACAAGAATATAGTGATACAACACCTTACTTTTATTGTGACAATGATATAATAATACAACATCATATTTCATTATGACGAGAATATAGTGCTACAACAACACCTTATTCACATTGTGACAAGAATATAAAAGCACACCTTATTTTATTAAGACAAGAATATAGCGCTACAACACCTTTCTTCTGTTGTGACAAGAATATAACAGTACACCTTATTTCATTATGACGAGAATATAGTGCTACAACAACACCTTACTCACATTGTGACAAGAATATAAAAGCACACCTTATTTTATTAAGACAAGAATATAGCGCTACAACACCTTTCTTCTGTTGTGACAAGAATATAACAGTACACCTTATTTCATTATGACAAGAATATAGTGATACAACACCTTACTTCTATTGTGAAAAGAATATAATAGTACATCTTATTGTATTTTGACAAGACTATAGTGATACAACACTTTACTTCTATTGGGACAATCATATAATAATACAACATCTTATTTTATTATGACAAGAATATAGTGATACAACACCTTACTTCTGTTGTAACAAGAATATAATAATACACCTTATTTTATTTTGACAAGAATATATTTTCCCAAATAAAGGAGTTAGATTAGACTTTCAACAGCTATAAACTTCAGACTGTTTTTTGACGGCATGGGACTCGAGCTACAGAACCTCAGCTCCATTTTACAACTTGCCAACTACTGTGCCTTACTCGGCCTCGAAATTTCCAACACAGAGTCGTAGCTGTAATAAATACAGAAGTTAACCATATGCCGGAGATAATAATAGACCACACATAATAGATTATAATGTGTGTCAGTTATCTTAATGAGTTATGAGTGTAAATAATATAAAATAGTTTTTCAAACTTTAAGAAAAGTGTAGAACAATTTAGAAAAAAATAAAAATGTGTACATTGAAGTAAGTAACCTGAAAATACGTTAACCCTTCATATAGAGCTAAACTTTATAAAATAAAGTAACATATTGAGTTGCAGGTTATGTCGATGGCATGTTTATGATAATTTGCAGTAAAACCTTGAGGAGGTAAAAGATTGATTTAGTTTATGAATGTTTTAATCACCAATTTTCTCTGCTCCAATTTTTGTTTTGAATAATGTTTTTTGAAAATTAGGAAAATGTTTTAAGTTTATAATTGGCTTGAATTTTTAATGAATCGTAAAAATATTTAAATATTTTATTAGATACATTTTCCTAAAGTTTAAAACTTCCTACATATTTATGTATGACGAAAACATTGGGTAACAAAGAATACATAAGAATGAACGTTTATATTGAAAAGATAATGTTAATGTCTCAGATCCACAATAACATTCTTCCAATAATAATGTAATTTTGAAAATTTTACAGATCAGTTTACTGAGAAAATAAATATCACAACAATCTAAATAATACATTATCTTTATAACAATATTAACCTGACACTTATATAAAAATAGTGACAATATAATAGCGCGTGTTTAATAATTAAAAGAAAGAAGTGTAATTATTACCCATAGCCGTAATAAAAATAAAGTAAAAATAGAACCTGTACAAAAGCGTTATGGTTAATGAAGGTTACATTAATAAATATCAGAAACACACTCTATTTTTATACAGATTAAGAGAAAACTGTTAGTTCATTAGTATTGTATTGAATGATAATTTAGTAAATGAATAATAATTTTAACTATAATTTATGTTAAGTAACAATGAAACAAAGGTAGTAGCATCACGATAGGGTAAATAAAATAGTTAAAAATGTGGGTTGTGGTAACGAATGTTTGATGAAAAATATATAGAATAAATATTAATAAAGTATGGTATTTTTAGTGCTTATTTATTAAATTAAAAGTGCTTGTGAAGTGTACGTCTTAATAAAGAATAAATAAAGATAGGAATTTAACACTATTATATGTGTAGGAAAGTGGGTTGTATGAAAATTTAAATTTAATACTATAATGTATGTATATGGAAAGGTATATAAAAATCAGCAATGTGTGCATAGCAAAGGTTATGTGAAAACAACAGCATTAATCCAACACTATTTTAAACGTGTAATGTTTTTAGTATTATAATTACAAATACAAGTTATAAATGCAAGAATATGTTGTTTTTATGTACCAGCAAGGAAAGAACACACCAGTACCAATTGAACATGTATGTTTATTTTAGGTAACATCAAGAAAATGAGCAAGAAAATGTTTACGTAACAAAAATAAATCCAGTGTGCAAACTGACTTATTACATAATGAAAGAGTACTGTTATTACCATGGTAGTTCTATTATTGAAAGTATAGAAAACAGGGGCGAAGATACGATCAGTCTAATGTGAAGTGTTTTGTAAATGTTCATTAAGAAAAGTTGCTTACGAAAGTTACATATCACAGAGAGGTGTAAAAATAGTAAAGCAGTTAAGTCGTACAAAAACAGTAATTCTATACTGCATAAAAATCTTAAAATTGAAAGTATAAGCAATTTTTAGGTGAACGATAAGAAATGTAGCTACTTTATTACCAACCTGAGGAGAAAAAATAACGTAATAATACAAACTATTGCAGAAAATATTATAAAGAGTTACAGAATATATTACAAACAGTTACAGAAGGCACTAACTACTATTAATAATTCCAGTCTTTGTTTTTAAGAAGCAACAGTTTTGTTTGTATATTTTATTTAATTATTTTCCGGATCATGCACACTCCTCGCCCTTAAAGAAAGGTTTCACTTTATTTGGATAAAGATCTGGCTCTCCAGGTGAGCAAAATTTTGTCCTAAAAGAAATGTGACAAAATCAAATAATTAGTATGTTTGTTTGTCAGAGGTTCTCACAGACATCTGAACATTTCATGTAAGATACCAAAATTTATGGACACTTTAAACAAACAAATTTATTTTTTGAAAATGTAAAATTTATCTCCAAACACTGACAAACAGAACGAACTGTCAGCAATAAACACTGACAAACAGAACGAACTGTCAGCAATAAACACTGATAAACAGATTGAACTGACAACACTAGTCACGGATAGTTAGAATAAAATATAAAAAACTAAACCGTCAACACTATACTGCAACAGAAAAGTTGAGCCAATGAAATAAGATTTCAATAGATACAGTAAAATCTGACCAATAGATACTCGATAATAATTAAACTATCCTCGCTAGTTATACCATTGTATAAATAGCTTAACTGTCAAAGCTAAACTTCAGTCAATGATAAAAGCAAATTATTACCATTATACGCTTAAAGTCAACTATTATTACCACTTTACACCTAAAGTTAACTATTATTACCATTATAAGCCCAAGTTAACCATTATGATTATTTTAAATATTTTTTTCATTTCCTTGAAGCTAATTAAAGATATATACATTTATATGTTTATGTAATTTAATTAATAGTTGCTTCTTTTTTAATCTACATGACTAAAATATACTGCATTATAAGTTCATGTTTGCTCTTAACCTGAAGTTAAATACTATCACACCACGTATTTTGTTTTCAAATCTACATAACCAATATTGATTTAAAGACTCAATTAATGTTCGACTTCTCTCTAAAGCTAAGAATTCCTTTTTGCGCTTATTTTTCAGGGAATTAAATAAAATGTTTACCTTATTCCACTTTCCAAGTTATTTACTTCGAACCTTTCTACAGGAAGTGATGAGAGTTTGACATTAAAAGGAGCGAAGCTACTTTGCCTATTATGGTGGAAATTGTCAAAAGGCGTATTCACAGGTTTCCATACAGCATCAATACGATTAATACTTCCAAGATCATTTGAACTAAGCAAAAACTCAACCTCTTTCTCAGGCGAGAACAATACAGGTCTAATGAAAGGAGTAATTTTGTAACAATTAATTTTTCTTTATACTTGAATATAGAATATAAAAGAAATACAAGAAAAAAAGCTAGAATTAGATAAAATAAAAACATTAAGACATTCAAATTAATCAACCAAAAACAATTTAAGCAATAAAACTTTAATTAAATTAATTTATGTTTAACAGCAAATGACTAGTTTTATAAACGTTTGTATTGTTGGGTATGGCCATCGGGAAAATACGATAAAAACGTCATTTTGAATTAACCAGTAAAATATTTCTTTTTCTCAGTATTAATTCTGCAAAGTCACGATGAAATTTATAATTCATTGTACAAATCCTGAGTGAAAAAGAGTTACACCTGCTAAACCAGTTCAACATTTATATTTCCCCCTATTTAATATGTAAGAACTTAATGAAAAAAGTCGTATCTGATAAACAAGTTTAACATTTATACTTCTTTATATTTAATATAGAAGGACTTAATAAAAAAAGTCATGTCTGATAAATTAGATATTTCCTTTTATTTAATATGTAAAGACTTAATGAAAAAAGGAAATATGCCAAATATATTCAATATCTATATTTTTGTTCTATATAAATCTGTTAATATACAAGGAGGATAAAGAAATTAGTGTAAAAATTACATTTGGTTATTATAATGGAAGAAACTATCGCATGTGATAAACTTGTCTGAACATATTTTTGCGTACTGAATGTGTCAAAACACAAGACTCTCGTTTGTCATAAAGCATAAAGTTACACAAAGGATTGTCTGCGTTCTGCCCACCACTGGTATTGAAACCTGGTTTTTAGAGGTATAAGTATGTAGAAATATCACTGCGCTAATTCGGCTTGGTTATATTAAATATCTCAAGATAAGAGGGTAAAAAATCTGATGAATTATGCAACCATTTGTAATACTGCGTTTTAAATGTGTCAAAACACAATGCATCAATTTTATCTGAAAATTCAGCCAACGTTTATGCGTCTGAGTAGCAATTTTTATTAAGAAACAAGAAGTCTTTTCGGATAAATCAGTCCAATATTTATATCTTTGGTTATGGACTCTGTAAAGACGCCAGAAAGATATAATATATTATGATCCAGATCACAATTTATAATTCTGTCAAAGCATAACGAAAAGTCCTATTTAAGAAACCATTTGGAATATTTATATTTTCGTTTGAGTTTGTCACGACGCAAAAATAAATATATCTAAAAACAGATAAACATCTGTATTTTAGTGTACTCTTTTTAGACACAAACACATATCTGATAAAGCAGTCCAACATTGTATATCTGTTTACTGACTGCGTGAATACAAAAGAAAAAAAAAATCATATGATATGCCAGTCCTCCATTTGTGTTTGTGTGTGCGTGTGATTAATTTTTCAAGGTACAACAAACCCACAAAATCACGTCATATATTTTATCAGGAAGCAGACAATTTGCATTTTTGTTTACCTACCCTTACACAGTACAGTATCACAAAATCTTGTATAATGTACTAAGTAAGCATTTGACTATATGTCTGTACTGATTCTGCCTAAATACAAGAAAAAATCATATGTAATAAAGTAGCCCAACACACGTGTTTCTGTGTACTTACGCTGACTGGATAAACGAACATATTTAATAAATTAGTCTGACATTATTATTTCAGTATAATAAATCTGTTATGAGAGAAGGAAGAAAAATATTTGATTACCAACACAAACATATTTATTTCTGTGTAATATATTTCATTGACAACACTAACATTTGTATGTCTGTGTATTGGCACTGTGAGGATACAGAAAAAAAAGTCAATTGTAATACATCGCTCATCTGCTGTATTACTTTGTATTGAACTTTACACGTTAACATTTGTTTTCCTTTCTAATGTCTCTTTAAGACACACCCATGTCAAATAAAACACTTTATATTTTGCATTTCCGTAGAGACACAAGAAAAAAAAACAATAATTGCATTCAAGAAAACAAGTCTTGTTTATTTTTATGCTAATTCTGTCCGAAAAGAATGAGAAATACTTTATCTAAAAAATCGTTCCAGCATTTGAATTTTACACGCAATTAAGACATAAGAAAAAGTCGCTCTAAGCAACAAACTTTAGTTAAGTAAGTTGCGTAGAGAAAAAGAAGGTACTGGGAACGCATTATATGTATTGATCCAAGAAACAGCTGTCATTTCACCAGAAAGAAACAATATACGTTATAAAACTTATGGATTTGTTGATTTCTTCTTCATCGAAGATAAAATTGAAAGAAAATAGACGACGAAAGAAATTTGTAACACAACCGGTAAAAAAACAACAACAGTAAAAGCAAAATTGTTATAAAATATAAAAATAATCAAGGTAAAACTAAAGAAACTTGAAAAAGCTGGTAAGAAGATTAAACAGAATTAGAAAGACCATATTATATTAGAACTGGAGGTAGAAGAGACGCTAATTCTGAGCTTAATTCAATATTTCTTCTGGCTTTAGTGTCTTATCTGTCGAGCACATGCATGATCCTACTGAAAAGAAATGTGGTTTGAAAGTATGGGATACCTATGAAAGATACTCTAGGCTCGTTTTTAGCCTTCCATGCTATTTAGCAGGCAGAACTCTACCATGGATGAGGATACAGTAGAAAATGTCTTGAAGGTTTAGGAATAGATTGAGCAGCAGCTTGGACGATACCGTTAGTTACTGCTTCCACACATTCTTCTATTGATGGCTTACAGATGACAGCAGGATCGAGTTCGAGGAGAGAAGTAAAAGAGGCCCACTTGGCCTGGCCTGCTATCACCAAGACATATGGGTCAGATAGCATTAACCATGACCAGTCTCTCACAAAATAGAAGTGATCACTACCCCATGGATCATTGTCAACCCCAAAGAAAAGTAAGAGCAAAGTGAAGGGGAGCAGATAGACAGATCAGTAGCAGTAAAGACTGACTAGATGCATGAAAATAACTATAAGAACCAGTATTAAGGAGATAAATATTGTAATCCAAGAGGATATACTCTACAGAACAATACTCTACATGCACTCATCCATCATATAACCTATCATAAGAATCAATTAAAGCCTTAATGCCATCCATATTAGAATAAAAACCAAACAGTTCCACTGTATCAAAGCAGCCATTTTACTTAGGTGGAAAAGAACTGGATGGAGACCCTCTTCTGTTTTCAACCACCTCGTTTTTTCTTTAGTAGAAAGAAGTCTGTAGATCATTGGGCTCTACTCTGGGTCGAGTGTGCAAGTCTCTGTCACTGAACATAGATTCCAGTGACTGAGAGCGTGGAAGAATAAGAGTCCATCATTTCGGAACCAAAAAAGAAGATAGTCCAGAACAGATTTCAGAAGCCAGAGCCAAAGGAAGTGAATCTCGGGATCATCTTGAAGAAGTGGTGGGAACAGAGATGGGAATAGATATTTACTCGTAATCTCTTTTTAACCATGGACGTCAAAAGACTATGTAAGAGGCACTGAAAAATCTGTCATCTATTATTACATTTATTTTGAAGATTTATCAGATAATGAATGAAGAATGAGAAATCAATTGTAAAACCCCATTGTGATAGTGACTGTGCAACAAAGTTTCCATGTAGGGTAGTTTTTCGATTTTTTGTTTTTCTTCAGTTTTAGTATTTTCATGGATTGAGGTATTCATGATTAAGATAATAAATTTCAGTGACTACTGACGACTTGACCATGGAGCCCTAGGAAGGGAAGCATTTCAATACCATACAAGGATACTGCAGGGTTTCTTGAGAACTGTACCCAAACATCAGCTTCAGATACAATGTCCACAACACCCGTTGAGAACCTCCAATACTGGTACTCAGTTGATCGTAACCCAACAGAACCAGCTGTCGACAATAATTCAAGACCAGACTAGCATGTTAGACCCCTCAATCGTCAGGATCCTCTCCTCCCCATTATGTGTCGTCACGCACGGCAAACATGTAGGTGGGTGTTCAGATCCCAGAAAAGGTAAAATGAAAATACGAAATGGGAGGTCCCCTCATCATATACAAGAATCTAACTCCAGAGCGTGTATGCACATATATATGTATATATATATATATACACACATGAATATGTAATAATTAAACAGTTGTTTCGTTGTATAATATAGAATAATGAATTAGGCACAATGATTTAACATTATTGTTACACTAAATTTAATCTAGGCTACTGTGTTGTGATTTAAAAGAACTTAAAACTTAATAACTAATTCCACATTTGTATTTAATTAGAATACAAGGACAAAGAGATTCATATCCATCAAACGATATGCATTTTGTGTATAATGACTGTTTAACATTACTCCAAAAGATATGAACACGTTAGTTTACTGACTGTATTATCACACAAGTAGAATATTATCATGTTGTAAATGAATGGAAAACTATAATCAGTTATCAAATTATTTGATAGATTCCTTGGAATGGAGCTAGATTCTTACACTGATGTAGTTTGAAATGGTTGTGTCTGCTTTTTTGAACCTGTAATTCGAAGAGTCATTAATCCTCGGTATGGACCTGCTTTGTCTTCCTTGTCGTCCGTCTTATGCTCAGCAATCTTGGCTTTCACATGATAATGATATCCTGAAAAGAAAGATATTGTGTTATGTTTGAGATACGTTGTAAAACAAAAGTTTTCTCTGATATCTGTGTCAAATTTATTCCAAAGCTAAACTTGCTTTGATTTCTGGGACAAATTTAGTCCATAAAAAGTGTAATGTCGCATAATAATTACTTTCGAATTTTATCTAACATACAGCTCTACAGTGTCTTATTAAATAAAGGTGTACTTGACAGTGTTTGGGAACCAGTTCAAGTTTTCAACAATTTATCGGAGCGTCCAACTTGCATCACATAAATCATCTACACGAACTATCTTCTTTACTAACAATTCTCTACGCTTTATGAGGCGTGGCATGACAACTCAACTTAATATACAGTGTTCAACACTGTTTGTATTAACGTTCATTTGTGGAGTGCTATTAAATTAATTTTTCCAAACATATACCAATACCATATGACAGTTCTTTGCTAGCTTCTTTCTATATAGTTAAAGCACTACATGGGGTACGATGACAGTGATTTCATACCCTAAATTTGATCAATATGTTCATTCGAGCAGAATCCTTACGACATGCCCTTGGTACAAGTATATAATAATTCTAAAGAATGATAAGTATTCTTACTCTGGCACATTCAGTTGTCATCAGTAATCAGTGAAGCATTACCATAGTGCTGAAAGTTACGTTCTGTAATGACATGAAATATTCTCTAGTCCTGACACTTTTATGTAGTACTGTATAGATTTACTTTATGTTAGATTGTTTTATCTCGGATATACTGGTGTAAAGTTCCGTTTGTTTAAAAAATAATTTATGACTGCACTTATATTTTTACTTTAGTTTTATGTATTACACGCCTATGTGAAGTTGTAATTGTTGACAGGTTGGTGTAAAGGTTTTGATTATGTCTGTTTTTTAACTTACGACACGCTGGAATACTCTTGTCAGTCGACAAATACATCTTGACAGGTTCTGCTTTCTTGTACTGCTGCCAATCGTTAGCTCTGAACCCTAATGATGCACAGAGAGAACCATCACCACAGCCATCTGTACACTTGGCAGACGTGAAGTTCGTGAAACTGTCACAAACGTAGCCGTAGAACGGACAATCGGTGTTAATAGATTCCGTGAAAAGCTTCCAAGAAGGAACGGTTTCGCAATTGCCTAAATGACCTGTATTAGATACGGAACGAATAAGAGACAAAAAAATTCTGGGTATTATTCTGTTTTCTATCAAAGGCAACAAACATTATAAGAAATATAACAAACTAATTTTTGAAGTAACCGTGTTTGTACAAACATAGTAACTGTTATTTTACATGTAATACGTAATGCTTACCAATGGTGTTGCCACAACCACTTGGCTCTTTGCCACCGTTTGGATAAAAGTCCAGATGACCACTTGGTTCCACCTGATCGATTTCTAAAAATTAAAATAAAACAATAACAATTTGAGCTTAAAATATTCCGAGAGTTCTTTTTCTAAAACATACAATCTTTATAAACATTTCTACAGCCATGCCTATACTTAATTGAGTTGAAAAATTGAAAATAGTGAAATAGATTATTTGAATATGCGTGAAAATCTCACAAATGTTGCAATATTAACATACCAGTAAATGAGAAAATGTTACTTTTTATCAAAAAATATTATTTTGAGGTTGAGAGTCGCCATAAGTAAGAAAAGATAAAAAAGTGCAATTTAGACATGAGTAATAAATTTAGACAAAACGTCCATAGAAACAAAGGGAGTCAATCAATCACTTATATATGTTTTGTGTGTTTGTTTATGAATTTCGCGCAAAGCTACACGAGGGTTACCTGCACAAGCCGTCCCTAATTTAGTAGTGTAAGACCAGAGGGAAGGCAGCTAGTCATCATTATTGTTATTTGAGCATTCGCCCGGCATGACCAGGTGGTTAAGGAGGTACTCGAATTGCAATCTGAGAATTGCTGGTTTGGATCCCTGTCACACAAAACATACTCGTCCTTTCAGCCATGGGGGCGTTATAAAGTTATGGTCAATCCCACTATGCGATGGTAAAGGAGTAGCCCAAGAGTTGGCGATGGGTGGTGATGACTAGCTGCCTTCCATCTAATCTTACACTGCTAAATTCTTTTTAAATTTTGCGCAGAGCTACGCGAGAGCTATCTGCGCTAGCCGTCCCTAATTTAGTAGTGTAAGACAAGAGAGAAGGCAGCTAGTCATCACTATCCACTGCCAACTCTTGGGCTACTTTTTTACCAAAGAATAGTGGGATTGACCGTAACATTATAACGCCCCCACGGCTGAAAGGGCGAGCATGTTTGGTGCGACGGGATTCAAACTCGCGACCCTCAGATTAAAAGTTGTATGACGTAACCACATGGCCAATTTTTTTATGCTTAGGAAGCTTCATGACAGTCTGTTTTGTGTACTTTTTTTACGAAAAAAATGTGGAATATAAAATGAAATCGGTATTACTTTCCATATTATTGTTCTTTTTCATTTTATTTCTTGCTTGTTACATGACATTTGAAACTGGAAGTTTTATTACCCTTTTCTACGGTTAAGTTTTAATTTTTCCACATTTTAACAATACTTCACAAATAACTTTAAACTTGTAATGCTATTAAACGTTCTTGTTTTGAAGTTTCCATCTGTTAGAAAACTTGAATCTTTTAATTTTATTGTAATTTTTTATTTGCTTTAGAAAACGTCTGAGGATTAACTTGAAACTTGTTAAGTTATTACAATTTTTGTCCCTTAGAAGCATGTGTGTGTGCGTTTTTTTTACAGTGAAGTCACATAGGGCTATCTACTGAGCCCACCGACGGGGAATCGAACTCCTGATTTTAGCGTTGTAAATCCCTAGACTTACCGCTTTACTAGCAGGGGACCCCTTAGAAGCACAGAAGTAAGTCTGTGGAATTATACTTCTAAAAACCAGGTTTCGATGCCTGTGATGGGTAGTGCACTGAAGCGGTTTGCGTATCTTTGTCCTTAATATCAAAGAGCAACATTACAATTTTTAGGCCCGGCATGGATAAACGTGTTAAGGCGTGCGACTCAAAATCTGAGGGTCCCGGGTTCGCATCCCAATCGCGCCAAAAATGCTCGCCCTTTCAGCCGTGCGGGAGTTATAGTGTGACGGTCAATCCAACTACTCGCTGGTAAAAGAGTATCCCAAGAGTTGGCGGTGGATGGTGATGACTAGCTGCCTTCCATCTAGTCTTACACTGCTAAACTAGGGACGGCTAGCACAGATAGCCCTCGAGTAGCTTTGTGCGAAATTCCAAAACAAACATTACAATTTTTATTTTATTTTAAACTTATAGACAAAGCTTGAAAAATGACTTGAAACTTGTAGTATAAAAAAATATTATTTACATTCCTTTTTAGGTTTCTCACCTCTGCCGTTCACAAAGAATTTTTTGTCTTTAGTGTGTATAACATCAACAAACTCAGCGTCGGAAGGATCAAGGTGAACTTTTGGATCGGTTTTTTGAAAGTATGGTCCAGCAGGATCGAGTCCTAGGAAAAATGTGAGATACATTTGAAAGGTGCACGATCTTTCTTCCACAACTATTATAACCATAAATATTTAAAGAGTGAAAGACTTAACAAATTTTAAATTATAACCCTTCCTTTATTTTGCAATAAAACCCATTAAACGTTTCTTCAAAAAAAAATCGGTTATTACTTTACTAAAGTTTGACAAGAATATTAGGTTTTTATATTTTTAAGAAAAAAAAGGAAGAGCAAATTCTAGTTATCACAATAGTCAAGAGGGCGTATTTTCTGTGTGAACACTTTTAGGTCTTTGACTCACCCGTTATTCTACCCAAACCTGGAACTCTTTCTCCTGTATAACCAGCAATATGGGCTCCTACGCCGTGGCCTATAATGTGAATATTTGTAGGAGCCACCTAAAGTTTAAAACAAAACATAAAGTAACTGTTTTGAAGATGCCTTCTTTAGTCTTAGTTCACCTCTTATGTGAATATATCTTCGTTTTGCAATGAAAATACTCGTTTTCGACGTATAGAGGAAAATAATATTTTGTTCATTTCACTACTTTAAACTTGATATACTGGAAATTGTGTCACTCTAATAAAAGGGTACAGCAGTTATTCCCAATTCGGGATTACGTATTTGTTTTCGTCTTATTTTACACTGACTTTGCATTACTGACATACGTTTAGGTACCAGAAACATCTAAATGAGAATGTCTTAGTAACTTAATTTGGAAATCGTCTTGATATGTGCAAACTTTTGATGTTACAAAAGCTATAATTAATCAAAAAGTAATTTGATAAACAATTTACACGTACATTATTCGTTAATTTAATTCTAAGTCATAGGTATCCTAATTTATATATAACTGTAATGTACTTTGACAATAAACAACATATTAGATAAATAAGTTTGTTATTCCGAGAAAAAAACTTTCATATTTTGCAAAATTATTACTTTTGTCTAATCCCAGACATTAGTAGAACACATACTTACTTCCAAATTCTTCAAGAATTCTGCTATAATAGCGCCAACCATGCGAGCATTAGCCACTGTTTGAGTGTAAGAGGAAATGGAACCTTTTGACCAGTCCACAGATATAATGTTGTAATCGTCCTGAGTAAGCAATTCTTGTATCATTTGCTGTAAGTTTTAAAAATATATTTCAAAACTTAGAACAAAATAGAAAATTTTGTTATATTTTAATTTTTATTGTAGTTTACAGAATTTATACAAAGTTTACTAAGAAATTTTTTTCAAAAAGTCAAAAACAAAACCTATTACTCAGAAAACAGACGAGATTTTATTCAAACAAACACTTCGAATTAATGCTGCTCAAGTTTGAATAAGACTTACTGGCTTTTATACATGAAAATTGAATTCCAAAGTACATTTCTCGACTTTATCAACACGGAAAATATTAAAATAGACTCACAGATTCTAACGTTTATAATGTTTAAGATTATATCTGTCTTACTTCTGGTTCGTAATTGGAATTTTATCATAATCTCAACTAAAGAAGCTTTACAAACCGATAACCATGGGTGATTAACATCTTCCAAATAGTCATGTACCAGAACCTTTATTGGCTTATCAGGATCCAAATCTGACTTGGAAGTGTCGTCCATGTTTATTATCTGAAAGCGGTTAGGATTTTCTCTAGACGTTAAAAGAAAATGGACATTGAGGGCATCAGGAGGGTAAGGAAACATGTTGATTGGACGATAAACAGAAAGGAAAGGCTCTCCGATCGAGAAACATCCATACTTCTCATAACAACGTTTCAAAACATCATCTGAAAAAAAAGAGAATAAAATAACGGTGAATATGAACCTGTAAGCTTTCTGTGACAGTGAATATGAACCTGTAAGCTTTCTATAACAGTGATATGAACTTGTAAACTTTCTGTAACAGAGCTTCAATGAATCGTTTTAAATTATCAAAACGTTGGTAAAATTCAGGATTTAAAATATCTACAAGATAATTTCGGTATGTCAACTGTAATGAAAAGCTACAGATGGTTTGAGAGCCTTAATAGGTCATGTGTAATTATTACACACGTTCTAAGGAAAAAAAAAAGAGGATTAATTGTTACTTATTTTTCAAGTTAACACTTAATACGAAGTTACAACTTTTATATCAAGTTTGTACTAATTAAATAATTAAAAGACTGTTGTTTTGAATTAAGCACAAAGCTACACAATGGGCTATGTATGCTCTGCCCACCACGAATATCGAAACCCGAATTTTAGCGTAAGTCCGCAGACATACCGCCGAGCTACTGACGGGGCGTAATTAAAAGAATTGAAATATGAATCTGACTTGTTCAACCGACAAGCTAACAATTCAAGAAATGTTACTGAATATTGAACGTAATGTAAGTACCACTGGTAGCATTTTGAAACGTAACAATGTAAAACGCCAAATTTATTAAACTTGAGTTATTTTGCTAATGATTTTTGATCAGGATAGATTAATTTTTTCAATATTTTATAAGAGTTTAGCTGCACACTGTATATTGATATTCTATCTTCAGAGACATGCAAGATAAAATTAAAAATTTAAGACTAAATCAACATTAGTCACACAATAGAAGTCCAAGTAATCATAGCACCAAAACCAGTCAGTGTTGTATGTACAAACTTGTTTTATGGAGGTGTTATTATTTAGTTTATTTTGTGGTTTAATGTATAGTTTAGAAAAAATTCGAGGCGTCAGCGAACAACATATAAATATAGCTGGCCAAACGAGCGCAAGCAAAGTAAAGTAGAGAAAAAGTGCAGTTAAGTCGGAAAATTAGTTTGTCGTGAAGCTAGATGGCGCATGGGTGATTAGTCATCATGTGAGATATTTTATAGCGAGTGTTACACTTTGATAGAAATAAGGAAAATAATTTGTCTTGTCAACTGGTGTTGTAAAGTAATTAAATATGTCTATATGGGCTTTGACGAAAAGGGGGGTTCGATCCCCATACAGGCCATTTAAAAGTGATAAGCACAGATAGCCCATTGTGTAGCTTTGTACTTAATTCAAAACAACATTGACGAAAAGGAGATAATTATTTGAAGTTCAAGATACAACTGTGGTAACCCGGGAAATAACATAAGTAAATTATTTACTGATACTATTGTGATAAGAGTATGGAAAAGCAGTTTGTTTGCCACTTACATTTTAAAGTAATTAAATTAACCTTAGTTGACTTTTGACAAAAAATATAATTATTTATTATTAGATAAAACTGTGATATCCGAAATTGCAAAGAAGTTTTGTACACATGTTAACTTGTTTTGAATATATTCTCTTAAACAAGAGGACTATGTGCTGGCTGTTTATTGTTCGAATTTGTCGCCAACAGATCACAGACACAATCTCTTGAATAATTCAAGCTTGCACACATATGACACATGACAAGCCGATCAGGATTACACAGCGGTAGAAGCGGCATATAAAAAAAGAAAAAAGAATTTAGCTACAGCAGAAATAAATAGGCCTGTATATGCACAATTTAGAGGTAGCGAAAACAGTTAAGAGATTACGATTACGCGATATAAGAATGTCAGATTTTAATAAATGGATAGAAAGAGTTGAGTGTCTTGAATTAAAGCATAGTGAGCTATAAAAGTTTGCTAAAAATAAAAACTAGAGAAAGAATAGTTTAGATAGATAAGATTGGAAGAAAGACAGAAAAGAGAGATAAAAATGCGAGAAAGAAAAAACTGAAAATAGAAAGAATGAGTGCACACGTCGAAATTGTCAAGCACACCCAACAGAAAGTAGAAAGATCCAGGAATGACAACAGGGCCAGGGCCAGTTAACCTAAGGTTCTCAAACACAACAGATAAACATGCATACAATATGAGAATTCCAGCCCATATACATAAAACCCTGACAGCTAGACACATTAGAAGTCTGTGTAGCCTCAGTACCATAATCAGTTTTAACAGACACACTAGAAGTCCGAGTTACACACTAAAATAAGCACCAAAATTTGTTCCACCTGGTACTTTGGATGTTCGAGTAGAACTAATGCCAGAATCAGGTACACCAAACACATTAAAACTCCAAGGAGCATTATCACAGAAATAAGTTTCACACATCAGAGACTCAAATTATACTTTAGTACCTGCACCAAAATCAGTTTCAACAGGTATGTTATAAATTGATAGCATCCAAATCAATTTTACCTGACACATTTGAGTAGCGCTAACACAGGAAATAGTTTCGTCAGAAGTCTGAACATCATACATAATATTGATTTATTAGAAACATAAACACTATTACTGATAATGTGTTCAAAGAAACGAATTTTTGCAGATCACATCTCGGTATAATGTAGAGTCTTGTTAAAGTTCACAAACAGAACCATCTATCATGTTCCATCCTTTCAGCAACAGAAATGCCCCGTAACAGATTAGTTTCTTATTATCTATTTTTAAACAGTTAAAATTTAAATAAATTACTGTTCTGTTCTCACATCATTTGTTAGTGCAAACTCTTCCTGAATGTTGTATAGTTAGCTTTGATGTAACATTTTTATTCACAAACATCCTGTGGGATGAGACCATCAACGTTTGTTTGGATAAAACTATTTCTCTTATGGTTCAACCTGGATCCTTAATCATCCACCTTCCAGAAACAATCCTTTAATGGAAAGCGATATGATCAAATTAATGGAGTGGCTGCGGGTTCTTCGCTAGAAACTAACCTAATTTATATTTTTCTTAACCTCATTGCACAATCTCGGTTGAACAACTTCCCAGGGAACGTCAATCCAATATTTTACAAACGCTACGGTAATAAAACTTTCATTATTTTTCGGTTAAAAGAAAAAGTTCAATATAATTGTGAATACTTACACTAGAAACATTCAAATATAAAACTTTCCTGCAAAATGGAAGAGTAGAATACTTTTTTTTACAGAAGTATTAGTTAATGCTCAAAAGCTTTTTAACCTCAATGTGTAGAAAGAAACTTTCACAGGACGGCTTACCCAGTTTGGTTGCTTTCTACCGTAAGATATATCAACCTAACAAAATGTCGCTGATCCAAACCACTGATATTTGTTCATTTTATTTTATTTTATAATATAAGCTTTTTCTCAATGAATACTGTTGTAAGATGGTTACCCCAAAATAGTGACTGAAAACCTAATCAGGATATTTCTAAATAATTTAAGTCTTTATTAAGCATTTTCTAATCATAAGTCAAACTGAAAATTATTTTCAAACCGTCCTTTAGATTAAAACAGCTCTTTAAGATGCAGAATCGTGTACTTATCTTATGCGTTCTTAGATTGTTTGTAAATATACGCGTGATGACTACGACGTCACCTGTAGTAGAAACTCTAAACGACATTTTACTGTCTGTATCCACCATCACAGCAAAATATCACTTAGGCCAGTTAACATCCCTTTAAGTCCACCCAGTTAGGTGATCCAAATTCGTAGACATGAAATTAAGCATATGGTAACCTACTCAGAATTAACTATTATGTGTAATTGTAAACATTCTAATTTTATTCAAAGAAAGTTTATTTCAGTAGCAAATCTCTCCTGTGTTCAGTATGACACAGTCTTCCAATACATTTAATTTATTTTAAATAAACTTTTTCATAAAGCGTATCCCAATTATTAACTTTATTAGTAAAGTACTTACTTAAACAAATTATTTTTATATTAAGCCTAATATTTGTTGTTTAATATCTTAGAATGATCTAAGTAAAAAGAGTCGAAACGTTAAAAGGGTCATATTTTTACGTATATGGTATTATGCATATGTAATAAACAATTCATAAGTTAGAAATAATAAGTTGTTTTCTACATGCTCGTGGAAGAATATGGCAATTATAAAAACAAACTGAATAATGAGAAATAAGTAAAGTATGTATTTGTTGCTGAGTTTAATTTCCAAAGCTTCAAGTTTTCCTGACTGTAAATCAAAACAAAAGATAAGTTTTAATAATATATAAAGAACTTTTCTAAATATCAATCTTAGAAAGTAATGACCTTTTTGACCAAAAGAAAACATTAAATGTTTATCCTTGTTTCATATATCTAATAATTTGCTACTGGAATTGGAAGACTAATTCAAGAAATTATTACTCCTTCATCTTTAATTCTTGTAAATTTTTACTGAAGATTTTTGTAAATGAATTTTACAAGTAAGTTGAAAACATACCTAGCGTCGGCAGGCATTAAATCGCATACCCATGGAAAAATAAATTTTAACTCGAGTAATCACTTTAAAGTAATAAAGTGCATGATTTTTACACACAAAAGCTATGGTGAAGAGTTTTGCTTGTGAGAGCTGTTGATGTTTCACAGTGTTCTTGAGGGCTTTAATAGGACGGATTAAAAGTACATTCTGTTACCAGTCTTAAACAAAAATTTCATGTCTTTTCGACTTTATCTTGTTAAGCAACACTCACATCGTATATAAAACAGAATACACAGTGGTATTTTCGGAAATATGTACGGGACGGATATGTTTAAACCTTGAGGTTTCTTGAACTGGCTGCTTAACCCAAACGTTGCAAAAGGACCCATTATATTGAAAGTACCAAACTCAAGTAGTCATATTGGAAACTAACTGATTAAATATAACACTACTTTAGTGAAACAAATATCCTTAATCCCATTACTGCTAGGTCTGGAATGACCAGGCGTTAAGGCTCTCAACTCTTAATAGGAGAGACGCGGGTTCGAATCCCCGTCACACCACAGAAGGTCACCATTTTAACGTGGGTGCGTGATAATGTGACGTTCAATTCCACTATTCGCTGGTAAAAGAGTGGCCCAAAAAATATTGGTGGGTGTTGATGACTAGCTATCTTCCTTTTCGTCTTACTTTGCTAAATTAGGGGCGGCTAGCGCAAATAACCCTCGTGTAGCTTTGCAAAAAACTCCAAACAAACAAACAAATACTCCAGACACAGTACACAAAAGAAAAATCACATCACATAGTCTTGGGAATAAAATACGTATATTTCACACAAACACGCACAAATCAAGATAAATGAGGACGCGTAGTCGTTTGACATCAGTGCTGTTCCCTTTTCTTCAACTAGTATTTTTGTTCATTTTAGTAAACGAAATAATAATTTGATCTAAGTAAGATTTTTTCTTCTCAAGTTGTAAAATATCCTTAATCGATAGAAAAAAATAAATATGATTTTTGAAATATTTGTAGCTGAATTATGAAAAATCCGCTATTAAAACCAAAACAACGTTTTGAAGTTTAAATTATTAGGCCTGCGTGTCACTGTTCTTCATAGATTTTCAATTTTTTTAATTAATCATGACAAAGTCATGAACACATTTTTGGCATGACATTTCAGGCCCGGCATGGCCAGGTGGTTAAGACTCTGGACTTGTAATCAGAAGGTCGCGGATTCGAATCCTCGTCACACCAAACATGCTCGCTCTTTCAGCAGAAGGGGCGTTATAAAGTAACGATCAGTCTTCTGCTTATTAGTAAAAGAGTAGTCCAAGAGTTGATGATGAGTGATGATGACTAGCTGTTCTCCTTCTAAATCTTACATGGCTAAATTAGGAAGGCTAGCGCATATAGCCCTCGTGTAGCTTTGCGCTAAATTCAAACCACAACATTTCATTTCATAAAATACACGCGTGTTAATTCTTAACCTAAAATTTGTTTTAAAGCTTATTCAAATTTCCCACACTTTTTTCAATTCTAAATTATTTTTCTTAAAAAGAGATTATTAAAAGAAATCTGCTTATTAATTTTGGTCTTAGTATTAGCATTAATTATTTATTTCGGAAAGGCGGTTGTGATATTTAACTCAATTCAAAATGTATACGCTCAGAATAATTCCTTTTCATAATTAATGTTTTCATCATTACCAAAGATATTATGTTTATAAAAAGTATTATTACGAAAATGTTTCTAAAAAGTGTTTACTTCCGTTTAATTTAAGGGTACGAATTTTGTACAATAAAAGGGGAAATGTTTAGAATCTGAATAGTTTGTAATCTATAAACTTACCAGAATATCAGGGTAAATTTCGTTATAATTTTAGAATGAATACGAATGATGATGGGAATATATTTTTTTTTTGAGAATTTGATTGATTGATTATTTTGTAGTTAAGCACAGAAATGCACAGTGGGGTGTCAAAACTGTTTGTTTTCAAAGGGGCGCGTGAAAACATTTATTCATTCAGTTCTTTAAAGATCTATAATTATTACTGATGTGAAACAATTCTACGTCACCTATGAATAATAACATATGTGACTCCAAGGACAGCTGAACATAGCCATTTTTATTTGTGGGTATGTGGAGAAAAGACAGCTACACAACAACGTCCACTGTTAACTTTTATACTACTACTGTCTGTTTGAACAGTTAAATTTAATTGTCGCTGTAATAACCCACCCAACGGCAGAGTGTGTTTTAGGAGCAATGGGTTGCAAACCGTAAATTCTCGAATTTACAGTCTGGGCAAAAAAAACTACACAAAAACAATTTTTCAGTAATGTATTATTGTCTGTAAACCTAAACAATGTATTCCACACAAATACTGCTAACATACTTGAAAATAAATTACTGATTAATTAATATTTTAAACGACGTATATAGAAGGAAAGCAACACTGTAAAATTTGCTTATTTATTTTTAAATTTCATACAAAACTACTCAAGGACTATCTGCTCTAGCCGTCCCTAATATATTAGTGTAAGACTAGAGGGAAGGAACCTATTCATCACTACCCACCGCCAACTCTTGGGCTACTCTTTTACCAACGAATAGTGGGATTGACTATCACATTATAATGAGCCCATGGTTGAAAGGGCGAGCCTGTTTGTTGCGACAGAGATTCGAATTGCGACCCTCAGATTATAAGCCTAACGCCTTATCCCTCCCGGCCATGCCAGGTAAACATTGTGATATACGAACACTTTTAACTAAATCGCTACAACTAAAGCGGCAAGGCTTTTAATACAAGTAAAGCCTGACAATAGAAGGCATATTAGCATTATCAACTGATATCATTGTCACACTACTCAAGAGACATCACTGTAACACCTACAGAAGTACCCGAAACAACAATACCAGTAAACGTTGCAATAATAGTAGCAGAAGACACCACAGTAATATACTATTAGAGGGTTCCAAAATAATCATACTATAACAAACGTATATATGTAATTGGAATAAATTCAATGTGGCGCCATCTATTAATTTGTGTCACAACGAAAAAAGTTATAAAAGGGTTCACATTTTGGGTATTCAAAATCCAGAGAATAAGAAAAATAACTGTGGTATGCACAACAATTATTTCTTTATAATACAATACAGTTTTAAGCAATTATGCTCTCCATACAAAAATAACACGATTTTCACTAATACTGTACTTGGATGTTTGATTATACCTTTATTGATGTAATTTTTAAATGCAGTACAGAAAAACTGGAGTTCTCAAAAATATTCATTTTTCAATAAGTGGCACCGCTTTAATCTATAAAAGAATAGAGTTTGTATGTAGAAAATATATTTGAAAATTTTGAGCTACGTACAATGAGTCACTTTGATGCAATGGGTTATGTATAACTGATGAGCACATCCCGCCGTTTTTTCTTTGCAGTACTTCCCAGGAAAAAACAAACAAACCATATTTTAGAAAATGTTCACCTTTTCTAATTTTTTTTCCCAATGAGCTATGAACACTACATTTAGTAATTACTAGCACAAATTGTCTTCCGTAGGTTGGCATTTTTATTAGTAATAACAATAATACCATATTATACTACAGAAATACTGCCAGGAAATACAAGTAACAGAAAACTAGAAGACAAAACAGTAGTAACAATAAACGGTTTCACAGTAATGATACCAAAATACCCCAAAAAAATACCACCATAATTTTTTGTAGAATAAATAGTATCACAAACTTCTCACATTAAATTCTGTAGGTATCACGCTGCTAGTACCGAAGGTTGCACACTTATATCCCATAATACATAACACATAAAGGCATTACAGGGGCATAAACAGAAGACATTCCAAAATAACATTGCATAAAGGACACTATAATATAATAATCTGAATATCCAAAACATTTAGATGACGTAAAGTAGTGACAATAACGATTGTACTTTTAAAATTCACTATAAGGTAACTAAACTCTTTAAATCATAAGGGGTTACTTTCTCGTTTTCATGTAATAAAACACTAGCACACTCAGTGGCACAAAGGCATGTCTGCGAACTTATACCACTAGAAACCGAGATTCGATAACCCTGGTTGGAGAAACACATATAACCCTTTGTGTTGCTTTCTACTTAATGAGGAACAAACAACAACAAAAGACACTAAATGTTAAAAGTTCTCTTACTTACAGTTTACTTTTGTGCACAGTAAGTGTGGAATACAGAAGAAGAAAAATGAATTAAATAGTTCGAGTGTGCTACGGAAGTAGAGATCTTGTACTTAGATAGCGATATATGATGAACTAAAGGTGGATTTTTCGTTGCAATTAGATGTGGTGATTCTACTTTTTTCCACGCGGAAGGACACATTTTAAACACTGATGAGTACAATTTTCACGTTTGGACAATTTTAAATATTTTATTTTCACACGCACAAGTACACGTAGTGTAACTAGCAGTCCAATTCAAATTTCTTTACGCCGAATGAATCAAGAATGGTCTTACACATACATGTAATTACATTATGTAACACAAATTTTGTTCCTGAATAGTATGTGTTATTTCTTAATTGCTTATGTTGTAAAAGTACAAAAAATCCCCATTATTCTCTTCAAACTTTGCTTTTGTGACCTGGATAATGATATTTAGAAATTATCCAATTTTCTATGTAAACACGGGCAAATTTGCTCATTTTCATTTACATAAAGTCTGAATAAAACAACATATGAATAAAGATTTACATGTATTTATACTAAAGTTATACAAAAATGTTTAAAAGTGACTAGTTTTTCGAGCTTTGCGACTAGATTGTAAATCACTTTCACGAATCAGCTTTGAAATGAAGTCTCCCATCATGTTTTCGTTATACGCTCCCAGGTTACAAAAGCAAAATTTGAAGAGAAAAATAGGTCTTTTTCATTTACTTTAGTCATAAGCAATTGGGAAATAAGACTTTCTGCCCAGGAACAAGAAAAAGTAAAAATTTTGTCACACAGGTTTATTTTATCTTACCCTTACTAGATAACATCTTTGTGTTAATGATTCCAAAAACCTTTTGAATACCCGGAAAGAGAATGACGGACCTCACATACAAGGACAATATGGGTCAGTAATTCCTAAGCACAAAAAACTGTTTATAAGGAAATGAGATATCCATACCGAATTCATTCAAGTTGTTTAAAAATCTTTTGTTTCTGGAAATTAAGAAAAAATAGGAACTTCTTTGTTTGTTTTGAATGTTACGCGTAAAGTTACACGAGAGCTATCTGCACTCGCTGTTCCTCATCTCGTCGTGTACGAATAGAGGGAGTGCAGCCGGTCATCAACAGCAAGCCCCAAGTCTTGAGACAATCTTTTAACAACGAATAGTGGTATTTATTATCACATTATAACTGCCCTACAGCGAGCACATTTGGTGTGAGGAAGACTCGAGCCCTTCACCATCAAATGATGATTCTATTGCTTAACGTCTAAAACTCTAAAGAAACAACACTGAAAGAAACCGTCATAAATCGATTTCGTTAAACGTTTACACAAATACACATTCTTAATATGAAATAACGCTATAATACACACACACATAAATCATGAAGCCAATAACTGATTGGTGAAGGAAGGAATGAAGAGTTAACGGGACCAGGGGTGACCCAGTGGTTGGCATATCAGAATGTGAATCTTTACATCAAGGGGTCGCTTCTGCCAGAAGAAGAGAAACAAATAAACTTTTTGGAAAATAAAAAGAGTAGAGTAAATGTTGAGGGAACATTTTCTGAGTAGCTGGTGTCCCTCAGAGAGGGGTGGTTAACCCTATGCTTTTTATCATGTATGTGAACAATATGCCATTGAAGGATCCGAATCATGGATTTTCTTCTCAGTTCGCAGATGATGTGGCAGTCTGGAAAAGTGTCGCAACACCCATGATAGCAGCCACAAACATACAACCGCAACTAAATAGAATAAGTGAATACTGCAAAAAATATAGAATAAAAATAAACACACAAAAAAACAACTAGTAGTCTTTAAGAAATTTACAAAACACATAAAAACAACAGCCAGAATTATATATGAATAGCACACTACTTCAGACTGCCCCATCGGCAAGATATTTGGATCAATCATGTTAGCGAAATTAAAAATAAAGTCTGGCGAAGAACGAACTGTGCTAGGAGTCTAACTGGTAAAAAAAGTGGAGCATCGACAGATAACATACTAAAAATCTATAAAACATATATTAGACCTGTAATAGATTATGCAGCTCCAGCATGGATAACTGTAAGCAATAAAATAATTAAAACCAAACTTCAAACAATCCAAAACACACTCCCCAGAACTACATAAAGAGGTCCAAGAACTATATCATCTCAGCTCATTCACAAATATTCGAACATACCAACCATACCAGATAGACTCCTATATAGTACAATAATGTACTTTAACAAGAACTGGATGAAAAACGAATTACTACGCAAACTAGACAGGTACTTCATACATGATGAAGCTAGTCCTAAATGTCTCTTCCCAGTCAATTTATATTTTATATATAAAAATATATATAAAAATAATAATAATAATAAATAAATATATATATATGTGTGTGTGTGTGTGTGTATTAAAAAATAAACAAACGCCACCAACAAACTTGACATTCTGCTCATAGAATAAAATAATCACTATATATGAGTCACAATGCATGGACATTGCCCTGGAAAGGTTTAAAATAATATTCAGTTCTACAATTACAAATACCAATCCGACAAGAACATAAGTACGGGTAGGAGGAAAAGTCAATTGAGAACCTGACCCTCCAGGGTATGAACTTTTCTTACCCAAACAGCGACAGAGACAGAGATTCGAACGATTCTCATTGTAGCTGGATATTTCATATATTGGTTGCTATGGAAAGTAAGCCAAATGAAGACAAATTTATTTACAATATTTGACTTATTGAATTTTCTTGAGATCGGAGTTTTCTTCAAACTCAGTCATTTAAAAAAATTACTATAGTAATGACATAGGTGCTATTTTATAACATTTTTATTTGTCAATATATATGAAAGTTTATTTGAATGTGTTTGCTTTACATTAGTAAGTTATCGTACGAGTTGGTATGGTTCAATCAACTCGTTTAGAAGGATACGCCTACACAAACAAAAGGTTCACCTTAATGTTGCAATATCACTGCACTGGTATAGGGCATAAGTAAAGAGCGCCTATACAGTCAGCTTTGCTCGCGCGAGAGGCCACCGCTCGTACAGTGATAATTCTACGGATTTACAACCCTAAAATCAGGGGTTTAGTTTTACTCAGTGGACTCAGCAGATAGCCGGATGTGGCCTTACTATAAGAAAACACACACGTGCGCTAGCTCGAGTTCAATAACTGTTGCTACGTTTGAAACAGAATTTTGTCATTATTTTTATAAAATGATATGATCCAACGACAAACTGATAGCATGAATATTCTCGAATTTGACAACGACGTGAGATTAAATAGTCTAAATAAAACTAACACAAGAGTATTTTTCGAATTTGACAGTAGTGCTGACTGTGAGATTACTTTTGGAGTTTAATAAGCTAATAGCACAAGTAAAACTGATCCAGAAACAAGATAAGTTTTGGAGTTGAATAAGCTAATAGCACTAGTAAAAGTGATTCAGAAACAAGATTAGTTTTGGAGTTTAATAAGCGAATAGCAAAAGTAAAACTGATCCGGAAACAGGATAAATTTTGGAGTTTAATAAGCTAATAGCACTAGCAAAACTGATCCAGAAACAAGATAAGTTTTGGAGTTGAATAATCTAATAACACTAGTAAAACTGATCCAGAAACAAGTTAAGTTTTGGAGTTTAATAAGCTAATAGCACTTGTAAAACTGATCCAGAAACGAGATTAGTTTTGGAGTTGAATAGGCTAATAGCACTAGTAAAACTGATCCAGAAACAAGATTAGTTTTGGAGTTTAAAATGCTAATAGCACTAGCAAAACTGATCCAGAAACAAGATTAGTTTTGGAGTTTAATAAGCGAATAGCACAAGTAAAACTGATCCAGAAACAGGATACATTTTGAAGTTTAATAAGCTAATAGCACTAGCAAAACTGATCTAGAAACAAGATTAGTTTTGGAGTTTAATAAGCTAATAGCACAAGTAAAACTGATACAGAAACAGGATAAATTTTGGAGTTTAATAAGCTAATAGCACTAGCAAAACTGATCCAGAAACAAGAATAATCACGTGAGAACAAACAAGAAACTGCTAAATACAATCTCAGAAGTCGTTTACTCTATTTTAAGCAATTGAGTATTATAACATCTTATACATCACTATTCCCTCTGGTTACTGTAATATAAATAGCATTAATAGAATGCATTACTACAATTGATTTTATTAGCGTCATAACACTTTCAAATGTATTTTATAAAATTTTATTTATATTATTAAAGAACTTCATATTATTCTAACAACAAAGAAGATATTGCTTTCTAGGTTAATGTTCACCCAATCCGATTACAAATTAACCATCACATGCTAAGACGTAGACGTGCTGTGGAACAAGTGCTAAAACGTCCTATAAATATTTCTAATCCTACCTTGCGAATATGGCGAAGCATTTCAGCATGTGGAATTTATCAGTCAGCTATAAGATACAGCTTAAATTTGACGTTACCGCCTTCATTAATCATGGAACACCCACAAACGTTTCTATAGTCATATCAAGTTCAAATTATTTTCTTTTTGATTAATCTAGCTGACTCTGTGGCTAGAAAAAATATACTTGAGCGTTGTCTTAAGAATGACAATTTTATTTAAAGAAACAGCTAATTAAATGGTCACACAAATACAAACTGCATATGTGAAATTGAACTTTGATAATCGAATATTATTATTAAACTTTGAAAATGTTAGTAGATTATTGTCCTTCTGAGCAAAGATTATTTTGTGATTTGGAAGCCAAGCACCACAATGTAATCCTTGCTGTTTCATGGTAACATTGCTGATATAGCGTGATTTTACATGGTATCCAAGGTGGTTTGTAAATAGTACACTTGGATCCATGTTGTATAAAAGTCAATTTTTGAATATGAGAAAGTACAGAGCATCAATAAGCACTCTAAAAACAATGAAGAACATTCTTTGTAGAAATACACAAACAGGTGGCATTATAAGATTTCGTTTTCTGTTCCAAATTCTCCCAAAAAAGAAAAAGAAATGTACTTTTCCGTTAAAACCTTGTAATGTTAATAACTTAATATATATGTATATGCATTTTGTTCATATGGTAAATGTCTATAATAAATTTATATTAATAAACATTATATTTATACAGTAAGAAAAATATCATTTGTGGAGGTAAAACGGAAGAGTACCAAGGAAAGGCATGCCCCTATGTGACATTATAAGATTCAATATCTTATCCCCCCCAGTAAAAATGCTTACGAGACGTGCCATACACAAGATGGCGTTATGATGAAAGGTTCTTCGTGACGAGCTTAAAATAAAAAGAAGAAAATATTGCCATTCAACACATCCAGAACTACAGTATTACTTTTATAGATACACAATAAAAATAAAAAGACACGTTTGAATATTTGGTTATTTACCTGAAACCAGTGAAAATTTGATGGAGATTTCCGTTTCTTCATGCTCGTTAAACATTTAAAGTGACCCATGGCAGTTACAAAAAGTATTACAGACAGAAATACACATATCCAGTTTTGCTGTTATCAAACTTTATTTTGTTGCAACACGTGTGTGTGATTTCTTACAGCAAAGTCACATTGAGCTATCTGCTGAGCCTACCGAGGGGAATCGAACCGCTGATTTTAGCGTTATAAATCGGAAAACCGCTGTACTGGCGTGGGTCTTGTTGCTAACCGCGATTTTTTATTTGTGTATTTCAAGTCAAAATATTCAATATTCTTCATATATTTTCTTTCATTACTCTCTCAGTCGTAAGGAATTATATTAATTTTATGACAACTGGCAGTTACAATTAAAATAGGTTTGTTATGAAAATGTTTTATTGTTGTTTCTTTGAGTAACGGTGGTAGTAAAATTATTTAGCTAGCATATCAACATGAATCTTTAAGTACGTACAACATTACTCTTGCAACAAAGTATTCTGATTTTGTTACATTCGCAGACTCAAAACTCTGGCTTTACTGGTAAATTTAGTACTAATAATGAGGAAAATATGATTAAAATTCTTAAAAAAATATCTTACTTTATTCACACATATAAGCACTGTCTAGTCTGGATCCAGAACTATGGGGACAAGGTAAATCCCGGGATCCAAAACTACAGGGACAACGTAACTCCCATTTACGTTTGTTTTTGCGAGTACATCTTCTGTAGGACTGTTTTATTCTTTGTCCTTGACAAACGATCCATGCAAGAGTTAGATTTAATGAATAAAAACATACTGTGAATATTTCATAGATCGTTTAAATGACAAATGCTGAAGGACAAAATAATTTCTTTACTTGTGATTTCTAAGTACCATTCAAAGTTAGACGACCGGTTCTTGAAAGAAAAAAATCAAAATAATTGTGTTTGAATTCTATTGATGGTCATGAAAATTTTAAAAAGTAAATATTGTTCAGAGACTGATGTTTATATTTCATTCGTACCTTCTATCATTTACATACATAAACATTTTAGCTCAAATTTTTAATGCATTTTGAAAAATAAAATTTGCTGTAATAAAGAGCTAAAATTGTTTAGGTTTTAGAGATAAAAGCATTTTGTTTTCCTACTGAATAGTCCTTTTTCGTTTCTGGGCCTGGCATGGCTAAACGTGTTAAGGCGTTCGACTCGTAATCCGAGGATCGCGGGTTCGAATTCCGAACGCACCAGAACATATTCGCCCTTTCAGCTGTGGGGGCATTATAATATTAAGGTCAATCCCACCATTCGTTGGTAAAGGAATAGCCCAAGAGTTGGCGGTAGGTGGTGATTATTAGCTATCTTCTTTCTAGTCTTACACTGCTAAGTTAGGGACGGCTAGCGCAGATAGCCCTCGAGTAGCTTTGCGCGAAATTAAAAAACAAACAAGCAAAACAATTTTTTGTTTCTTTTGTTCATTGTGTAACATCGTACAAAAACAAATCTTCTAGGTATTAGCGACATCCATCAGTGATCAGGAATTACATGATATAGAAGTTAACAAGTTATGTATTTAAGTATGGGAAGAATAGAGAGTGTGTGTCTGTTTTCTTAAGGCAAAGCCACATCGGGCTATCTGTTGAGCCCACCGAGGAGAATCAAACCCCTGATTTTAGCTGTACTATCGGGGAACAGAAGGAATATCCTGTATTACATAAAGGGAAAGGATTAATGGGTCTGTAGAGTTTTCACCAAGTTTAATAAATTAACAAAATACGTATGAATTAAAATCGAATTGATCTGAGCTGGTAACTCAAGTGAATGGATGTTACTGATTGTTTTAACATCACAATTCTCACTTTGTTAATGTAATGTTATAATATCGTTATTTTGCGCCTACCAAGTTTTTTACACACTGGTTGCCACATAATAAATTAAGTATAAATACAATTAAACATTCAAATGCTGGTGAGAAGCAGTCACAGTATCCCAAACTCATACCACACAAGGGAAATGTAGCTTTGAAACAAATTGTCTGTGATCCACTGTGTGTCAAGCAGGACACAACAACAAAGCCAACAAAAGTTTCCACGATTTTTGAAAATAAAGACTGAATTTGTAACACGTGTATGAACACACACACACACATACATATATTTACACATAAATAAAGTGACATTCAACGTTTGAGTACATCTTTAGTGGGAGTGATTTATTTTTTTCATTCGAACAAATGATGTAAGAATTAAGTAACGGGTATAAAACTTATTGTCTTTTAAATCATAAAATGTTCATTGATCATTTCAATGGTAGATCCCGTAAGACAAAAAGAACTACATCATGTAAGCATCTGAAAGCATGTAAATTATTCTAAACGAACAAAACAGAAATATAAATGTTCTATGATAATATATCAGCCATCTTCGGTACTAGAATAATTTCATTTATTATATGCAGCAGAACGCCTACCTTTGTCTTCTTCCTCACCGTTCTGTGTTCTAACGTGTAGGACTCGTAAGATAAAAACTAACAATACCCACCACTGTTTAGACTGCATAATTTCCCGTGTTAATAGCACTGAAACCAGTTATTTAAGATTAAAAGCGTACTTGAGAGTAAATGTAACACAGTTTCCTACTACTCCGCCAACTAGACGAAACACCTCAGCACTCTAGTAGTTTCTCTGGTGGTTATTACACAGAAACTCAACCGCCCCTTCACATTAAGATTCCTTTCTTTAGATAGAACTTTATTCAAGATACTTAATCATAAAAAACAAACAAAATACAACAAAGGAATTACTTATGGGCATGCGCAAAAAGATTCTCGATCGCGATTGGTGTGGACTACTCCTACAAACATCAACAATTGGCAGAAGCTTAGAAAGAAAGAAAGAAAAAGTGCCAGGGTCAATCGAGAAAATGGGAAAAGCGCTTCAGACAGATCACATAAGTAGTTGAGAGTTTTTGAAGCTCACATACAGTATGGCGACCAGTTTCGTTGCTTGAGTAATGATGCGTTATTTAGTGTACGGGGCTTCAAAATGCGCTGCAGGAGAGAACAAAACACCAAGTGATTGCTCAATTTTTGCCTTTAATATTAAGGATAAAACAACGTTATTCCAATTTTTGTAAATTATAGGATACATGGAAACATTTGATAGTGGTGTTGCCGTTGGTACTTTGCGTATTTTCATAACGTCATTTTAAAACTCTGACACTTACATTTTCAATGCAAAGAAATGATTACGCAGTGTGATCAGGAAGTTTATTTGTTTATTTTTTTTTAATTTTGCGCAAAGCTACCCAAGGGTTATCTGCTATAGCCGTCCGTAATTTAGCAGTGAAACAGTGGAAGGGATGCACCTAGTCATCGTCACACACCGCCAATTCTTGGGTTACTCTTTCATCAACGAATATTGCGATTGACTGTAACATATAACGCCCCCACAACTGAATGTGCGAGCATGTTTGATGTGACGATGACTCAAGCAGGCGACTCTCGGATTACGAGTGGAACGCCCTTACCACCTGGTTATGCCGGGCTTTGGTCACAAAGTAACATTAACAGAAGCCTGGAAATTTTAAAAATGACATAAAATATCACAAGAAAATGTTTCTTGACAGTAGTCTCATCCAGAGAATTCACTTTAAATACTGGAATAGTAAAACTGATCGTGAGAATTGTGGCTACCATCACTCCTGTACCAACTTAAAACACAACAGTAAAAAATGTTTATGTTATGACACATTCTTGTTACATTAAAGTTACTCTGTAGAAAGTATTGTTTTTAACGAGAAAACAAAAGCTTAACGCTTATATAACAATTTTGTTGGGCTCGGCATGGCCAGGCGTGTTAAGGCGTTCGACTCGTAATCTGAGGGTAGCGACTTCGAATCACGGTCGAACCAAACATGCTCGCCCTTTCAACCGTGGTGGCTTTATGTTTTTTCTGTTTTTTGAATTAAGCACAAAGCTACACAATGGGTTATCTGTGCTCTGCTCACCACGGGTATCGAAACCCGGATTTTAGAGTGTAAGTCCGCAGACATACCGCTGAGCCACTTGGGGGCGGTGGCTTTATAATGTGACTGTCAATCCCACTACTTGTTGGTAAAAGGTAGCCCAAGAGTTGGTGGTGGGTTTTGATGACTCGCTCTTCATTCCCTCTGGTCTTACACTGCTAAATTAGGGATGGCTAGCACAGATAACCCTCGAGTAGCTTTGCGCGAAAAACAACATATTTGATCTTAATTTGAGTTGTAACAAACTATTTTCCTCTCTCTGGTTGTTTTATTGCGAATAATTTGAAATATTATAGAACTATTAACTATCTGCTATTTAGTCTCCTTAGTCACTTTAAACTATAGTTTCAAAGTGATTTATTTAAATATTACATAGAAAGTGCTATATAGGAAAACAACAAGGAATTTTCAATAGCCGAGGCACATGGAATTCTTTTATACAAGATTAGAGTAAATTAATCTATAAGACCTTTTTATTAACTCTATTTCAGTGCGTACGATTCGATTTTACTACTCATCAGGATCTTTAGCCCACCCTCACATTGAAATTATGTTAGTCAGGATTAGAATGAATTATTCTATGAGATTTTGAACGCGGTCAAACACATCAACCAAAAGGGTTTGATTCCTTAACAAACGTTTACCAGTTCATAATGAACTGCTTTTTACACTATGTGTGTAACAATAAATGATGGATTTTGGGGACTTTTTTTCGTAGTGTAGCAATGTTCTAGGAACTCACTTAAGGTTAGTTGAAGACTTAAAGCTCTCCGTAAAGGTCATAACGTTTTTGTTAGTGTTCACCGCGAAAACTCCATACAATCAATAAGTGACTTTGAAAGACCAGTTTATTTATTATACACTGAGCATCTTTCTCTTTGCTACTTTCTATTTTTCTCCTAATTAGGTGAAATGTTATTTAATGCATTTTGATTGATTTTAATCTTGAGCGATTTCTAAAAGTCCTTATTTAAAACTTACATTTTTAAAAACAATCTCAAAATGCAGTGGTTAATTGGGTCGAAGATAAACTGTATTCTATAGTTCGTGTTTTTCTTGACGACAAAAATGTATGTTTATAAATTTGTGTCATTTCAAAACTTTGAGAAGAATTACGTTATTCAGTTACCGTAACTTAAAAATATCAACTGTTTCTCCTACTAATGTAGGTTAAACACTGATTTTCGGCAGATAAGGAAATTCTAGTTGGGTCTGATTTCAGATGTTTGTTAATGCTTTTTTTTGTTCTATGACTTCCCAGTTAAATGGTTTATATTGCGTGTTGTTTGGAACACAGTTTTCAATTAAGAAAAAATAACCAATTAGAAACATTTTCTCATAAAACAACAAAATAAATCGAAGTTATTGGTTCTGAAACGAAACCTTATTTTCTTCACAATAAAAGTAAATTAAGGTAAAACACACATAACTGAAAAAGATTGGGCTATTGAACGAAAGTAGGATCTGAGTCGAGCGAATCAAACCCCAAAACTTTAATAATGTGAATGCGAAAGTAATTTTTGTTAGAATGTGATGACACATATTCACTGAAAGGTATAATGCACGCCTATTAACATAACGTATCTGGTACAAAACCTCTTATAATCCAGCGTTTCAGCGTATTGACGTTAACCACCTAAATGTAAGAAACTTTTATGATCTAAAGTTTCAATGTATTGACATTTACTACCTAAATGTAAGAAACTCTTATAATCCAACGTTTCAGCGTATTGACGTTAACTACCTAAATGTAAGAAATTCTTACAATTCAACGTTACAGTTTAACTTCAGAAAAACCAAGGAAAAGTAGCATTAACAAGACTGTTCTTCTTACTGAGACCCAAGACCTCGATAATAATAATACAAGGTATTCTGTAAATAGTTTTAGACCAACAACTGAGTTAAACTTCACTATTTTATATTTGAGACTACTTTCTGCTTTAAAATCTCCATGAACAAGAGTTCTGTCTTTTGTTGCGTGTCATGAAAGGTATTTAACTAATATTTGTAATTAAATATAAGTAAACACAAATCATTGGTAGAAGGACAATTTTAGTTAGAGTATAAATAAATGCATGAATAAAAGTGCAGTTATCATTCTGCTAAACCTCGTCTTTACTTTATTAACACTATTCCCTATATTTTGTTTATTGCATTTATAACAATTTCTATCAAACCTCACGTTTAGGTAAATAAAAACTCTCGACTACACTTATTTTTTGCTTGTTTGTTTTTGAATTTAGAGCAAAGCTACACGAAGGCTATCTGCACTAGCCGTCCCTAATTTAACAGTGTAAGACTAGAAGGAAGGCAGCTGGACATCATCACCCACCGTCAACGTTTGAGCTTCTCTTTTACCAAAGAATAGTGGAATTGACTGTCACATAATAACGCCTTCACGGTGGAATGGGCGAGTATCTTTGGTGCAACGGGGTTTAAATGTACAAAGATTTATATAATATTCTCTAAAAAAACAATTACGTTTTATGAAATCGTGAGCTAAAGGTATATTAAGACTTGGATAAAATTTCATTAAACGTTTCTTTAGTTTTAAAATTGCAAGATTAGCACTTATATTACTTAAGTTTAATTTTAAAGACACTAGTAGTTTGGGAATTGGACCCTGCATGACCAAGTGTGTTAAGGCGTTCGACTTGTGATCCGAGGGTCGCGGGTTAGAATCCCGGTCGCACCAAGCATGCTCGCCATTTTAGGCGTGGGGGCGTTATAATGTGACGGTCAATCCTACTATTCGTTAGTAAAAGAGTAGCCCAAGAGTTGGCGGTGGGTGGTGATGACTAGCTGCCTTCATTGTAGTTTTACAGTGCTAAATTAGGGCCGGCTAGCACAGATAACACTCGAGTAGCTTTTTGCGAAATTTAAAACAAACAAACAGTTCGGGTATTTGTAATTGTATACGGATGGATGGATACACAGATTGCTAGGTTGAGCCAGTCGACGTTTGTGATATAAATATTTATTAATAAATGAATAAAAAGTAGAAATATACAAATTTACAAATGGATAACGAGCTACATATATATACTTACATATATGAATTGTGTGATAATTCACTGTTTATTTTTCAAATTATAAACTTTGGCATTTAAAATGAAATATGTTTCAGTATTTCTTAACTATCGTCCCGCGCTTGGCCCTCGAGATTTCCGCATTACATCCGTGACAAGAGCTGATTTCTATGTTATAAACATTAAAAGGTCGAAGGGGTTTTCCCAGCAGAGAAACGTGTTGGTAAATTTCACTCTTAAAATTCCCTCTATCTGTGAAGGCGTATTTTGCTCCATAAATTATAATTATCGTAATGTTATCTTTCCCCGAATAAGCATAATGCGATATTGATAAATATTTTGTCTAGTATTGTTGAAACTTGGCTTTAACACAGAACACTTGCCAATTTTTTACAGACAACTGATGTGTTGAGCTTTGAGTTGATACTACACGATACAATCAACTTTTTTGTTCATTTTGCTGTTTTATAAAATTTAGATATTTTTACGTCATGAGATATATTTATTACGGACATTCGTGAACAGTGCTTATTTCAGCTTGTTGTACAATTGGATAACTGCAATGTTTCTTCGCGAAGATTGAAACCCAAATTCTAGAGTTGTAAGCCCTAAGCATATAATTGAGCCAATGAAGGACTTTTTTTTACAAAAAAATTGTTAAGGATTAGAAGTTGAAAAGTGAATGAAGAAATGAAGGGTTTTGTGAACAAAGATACGTAACTGGTAGATAAGCGATGTATGTTAACTGAGTACCTGTAATCAAGGATTGAAGCTGAGAATTTCCTAATTTCTTATATTTTCTGTGATAGAATAGTTAACACCATTTAGTAAAATAAGAACTTAATAATAATATAAAATAACTGTTTATGTTATATTATATAGATCGTTTACCTCTTTCTAAAGTAACATGATATGAGTTATACCCCTCAAATGTTTGATATTGGGTTTTAAAATAAGCTGAGGTTTAGAAATGCCCATCCAGGCCTGTATACAATTAGATTGCAATACACATCGTAGAAAATTGAGTATTGATGCAAATAACGCGAACATCCAAGAGCTTTTCTTGACTGATCTCTAAAAAAATAACGTGATTAATCAACATTGTAAGTGACGAACTATCGTAATTTAATTGAGCATCATTGTAAGTGATAAGCTACTATCATCTACTTAAACATCATTGTAAGTGATAAGCTACTATCATCTAATTAAACATCATTGTAAATGATTAGATATGAAAACCAAATTTTACCTCATTGTGAGTGGTAAGCTATTATATATATTGTTATATATTATATATTTAATTAAACATCAATGTATGGTTACGACAATCGAATTAAACATTATTGAAAGTGATGGGTTATGCAAATCAAATGCATGCCATATTAAACATCGACTTATGTAATTTGTATAATGCGACAGGTTTTATAGATATCACGAATTATTTATTAGAATACCAAGCAATTTTATCAGAGACCTTTAGAAAGATATACAATTCAACATTTCGTCTGTCACAATACAACCTTACTAAGACGTGTATAATAACCAAATATAATATAAAATAATTATAAGTAGTGTCTGTAACTTCTTATCAGCTCGTATCAAACATTGGTTGGTCTTTCTAGTTACTCTGATATCTTCTGCAAAGCGACGTGACATGCTGTTGGTGATGTTATCTTTTACGATTTCATTCCAAAATATTAATAAAAGGCGCTGCAACTGACATACAGCAGATGATTTGGGGTTGTGGCTAGCAATTTTTTAGAACTCTCCTGCCCAACGGTTTTCAGTTAGATTACAGTATGGAGGCTTTGTTGGCTAATGCAGTCTTGCAATGTCTTTCTGATCCTTTATAATACCCACAGTGGGAGAAGTGACATTGCCATCCTGGAACTCAAAGTTCTTGTCAAACTTTGCTCTAGCATATAATAGAAACATCGTCTTCATGTGATGTCTGTAAAAGGCACCATTGACGTTTCCCTGGAAGATATGAAGACCAGTTTTTCATCATGACTAATAGCTGCTGAAAAATGTACAGCACCACATCCTATGTGTTTCCCGTGAGAAAGACAGTCTTCTCTTATTTGTTCTCCAACCAAACGACAAACACGAATCCTACAATTATTTTTAACAAGCAGGAAACGGGACTCATCTGAAAAGATGACATTTTGTCAGTGTCCTAACTGTAAGTTGGTATACTATTTTGTCCATACAGATTGTGATGGTGGTGAATTCTGGGTAATATCGGTTTGAAGATAGCCCTTCTTGCAAAACACCCATGTTTGGTCAGTGTCTTATTCACTGTTAATCTGAATATTCGATGTTGAATATATTCATGCAATTCCTGTTGTAAGCTATCTTTCAACCTTGACATGTTAACTTGATCAAACCGTGGTCATCTCGGACAGTAATATTTCGGCGTCTACAAGTAAATTCTCCTGAAAAAACGTTCGATGACATTCAGGATTCTCAATACAGTATGCAGGGTTACCTTACTGTTCTGACAATGGCCTTTTGCTTGATACCATTTCTGAACAGTCGAACAATTTGACGCTCTATAACTTCTAAGTCATGATTGTACATCAAGTATTGGGAAACTGTTTGAACAAAGCTTTGATCTGTTTCGAAAAAAAAAATCACACCCTTTTATACAAAATAAGTTTGTGTGTGTGTTTTGATGAACAATTGCTCAAAACAGCTTGTATAATCTATAATTCGAAGATGTTTGTCCGATCATATGCTACCTTCTCTGCTGTTTGTGCATTTACTCAATATCTACTCCATGCATTGAGGTAATAACATACTTATAAAACAGTGTTATAAACATTTTCGTCAAAACTATATTGTGTATTTAAATTAACACGCTATGTAATTTTGCTGGGTTAGTTTTACTCATCACTTGGAGAACTGGAGAATCAGTAAATATCGTTGTTTTGTGACATATTTACATTTATTTTAATATCTGTGTTTGTTTAAGTTGAAAATATATTTAAAATTGCATGCAACATATATTGCTAAATGTGTATTGCCAAAGATCTGCCTCTTCTTTAATTTTGTAGAAGATTCCAGAGTGTAGGAATCAACAATATATGCTTTACATTCTTGCATACTGAATTTTCTAGAACTTCGCCAAAACATAATAAATATGTGCTCCAAGAGACAGTAAAATAGTGTTGGATCGCTACAGTCAGTACACTATAAATTTCATAAGATATAACTGCGATAAATGCTTATTGATTGGGAAACTAGAGATATTTGACCAGGAACTTTTATAAATTTCTAGCATTACAGACTGTTTAATTTCAGTGAATTAACTTCGGACGTTAGTATTTCTAAGAGAAATTAAATATCTTCTTCGATAAAAAGTCAACTTATAAGTGACGTGAGGCCAGGAAAAAAGTCTGTCTGTCTGTTTTGGAATTTCGCACAAAGCTACTCGAGGGCTATCTGTGCTAGCCGTCCCTAATTTAGCAGTGTAAGACTAGAGGGAAGGCAGCTAGTCATCACCACCCACCGCTAACTCTTGGGCTACACTTTTACCAACGAATAGTGGGATTGACCGTAACATTATACGCCCCCACGGCTCGGAGGGCGAGCATGTTTAGCGCGACGCAGGTGCGAACCCGCGACCCTCGGATTACGAGTCACACGCCTTACGCGCTCGGCCATACCAGGCCAGGAAGAAGAAGAAGAAAAAGACAGGTAGCTAGCTTAAGCAAAGTGTAATAGTATCAACTCAAAATTAATTTGCTCGCCGTGGACCTGGATCGTCGATAAAATATTCAGTTCCAGACCAGATAGAAGACTGCATGCTGTTTGTAAGTTGTAAATTTTTTGTAGATAAATTATTATCCGTAATAATTATTATTATAAATTCTATTATTGTTAGTGTATTAAAATAGATTTGTGGTAAAAAAAGAAAATTTTGTGTGTCAATCTTGTTGGCAAATATAAATTTGAAACATATCGAAATTAAATTAATTTCTAGATTCACACTCAGATTCAAGTTTCTGTTTATTTAAATACGTAACGTACGTGACATAATAAATCGGAGGCTCGTCCGAGATAAATTATAATACATAACAATTTGTTTGTGTAAAGTTACAAAAGAAACAACGAAAACTGTTCTTACCATGAGTATCGAGCCTCGAATTTTATCGTATAAGCCCTGAAGCTTATCGTTGAGCTACTATCATTGAAAGTGATGATTTATCATAATCTAATTAAACACTATTATAAGTTATGACTGGTATAATGATGACTAGTTTTGCTTAGCTACTGTAAAACTAAAATACATACAAAATAGACTATTGGTAGGATTATTCTTCCAAGTTTGGAATAATTTGTCAAAAGCCTAATAAAAAATGGATGACCTGGTAATATATAATTTAATTGTTCTGTACGTTTACGCTTTTTTTTCTTGCAAATGTATTCATCCTCCAATAAAGAAATTTGTTTACCAACAACATCTCAAAATATTATTTATTCTTTAACTATTAATATAGTCTATTATTTAATAGAAATAATAAATTTGCTTGAATCCATAAAGTCACAATTATAGCAAACGTATAAACTTATCATGAAAAGAATAACATTTACCTTTATTACATTAGATAATTCAGGTTGTGCGTTAGGTATGGATAACTGCAGACCTAATTAACCTACTTGTTATGTTAAGATACGGTTAACGTGTTACAGTATATGATAATTAATTGTCCAATCTCATTAAATAACTTTAAGTCATGATTTTTTGCGTACCTGTTATTACCGTATGTTTTTGGCCAATTTACAAGTACGCTTTTCAATATTTACCTGCTCTTCTGATAAGGTGTTATTAAAACAACTTATTATCACCTTAATTTGCAAAAATACAGTTTCATTCTCGCTTCACCACGGATTATTGTCACACAGAAAACTCAACTTTGTGTTTGTTACTTTCGATATTCATTTTACGATAACATGCTGAAAAGAACACAGAATACTATCATTATAGAGTCTCTTACTTAGTTCAAGTCAACCAATTATAACCAAGAGTCTATAGACACAAGATAGAAATTAAAGTTGTTGACTTCTCAAACACAAACAAATATATAAAACATACAAAATAAAATAAAATTGAAAAAACTAGCACTAGATACAATGGTAATAAAATCTAAGAAAGCTTTACTTTGACATAACGTTTTGGGCCTATATGGTTCTTGATAGGTTGCTTACACCTGAAGAAGGATTTAGGTCCGAAACGTTGCAACAAATTAAGCTTTCCTAGGTTTTATTATCATTGTACCTAGATTTTGTTGTCGATTTTTCTTAAATGTCGACTTCTCAAAGCTCGTTGAAGGTTGACTAAAGTTCTGAAATTTATTTCATAGTGAATCTGGAACAACTTCCGGTTTCTCACTATTTTGTTAACTTAGTATATTCATAACAATTAACTTTTTTACACAGATCATTATTAATTTCTCTGCAAATCAAATCAACCTCTCTTTCAAGGCTTCAGAGTATAAGATGCTCTATTTTCACTAGTAATTCTTAAATTTAGATTTCTGTAAAGGAGAGCTCTTAGTGTTTTGACTATGTTATTACAAAAGAAAAAGATTCATTTATTTGGACATGTTTTCGCTCTACAGTCGAGAGATTGAAACTTGATATTCATACATTTTCTACAAAATAGATGTCATATCTCACAAAATCCTCAAAATAAATTAACATATATATGCGTTATATTTCTAGTTTGTTCTAGTCGTAATTAGTGTTACTGTTCTTTAACAATATTTCTACACACTGTATTTCTTTTTAAAGTAAGTCACGTATTAACAGCCATTATTCTTTGTCAGTGTGATATCTGAGTTTTACTGCAAAACGTACGTTCGTGTTTTCTTCCCTCCCTATGGTGAGGCCCGGCATGGCCTAGCGCGTTAAGGCGTGCGCTTCGTAATCTGAGGGTCGCGGGTTCGCGCCAAACATGCTCGCCCTCCCAGCCGTGGGGGCGTTATAATGTGACGGTCAATCCCACTATTCGTTGGTAAAAGAGTAGCCCAAGAGTTGGCGGTGGGTGGTGATAACTAGCTGCCTTCCCTCTAGTCTTACACTGCTAAATTAGGGACGGCTAGCACAGATAGCTCTCGAGTAGCTTTGTGCGAAATTTCAAAACAAACAAACCCTCCCTATGGTATTATCGTTTCTTAGTAGATGATTAATTTGTTACTGTATTCCCTAAATTTCTGTTGATAAGTAATTGTTATACAGTATTATCACCCTGTAAATCATTCTAGTGTTTTCTTGTAGAAAAGTATATTACAATAAAGATGAACAGGAGAGTAACAGTTGTGTTGAACTAACTGAATGATGTATTACAGGTACGTATTTATAGGCAGAGCTGAGAGGCCTGAGATATTCTCCATGGACCCACTACCCATCTGGGATGAGGTGGTGGTGTGGGCATGAAATTTGGTAAAAAATGTACAGAATGTATCAAATCGCCAATAAACACTTTAAACATTTTTGAAGACGGTGATGGAACGTGAACTGGGAATTTAAGCTGCACAGTTTTGCTTGCTAACTAATGGACATTGTTATGTCTAAGTTACTATGGAGATCTGTTTACGTTAACATGTATTTTCTAAAGCAATGCTTTCATATACAGTTTTGTTTCTGTCTTACCTAAACATTATTTGATAAAAGTATGTGAGTCCATGTATACTTAAGACTGGAGAGACACTAGACAGATTATTACCAAACCTGGCAAGTATTCTTTCATTCCCCTGGATAGTAAAATACATGCGTACCGATCTGGCTTTATATGCCATCCTTCTGGTTGGTCCCTGAGTCATTCCCGTACTTTGAACTAATACGTCAACAAGTCTGTCCTGGATTATCTTGATGAACCTCGTTTACAGACGGAACTAATGATGAAGTTAATGTATTTCAAATGTCCAACAATAGAAAATACAAGTGATTTTATTTCTAACCACTGTGTTTATCTTCTTTATTAGACTTGTTTCCCTTCTCACGAAACAAGAAGTTACTTTAAGTATCTTTTTACTTCAGTTTATTAACACCTTTCCACAGATTTAAGTAACTACCTGTACACTCTTCGAACATAATGCAGTTCAAAACATAGATGATTTTATATCTGTTAATTGATTGAAACAATGGATGCACCGTGGTGCTTATAGGCTAACAAGTAACTTATCAGTTATATGATTTTTTTTTATTTCTCAAAAAGCTATCTGCGCTATCCATCCCTAATTTAGCAGTGTAAGACTAGATGGAAGGCAGCTAGTCATCACCACCTACCGCCAACTCTTAGGCTACTCTGTTACCAACGAATAGTAGGATTGACTGCCACATTATAATGCCCCTACGGCTGAAAGGGCGAGCATGTTTGGTGCGACCGGGATTCGAACTCGCGACCCTCAGATTGCGAGTCGAACGCCTTAACCCACCTGGGCATGCGGGGCCTTTTTGTAGATTATAAAATTCAAAGTTTAAAAAGAATTGCTTAATACTAGAGTATGTATGTAGCTTTCACAATAATTTTTATTTTTATTTAATATTGTCCTATTTTTATCTTCTATGAAACTTACATATGACCTGGTTTTCTTGCAAAATGACACAAGTTTCAAGGACTCTGCAACTTGAACTGACGTTTACCTTCAAGTAACTTGAACTCGACACGTTTAGATTGCTTATGTGATAAGAGATACTTATAGACAGGCTGGCACAAACAGTTGTTATAATAAAGAAAAGTTGACGAGAAGCACACTGAATTGTAATTTAAAGAGATAAGTCGAAAAATACGCGCTATGCTGAAGGCCTTTTTACACATATCGAGTGTAAATATTTTGTATGTGTCTTTAACAAAAGTAATGTTACGCTCAACCACAGCCTTGCATATCGTTTATATGTTCAAGCAGTTAGAATCTGTTGCTAACATTTTCTTTTTTTAACGACAGCGAACAAAGATAATTGAATGGTACGCTTAAAACATACGTCAAACTCCATGTACTGTATGTAATACACTTTCGCCATCTGTAGGTTAAAATAAAACCGGCCAGCATAACGACTTCTAGTTTCGTACATGATTTCGGTTCCTTTGCTTCATACTGACCTATATTTTGCTTCTTTTTTAAAATTAAGAAGATAAAATGGAGTGCATGGCTCATTTAAACAACTGATCTTCTATAAAGGAAGTTCAGTGAGAGAGAAATGGGTTAATTAACCAAAGTTATTTTGTCAAAACAGAAAGCGACGGGTTATAGAACGTCTTTTATCTTAAAAATAGACATATATTTTAAAAATCAACAATGTTGTACAGGAATGTTGATGGATTTAGTCAAACAATCAAAATGTTCTCTTTGATGCTGTGAGTTTTCATCCAATTAAGCGATGCAATAAAATTACTATGTTTCCACCATTATTCAATGAATAATCCGATTTTATAATAGAATACATTTTCAATTAAAACAAAGACAAATATGAGATTTGAACGTATATACATTTACAAACAAAAACAAACTTTACTTTTACTTTTACATCTTTCATGAAACATCTTTAAATATGAAGAATATTGAGGCCAGGTGTGTATTTTCGTATTATATCGTATTTTTTCGTATTTTCGTACCATATCGGAATGTTTTGTATTTTCGTACTATATCAGAATGTTTTGTATTTTCGTATTATATCGGAATATTTGGAGATGTACGAAATGTTTTAAGGAATGAGAAACATCATTGATAATGAAGAATAGCGTAGTGGGAATTGATTTAGTCACAAACCCTTTATATCTGAGCAGGCAAAAAAAACTGAATAATTGGTGATGGTGGACAAATGGACTTCCTCTGTAGTCTTATTTGTTCGTTTTCGAATTTTTCACAAAGCTACACGAGGACTATCTGCACTAGCCGTCCCTAATTTAACAGCGTAAGACTAGAGGAAAAGTGCCATCACCACTTACCGCTAACTCTTGGGCTACTATTTTACCATCGAATAGTGAGATTGACCACACATTATAAAGTCCCACGGCTATAAGGGCGAAAATCTTTGGTGTGACGTGGATTAAAACCTGCGACCCTTGGATTAGGAGTTGAGTGCCTTAACCACCTGGCCATTCTGGGCCTATTGTTGTAGAACCTGTAATTATTAGAAATATCATACAGCTAGGGGTTATCACCCTGTAGTACTTAGAATTACAAGCTTGTACTACAAGTTCGATCATCAGCTAATCTGGCTTTATCATGATACAGAGGATGACCTTCTAAGAGTTGTTACGAACTAAGATAATTAAATAATGAATAATGCTACATGTTTTCAAGTCTTCTCAGTCCTTTTCACGGTTTACGATTTTGTTTATACACAAAACATATTTTAAAAAGGCCCCCAACAAAGATTTTGGTAAAATATTCAACGTTTTGCCATCTCATCATTTCTCGCCATCAAGTGCATTAGCTTAGTACGCTAAACAATATAATATATTATGCTAGCCAGTAACTAAAGATTAATGAAAACCATACATTAAAAGTGGATAAGATAAAGAAGGCGTAAGTTATTTCCTTTATCTCCTGTAAAATGACATCCGTAGCTAGCTTAATATAAGGCTGCAAGGAAAAAGAAACTCTTGCTTCATTTTCAAAACTTACCTCTAGAAAGGCATATGGCTTATACTGTTAATTGTGTATTGCGGTTTTTTTGCTTATTAACTAAATTTGCAGTAGATTCTCGAGCGTAAGAATCAACAATGTATGTCTGTACATTTCAGTACTGTTGATTTAGCTGAGGTTTCTAAAAAAATCTCTTTCAAGATTATACAAGGAAACCAGCTCAACGCGAAGAGTCAATATACATTGCTCGTTCGCTACTGTTGGCATACTATAAACCTTGGAAGTTAAAATTGGGAAACTACAGATATTTGAACAGAAAATTTGCTAGATTTCTAATATTACAAACCTATAACTTCAGTATATTACAGCTGGAGATTAGTATTTCTTCAAAAACACTAGAGAACTTTAAAAAACTTACATGCGACCAGTGGAGAACCAGCTAGCTACCTGTTAAGCGAATTGTACTGATATCAGTAAACCGTCGGTAAATAATTCAGTACCAGATTAGATAGATGATTCAGTGTTAGCAACCACCTAAAACTCAAACAACTCGAACTTGAACAAACTCGTGTCAAATCGAAAGGGAAAGTAAACGAGGCCGAGAAGTACATTAGACTAAAAAAGTGTAAATTAGACCCAACTGATATCAAACAAGGCAAATTTCAAATTCCGAGATAAATTATGATACGTAATACAGGAAAATTAGACCGCGATAGTTTTAAGCGCAAGAACAAAACATGTTTTATTATTATTGATGTTATTATTAGCATCATTTATTTTTGTCGAAAACAACCTCGTTTCAAACATTTACCAGAGTGCTGGGCAACCACTCAACAATAATGAAAAGAGTTTCATGAACGGGATATGACGTACACTAAGCTGGAGAATATGCTTCTCTAAATAAAATGTGTGCTAACACAATAACTATGCAAATGAAAAAAAAACAGAACAACTTACATATATCTTTCAGCCGATAACAATTCCAATGAAAAAGAATTCTGTTTCATTCGATATTGGTAACATGATGTTTATCTCTTTACTCCAGTTAGATTAACGTTTCTTTCTTCACTCCAAGTTTAACATTTGTTCTACACTCTAGTTAGTTTGACGTTCCTTTCTTCACTTCTGTTTAGCAAGACGTATGTTTCTTGACTCGTTCAACTTAACGTTTCTTTCTTCTCTCTAGTTTGCCCAAAAACGTTATTTAGATACGTTAGAGGAAAGAATGTGATATCATGATCACTTTTATTGCTAATGAATAGCTAGAAAAAACGTATATAATTTACACAAACTGCATTATTAACATTATTAACCCAAATGAGAAACGCTTGATTAACTGATTTATTATAAACTCACGGGATGGCAAATAATGATAGGTCCGGCATGGCCAAGTGGTTAAGGCGTTTGACTCCTAATTTCAGGGTCACGGGTCCGTCGCCCCAAACATGCTTGCCATTTCAGCTGTGGGGGCATTATAATGTTACAGTAAATCCCACTATTCGTTGATAAAAGAGTAGCTCAAGAGTTAGCAGTGGGTGGCGACGACAAGCTGCCTTCCCTCTAGTCTTACACTGCTAAATTAAGGGTAACTAGTGGAGACAGCCACCGCACAGTTTTTCCGCGAAATTCAAAAACAAATATTGATACTTGCATTGTATCAGTTTGAACAGTTTATATTCATGTAATCAATAATATATATTGATAATATCTCTCAGCCGTGTCCGATGACAATAATGCCGAACTGTACTAGTAAAATTAAATATTTTTAGTTTTAATGTAGAGGATATAATATTTAATGAACTTTGAATTAATCTATTAGAGTTTGCCCTCTAACTGGCATTAAACTACTGTAATATGTCCACTCAATAATAAAAATTAATAAATTGGCATTAACTGTGCTTTATTGGACAGAAAGTGACATCAGGAAGACAGTTGTGAGTGTGATGTAATCTGTTAATCTTTAAAAGGTGGTATCAAGTTTAAAAGACGCAAAGCCTCTTCAATTTAGTTTTTGGCGTGCTATACTGCTATGTGAAGAGTAAAAAACAAAAACACATAAGTGGTTTGGCACAAGTGTTTTTCACTTCAATATGGTGCTTTTATTCAAGAGTCATATCTAATTTATGTATCACCGTATTATTAGCTTTGTACAAAAAAGTAAAAATATAATTCGCAACATGTTGATCATAATAAAGTTGAGAGAACAACATGATAAGAAATTAGATTCCTAGATGACATATACCAAAGAAATCAAATAATGGTGTTTACTTCATATTTTATAGCACACGTCTAACATACGTATCTCTATGTATAAATATAAAGGCACACCTTCTCTTTCCTCTTCTTGTCGTCATTATACTATTTTAGCGCCCCTAGTGGCTCAGTGATATATTAATAGTTTATTACGTTCAATATTGATCTCAATACACGTGGTGGATACAGCACTGATACTTAATCAATCTATCGTGTAGTTTAGTGTTTAACGACAAAAAAGAATTTCAAAATTAGGCTTATGCTGTTCTTTACATTACTGAGACTGAAATGTGGAAAGAAAGATAATTCTAGTGAATAAAAATATCTAAAGCGTTTGCAGTTACTGTGATATAATTGAACAAGTCTGTGAAATTAATATAAACATGTGATTAATACGAATGTAGTTCACATACTGTGTTATGGCAGACTGTTACCAGAAGTACGTTTGTAACTGTCAAGACTTGCTGTGAATCAAGAACGTTTAACAACTGCTACTTATAACTTGTAAAATATACAGATATGCATATGTTCTAATACAATTTTAAAAGTATGTGTTTTACTACTCTACGTATGACAGCGGTATGTCTTGGGAATTACAACGCTAAAATCAGGGGCTCAGTGAGATAATCCGATGTGACTTTACTATGATAAAACACAAGTTTCTAGATAAACTTCTTGATATAGTCCTTATAATTCCTTCTATCAGCTCAATGTTTTAAAATGTTAGGCTCATTGTATCTCATCACAAATGTAAGTTTAATCACCTTAAAAGTAATGATAGAGAGCTAACGTTATCGCAACCTACCATATACCAGACTATTGGCTTCCATTCAGTACTGCTTATTGGCATCGTTGAATGCCCCCCGTTATTACAGTGGTGTGTCTACAGATTTACAACGCAAAATCAGGTGAATTAAGGCGTTCGACTCGTAATCCGAGAGTCGCGGTTCGAATTCAGGTCGCATCAAACATGCTCGCCCTTTCAGCCGTGGGGGCGTTATAACGTACGGTTAATCCCTCTATTCGTTGGTAAAAGAATAGCTCAAGAGTTGGCGGTGGGTGGTGATGGCAAGCTGCCTTCCCTTTAGTCTTGCACTTCTAAATTGGGGACGGCTAGCGCAGATAGTCCTCGAGTAGCTTTGCGCAAAATTCAAAAACAAAACGAACAAAAACATCGTTGAAATTTACAAGTGCTAATTAACAATACTATTATTTCTACTAAATTTTAATTAGTGGTATTGTTCACTTCTATTGAGTCCTAGTTAGTGGTATTGTTTAATTATACTGAGTTCTAGTTAGTACTACTGCTTAATTATGCGGAGTCTTAACTAGTAGTATAGTTTAATTACACTGTTACCTGGAAAGTAGTATAGTTTAATTATACTGTGACCTGATAAGTAGTATATATAGGTTAATTGTACTGTGACCTGGTTATTAGTGTAGTTTAATTATACTGTGACCTGGTTATTAGTATAGTTTAATTATATTGAGTCAAAATTAGCAGTGTTTATTTGTGAATTTCTTTTCCTCAACAAGCCGTGAACTTCAATGAAAAAAATATGTTGTAATAGTCTAAATTCAAAGACATTAAAACCATCATCGTATGACAGCGGTATGTCTTGGTAATTACAACGTTAAAATCAGGGGCTCAGTGAGATAATCCGACGTGACTTTACTATAATAAAACACGAGTTTCTAGAACTTATTTTCTTTACTAAACTTTATATTTTAGGAAAGAAAAGCTCCCAGAGTTACGCCACGTATGACCAAACATTATTTAATTATGGCAGTATGCCACGTATAACCAAACATTGGGATATTTAATTATGGCAGTATGCCACGTATGTCTAAAACATTTACAATATTTTGTTGTACATAAAAAATAAACAACCAGCAAATTCATTCAGTTCTACAGAAAATTAACTACAAAGGTCATAACTGAATATCTTTTTTGGAAGCCAGTACCGTGTTTCATTATTCTCTCTATTTCTGGACTGTTCGATAGTGCAGGAAAAAGTGTCGTGCAGGAAACTTAATGCTCCATGGTCTGTAAGGCCAGATCCTGGAACAGGTGGGGTCCTGTAGATTATTAATAACAATTTCGCCACTGATCTAGTTTTGTAAGAAAGATCCATAGTTGTCTATCACAGCTTCCACTTTTTTCTGAGGATTTATTACAGCGGAGAACACCAGGAGTAACCCTAACGAGAATATTAAATTCATATATTTTTTGTTTTCTTTTGAGTTTTAAGATATTTGAAATGTACGTTGAATAATACAGAAAGATTGCCTTGCTTATGCTGCCAATTGCAATATTTAAAATTTTAAAGATAGACATACGAATTTTGGATTAGTGTTACTCGCCTTTTAAATTGATGTTTCTGTTCTTTGTCAGCTATGGATGGTCATTTTAAGATTTTCTTTTTATATTTTAACTCAAGGTTCAAAAGTCTATTCGTATTACTGAACAGAATATGTTCAAAGTTGGCAAAGGTAGAAGATCGTAACCCCATCTGTTGGCTAACAATTTAGTTTCAGAGAATAGAGGCACCAATGATTCATCACATTCATTTTCTTCTTTTAAATGTTACTGATATATTTCCGTCACGTTGATTATCCATCCATTACAACATTTTGCTCAGCACTAAACCTTTAAATGTAAATTAACAATGAATATTAAATGCTATTAGAACTGAATAATATAGTCTGTGACTATTAAAATACCAAAAACTCCTGCACATCTGTGCATATAAACTGAACACACGCACATTTAGATTTGAAATGATTTCTAAAACAAATGAAAATTATAAACAAGGTATATATTTCTTACAAGCAACATTTTCATGTAACTCATATTACTTTATATATTTATATTGTAGATTACCTAGTAGAAAACGTAATTTTTTGAAAGGTTCATACCTTTACATCGTATATATATATCAGTACACAATACGCAAGGTAAGTAGTTATAGGTGTAACAGTTTATGTAGTGCATAATACGAACTTCATATTCAGTCCGTTATTTGAAATTTAAGTGGTTTCAAAGTATATTATCCAAATCCATGGAGACATTACAAACTTCCTGATTCCAAATATTTAGTTTTTCCAACAAAACAGCAATGTATAAACATAGCATAGTATAGTAATTAAATCATACATAGTAATTAAACCAATTTTGGAGCTGCTGCATGTCATTAATGTTTAATTCACCGTGTCTAATCATACTCCACCTGACGACCTTGTGCCTCGAAATTACCACTGTAGTGTTGTTTCCACTGCAGAAGACTGCCGTAAGGCCTCAATTTAAAACACAACCCTCCTGTCTGCGACTTTCCATAATCCATCTCGTGTGAAAGGACACAGAGAAATCTATAGGCGTTACATCTAGCAACTTAACCGGTATGTCTCCACAATATAACAGTTATTGCTCTTTCAATTTGACAATATAATATGAATAAAAAGTAAAGCTACATTAAACCTACAAATTATATTGTCTTACCAGTCTTTACTTTAAGTCCGATTATCAAATGATTTCTATAATAAAAATACCCTCTATGCACTTATTACAGTTTAAACCACAACAGCTTTCACACATTTATTTTACTTAAATAAATAGTGTCTCAGCCACCACTGTGTTTGTCACACTTCAGCTGCCTGATGCTTGAAAAGCTTGGTTTACACGGTGTATAGTGGATATCGTGTTGCTATTCGTTCTTCTTTGCTTTGAAATATCCTGAATTCCTATATTATATGTAAACTATTTTAGGTAGGCAACCATTGAACTGGTATACTTGGAAACAAGTCGTGTACAAACGGCCTGTAATGTTTTTCCAGACAGAGATTCTTTTGGATTACGTTGCGCAGTTAGATACAGAGATGATTCTTACCAATTACCTTTATGTTTGTGGATTATAACTTGTTAAAAGATGCCCTACTTTGCCACAGAGGAATTAACATTTTTAATGCTCTAACCCTTCGATCCAAGTGTATCAATACTTTTATCAGACAAATAGATTACATATCCTTTCAAGTCAGCTGTCATGTGACCTGTTGATTTCCATAATGAAAATCGTTTATATATAAAGAACTGAGCCTTGTAGTTACAACGTTACAAAATTACTGAACCCTGTAGTTACAACGTTACAAAATTACTTGGAAAAAACAACAGCAACGACAGATTAATTGAAACTTGATACAACTGAAAATAACTACAGAACAGTTTTCACATTAAAAGAGTGCGTCTATTTAATTCGGGCCTAGCATAGCCAAATGTGTTAAAGCATTCAACTCATAATTCGAGAGGCGCGGGTTCGAATCCCGGTCGCACGAAAAATGCTCGCCCTTTCAGCCGTGAGGGCGTTATAATATGATGGTCAATCCCACTTTTCGTTGGTAAAATAGTAGCCCAAGAGTTGGCGGTGGGTGGTGATGACTAGCTGCCTTCCCTCTAGTCTTACACTGCTAAATTAGGAACGGCTACTGCAAATAGCCCTCGAATAGCTTTCCGCGAAATTGAAAAACAAACAAACAAATTATTTAACTTGTGATGAACACTTTCTGGAATACTATATATGAAAAAACTGAAAATGTGCTTCAGTTTAGTGTAAATTGTTCCTTACGTAAATGAAATCGATGTGAAAAAAATATGTTTACAACAACACATTAAAAATGGTTTTATAAACAAATTTAACATGAAACATAATTGCAAAAACTGCTTCTAGACAAAGGTGAGATGTTTATGAATATCTTTAGTATAATTGATCAGGATATGTATCGGTTAGTAGTCACTTCCTAGATTCTTGTGAAGAAGTTTCTGAATGACTAGCCTGCAGAACTTGATACTTCTAGCAATAGTTTCACACAAACTTCGGAGCAAAACTCAAGCTGGAGAGGAGGTTGAAGTGTAAGGATACGGTTGAGGTATATTTTTAGGCTGCTCTACAAAATTGCGCTATCATGTTTTCACCATGCATGTAATTATAAACGTTAATGGATGGTTTCTGTGATTTGGCCTTGTAATTGAGGGGGCAGAAAGACACCTCCTCCCTTATTTTGAAATCAGTGGGGGCGACTTGTCCCAAAGCCCTTCAGGCTTCTTTGTCTACGTTTTATTCATATTGAAATGCAATTTAGGTATTGTTTTATTACATTATCAGGTGAATGTGCTGATCTCTATCAGGTGGGTGTGTTGATCTCTATCAGGTGAATGTGCTGATCTCCCTTGCTGATTTTATTCACTAGACTTTCTCGTAAAAAATATCGACAAATTTTCTGTACTCGTAAACGTTTTCATGGTAACGATGCATCTTCGAATTATATGAAATGCTCGTGAACCTAATAATGTGTACATTACATTAGCATAACGCAAACTGTTCTCATGAATTTGAATAACACTCTTTATATAAGGTTATTTTAAAATTATAAATAATTATATATTTCCTAAAATGTGTGTATTAATATTAAAAAGGAATTATTCAAAACTCTCCCTTTTTTTTCTTGATAACGAGAAATCCACTTAAAATAAAAATGCATCTCGGAACGGCTGGTATGGATATTAGCACTTTTATTGATAAGGAGAGAACAACGTTTCGACCTTCCTAGGTCATCCTCAGGTTAAGAAAGAGAGTGTTTGAATGTTACCGTTGACGGACACACGTCTAGTATAAACGGGTTTTGGATTGTAAGAGATGTTGCAGGTGTATGTTAGGTTATTAATTAGTATAGGTATAAAGGTGTTCCTTTATTTTGGTTTTAGTTGCTGTATAAGTAAGGCTTCTTTGATTTTGCGTTTGTTTATATTTATTTCCATACTTAATATCTGGGTGTTTTCTATGGTGATTTTGTGATTATTTGATTTGCAGTGTTCGAAAACGTCTGAAGGTGTTTTTTGTGTTCTTTGAATTTAGTTTCCATTTTTCTGCTCGTTTCTTCAATATAAAAGTCGTGGCAGTTGATGCATTGTATTTTATAAATAATGTTAGTGTTGTGTTTGTCAGTGTAGTTTTTACACAGTATGGACTTTAGTTTTGTACCTGGTTTTTGAATAAATTTGGTGTTTGTTGGAATGTTGTGTTTTGTTATAAGTTTTTTTCTAAATGTTGGTTATTTTTTTCGATGATATCGGGAAAATATGGTTTGTTTATTTGTTTGTTTTGGAATTTCGCACAAAGCTACTCGAGGGCTATCTGCGCTAGCCGTCCCTAATTTAGCAGTGTAAGATTAGAGGGAAGGCAGCTAGTCATCACCACCCACCGCCAACTCTTGGGCTACTCTTTTACCAACGAAAAGTGGGATTGACCGTCACATTATACACCCCCACGGCTGGGAGGGCGAGCATGTTTAGCGCGACGCGAGCGCGAACCCGCGACCCTCGGATTACGAGCGCACGCTTTAACGCGCTCGGCCATGCCAGGCTAAGGAAAATATGGTATGCAGCAGTATAAGGTTTTGCAATTTGATGTATCTTGGGATTTTTTGTTGTTGGTTTAGGTGCGTGTGTATAATTTTTTTTCAAGGTTTTTTGGGGGAATTTTGTTGATGTTGATGAAGTGTTCTTCTATTTTGTTGATTTCATCCTTACTTTTATCGGGTGAGCATAGTTTTGTGACTGTGTTTATTTGTTTTCTTAATATGTTGAGTTTTTGTTTTGTTTCATATGCTGAGTCCCAGGGAATGTATAATCCACTATGGGTGATTTTTCTGTGGATTTTTGTTTTTAATTGTGTATCAGTTCTAGTGATTTTCAGGTTAAGAAATGCAACCTGGTTGGTGTTTTCCTGTTCGCAGGTAAACTTAATGTTGGGGTGTATCGAGTTAACTGATTCTGTAGTGTGTATTCTATAGATGTGAATCCAGCAATTGTATCATCAACGTACCAGTATAGTGGTGGGTGTAAGGCTGAATTGATCGCTTGTGATTCAAAGTGCATCATAAAAATGTTGTCTAGAGCTGGTGACACGGGATTACCCATATTTAGGCCATTTATTTCCAGATAGTTTTGGCTATTGAACATAAAGTTAGTTTTGGTGGTAGTGAATTCCATTAGGGTTGCTAATTGGTTGCTGGGGATGTGTATCAATGGGTTGGGGTCTTGGATATAAAGCTCTAAAGCTATCTTGCAGGCTTCAAGTGTTGGGACTTCTGCGAAGAGGGAAATTACATCAAAATTGGCAATTAAGGCTTCATGATTTAGTTGTTAAGAATATATTTAAAATTAAAAGAGTTTTTAAAAAAGGAACCGGTTGATGTTACATATTTTTAAAATGCCCACGCTATATAAGGTTGTAGTTAAATAATTCATAGATCGACATTATGGGTCGTAGTGGACAATCAGGTTTGTGAGGTTTCGGGGTGCTGTATAGTTGTGGTGTGCGTGAGTCGGCCTTTCGTAAATAAGAATAAATGTTTTCTGAGATTGTGTTGTTTTTCATTTGTAGCAGTATTTTGTTTAACTGGTTTTCATATGTTATTGTTGGATTTGTGTTTAGTAGTTTAAATTTTTTGTTATCTGACAAGCTGTTCATTTTTTTAATATATTCATTTGTGTTTATCATAACTATAGCATTGCCTTCATTTGCTTCTAGAATTTTGATATTGTTGTCTTGTTTTAAGCTGTTTATAGAATTTATATTTTTTGCGTGAGGTTGTTTTTTAGATTTCTTTATGTGACCGTCAACAATCACATTCAAATTCTCTCTTTCTTAACCTGAAGATGACCTAGGAAGATCGTAATGTTGTTCTCTCCTTATCAATAAAAGTGTTAATACCCATAACTGTCGTTCTGAGATGCATCTCTCTTTTTATTTTCTATGTGTTTATAGATTAATATTATAGTAGTAAATGTTTTGCGATTTTATGTAGTTCTTCGGTTGCATGTTGATGTACTTCAGAAATCGAAATTCTCAAATTAACTATATTCGATGATAAAATATCAAACTGCCATATACAATCTCCGTCACATACTCGACCTTTCAGCCGTAATGGCATAATAATGTGATGGTCAATACCTCTATCCGTTGGTGAAAGAGTAGCCAAAGAGTTGGTGGTAAGGAGGAGAATTAGATGTCTTCCTTCTGTTCTTACACTGCTGAATTAGGAACGACCAGTGCAGATAGCTCTCGAGTAGCTTGGCGCGAAATTCAAAACAAACTGAATCAAATATATACAAATATTTTATTTAAAAAAAGTTTTGTTAATCCATTAAGACAAGTCCTTATATTTCGTTGGTTATAAAACTAACAAATACTTTGTTTCAAAGAGAAAATTTAAAAATTAAAGAGAAAATAACATATGTGTGTATATATATTCATATAAACGGTGTGAATTTATAAAAAAAACCTTGCTCTTCTGAAAGTTCGATAGTTTGTCAGTAGATGGTGTGATAATCACTCATAATGTACTTTCACGTCTTTTGTGTGTTTTCAGATAAGTGGACAATGCTTCAGCCTTGGATAACTCTGATCTTTTAAAGTATTTGTTAAAGTGAATTAAAAAACGATTATTTCATTCGCGTTCCATGATTCACAAGATTAGAATGAATCAAAATAAACTAACAAAATCCTTTATCCTAATCCAAACTTGTGTATGTTTAATGAATTTTGCGCAAAGCTACTGGAGGGTTATTTTCGCTATTTGTCCTCATTTAGCAGCGTAAGACCAGAAGAAAGACAGCAAGTCGTCGTCACCCATCATCAACTCTTGGGCTATTCTTTTACCAATGAATAGTGAGCTTGACCGTCACATTATAATGCCCTCAGAACTGAAAGGGCTAGTATATTTGATGAGACGGGGATACGAACGCCTTAACTCACCTGGCCATATCGGGCCTCCTACACTTGTGAGTTTTGGTGTGTGAGGAGTCATCAATTCATTTAGTCAACGAAGATGTAGGTTGAGATTGTATGATGTAGTTCTTTAATTTGATAGGTAACATCGGAAAAATTACAATATTAATACTCCAATTTTTTTATGCTTAACATTTAGGATAAAAGCTATGTAAATTGTAGAATTTCACGTTGCTCATTTTTAGAATCAAAATCATAAGTGTTTACAAATAACATTAGGGTTTTTTGTTTTTCTCTCACACTATTGGCAGTCGGCAAGTCCTTTTGTAGAATAACAACACTCATCAGTTACATTAGGCGATGAAATTTAAACATTACTCCGAAACATTGTATATATATATATTTACGTACACTAATACACGTACACATATATTGACATTTTTATCCAACATAAAACTAAAAGTTATGGTTTAGACGTTGATAGCTGGCTAACAATCAGAAATTATATGCTCAACACTTTTGACAAAATGCATAATTTCTAATCTAAATTGATTGTTTATTAGAAAGTGATATTGGTGAAATATGATACTGAATCAGTAAGATACAAAAATATATTTGTTTGTTGTTAAGCACATAACACAATAGACTTGTCTTTGTGTTCTTCCCACCGCTGTATCGAAACTGTATTTTTAGCGTTTTAAGCCCTTTTTTATATTTCTTGCGAATCCATTAGAGGACGTGATACAAGAAAGTTTCTTTGTTTGTTTTTTTGGAATTTCGCACACGAGGGCTATCTGTGCTAGTCGTCCCTAATTTAGCAGTGTAAGAGGAAGTCAGTTAGTTATCACCACCCACCGCCAACTCTTGGGCTACTCTTTTACCAACGAAAAGTGGGATTGGCCGTGACATTCTAACGCCCAACGGCTGGGAGGGCGAGTAAGTTTGGCGCGACGCGGTGGAGAGCCCGCGACTATTACATTACGAATCGCACGCCTTAACGCGCTTGGCTATGCCGGGCCGATACAAGAAAGACAACTGTCATATGTAATTAATATTAGAAAGATGCAAACTATGACCCTCAAAATAAGAAATGAATAACCATAATTTAAGTTACGTTATAACCAAGTCAAGAAGCTACATTTCTTATGCAACACGTCATTCTTTAACAAAAGGAATAATTTTGTATTTCAACACTACTGCTATTTATACCACAACATATTCTCACAAAATAGTTTACTTAACACACATTATCTCACTGTGAAAATAAAGAATAATTTAAAAACAAATTAACTTAGCATGCAGTTGCTCTGCTATTTCATTTTTTTCTAGCAAAATCAAATATCATTGCAAATTTTAACTCAGTAGTTGTTGCAATTATTGTGTATTTTGTTATAGTTTATTACATAGTTACCACAGCGAGTTAGACATTTTTTTTTCTGTTCAAGCTCTGACAAAATGGTTTATCTTTACAAAAGGTGGAAATTATGACTCAAAGAAATGCTCTGAATATTCATATTTTCGTTTATCATAAATGTCTCATGTGGAATACAATTAAAATGCGACTTGAATTTGACAAACATCTATTATGTTTATATTTATATTATAATTTGATAATGAACATCAATTATGTTTATATTTATATTATAATTTGATAATGAACATCAATTATGTTCTTGTATTCTTTTAAAAATTCCAGCATAAGTTATCAATATTTTCTACAATGAATTGTGGCAATTTTCACTATTAAGTCATCCATTTTTGTTAGTACTCTTTTTACAGTGTTAAAATGCTTGGTCGACCCCCGCTAGTACAGCGTTATGTCTCTGGATTTACAACGCTAACACCAGGGGTTCGATTCCTCGTGGTGGGCTGAGCAGATAGCCCGATGTGACTTTTCTACAAGAATAACACACACAATAACACAGGTTAAAATGCTCGACGCGGTAAGTTCAAGGCATCCAAACACTGCCATTTGAAGTGAAGTGCTTCATGACACTTTGAGTATATTTTATAAAAGCATTCAAATGAAAACAGAATAATGATTTTAAAGCGTTGTGGAATTTAATTAATATATGATTATTTAATTAGTAATACTTAAGTGACCATTCGGACTACTGACTATTATAACGAAAATGTATATTAATTACGTATCGAATTTATTTTTGTGTACTTTCATGAACAAAAACGCAAAATAATAAATCGATCTCTGCTAACGATTGGCTCAATTAATAATTACGAAAGATATCAGATTGTTTGTTTTGGAATTTCGCACAAAGCTACTCGAGGACTATCTGTGCTAGCCGTCCCTAATTTAGCAGTGTAAGACTAGAAGGAAGCCAGCTAGTCATCACCACTCACCTCCAACTCTTGAGCTACACTTTTACCAACGAATAGTGGGATTCACCGTCACATTACACGCCCCCACGGCTTGGAGGGCGAGTATGTTTAGCGCGTCGCGGGCGCGAACCCGCAACCCTCGAATTCTGAGTCGCACGCCTTACGCGCTTAGTCATGCCGGGCCTAAGAAAGATATTAGCTTTCATCATTTGAATACTAGAATAAAACGTACAATGCTTGTAACTACAACAGATGCTGTTCCTGGAATGTGATATTTGATGATATATCTTAATATTTTTATTGTGAAAATATGAAACCAATTATATATGTTTGAAGTGTGCGTTAATAAACACAAGTCTCCAATCATTCTTAAAATATATGAATTACTATTTATTTAGGTAAATGTAAATTTTCAAACGTATTATTCACAGTAGCAGTTTATATATATATATATATATATATGTGTGTGTGTGTGTGAGTGTGTGTGCGTGTGTGTGTTTCATTTAATAATATATTAAATCCGTAAAAATCGCTGAGTGATTAGCGGTTCTGGACATTGAATCTGAGGGTTTAGAGTTCACGTCCCGTTGCCATAAAGGAGCGGCCTGTACTTTAAGACAGTGAATTTTAAATTCCACTATTCGGTCAGAAAACACTAGTTCAAGAGGCCAGATACTGTTGATTAGCTTTATTTCGTCGAGTATATTAGTACAAAACTAGGGACATCTTCTTAGGGACACGTAGTTAGTTTTGTGTGAACTTTAAGAGAAATTAAAAGGAATTTGAGTGGTCTGATAATTCATAATTGAGAATACAGAATTAAGAATACAGTAATGTTATTTCTCAAGTTTTCTAGTTATGAGTCTGAAAGAATTACCTCAAAAACACGACACAGTGATATTAGTGGACGTAAAACATAATTAGCATGAGATTAGCTTAAAGTGTTTAACACATACCACACGATCCAGCCTGGTATCTTCATGCGTATAAAAAGAGGTGGGATATTCCAACAAGACTTGAGATGTTTTGATTGGATAATAAAAAGACGCCTGGCACTATCATCGAGATTTAAGTCGCTAGACCAGACCTTTGACCTGAGCCCAGACCATGAGAGCCAACATGTGGAAGTTAATTTATAAATATAAATTAACACAATCTAGGAACGAAATGTGCTTGATAAACGTGGATGTGATGATTTAAGTGTAGCGATTAATATAAACCGTGGGTCCAGGTCGGATGAGAAAATAACTTACTTCAAGATATCCCAATCGATTTGACATACCAACTGAATTGGAGATTGGTCATTTGATTATTATTGCATTGACAGCGCAACAAACAAACAAAAAACGGACACAATGGTATCGATATCTTCAAAATGGAGGATTGGAATCATATACTGAAATCTTTAGTTTAAATACTTTGTGAAACTAATGCCACAATAAAGCCCAAGGATGTAGTGATAAAGTTGAAGCAGATACACAGTGTATTACAAGATGATGTCAATAAGGATTCTCATATTAAAAACGATATTTCTGCATTGAAAGGTAGGTACACAAATGATATAATGTCTACTGTAATACCACCAAAGTGTAATCCATACAGATTTCATCGTGTTATATTTTCTTTATTATTTTTTTTCATTTTATAAGTTATGCTGAACTTCATTTATTGAGATCTAGGAAAATCACCCTAAATCACTGGTTTCCGAAATGGCCACGATGTTGACCAACTTGGGATCAGTACTAAAAGATTGATTTAGTAGTGAGTCAAATTGTATGACAGATGTTCAAAATATTGATTTTTGATGACTCATCTCTGTGGAGGCCTTTTGCTAGTGAGTTGTCAAGAGCAAAGATGCACAGTGGAATACCAGTGGAATCTACTGATCTTAGTTTTTATATGATAGCAATAACTACCGTATTTCGATAAACAATACAACCAGGGTATCCATAGAATTATTTTATTCAATTGTTTCGTTCAAAGTATTATCACTGTAACGTGTCATCATCATAATGTGTACAGCAATTATTTTTTGCTTTGTGTTTAAATACAAAGCTGCACAAAGGGCTAACTGTGCGTTGTCCACCAAGGTTATCGAAACCCTGTTTCTAGCGGTATAGGTTTACAGACACACCGCTTTGCTACTAGAATGACTACGTATAGCAATTATCACAAATAAACAATATCACGAAGCTGTTTTATCTCTAGTTCATGTAATGCGCTCAATAACTTAATCTATAAATACCAATAAACTGATGCACAGAAACAGAGTCACGAAATTGGGTTACCTGTAGTTAGTGTTTTCAGTAATTAATTTAAACCCTAGATGTTAATAACTTGCAGTACAAAAACAGAATAACAAACCTGGATTACTGTAGATCATGCACGATTAGAAAACAGCAATCTATGGTTGTTATTGATCACAAAATACTGTCCAAGGATTGGAGATCGATAACCCATGCTTACTATTGATTCAAAAACAGAAAGTTGGGAATAAGAGCAGCAAGCTATGGTAACTATTTATAATAAGAAAAAGAGAGTTAGGATTAGAGATCAGCAACTTATGACGAATATTGACCATGACAGAAAACTGGGATCAAGAGCATCAACGTATGCAACTATTGATCCAAAAACAGAAAGTTCAGAAAATAACCAGAAACTGAAGTCGTAGATTCTTAATCACATCTTGTTTATCTCAGAATAACCATGGAGTATCTTTGTCATTACCATGGAACATAGAATTCACAAATCTTATGAAAAAACAGAAACTGATTGAAATGTAATTCAGTCCAAGGTTTATCAGGTAAGTTGTTTATTTCAATAATTTTTAAAACCTGATGGAAGGATTGCTAATAACAAAAGACTAAGCTGCAACAAGTAAACCAGATACCGGGATATGTAACTTAAAAATAACACTGTTATATATGAAGCATCAGAGGGCGGTAATAAACTCTATATAATAATGGAAATGGAGCATGTAGCAGTTGCTACGATTAAAATATGTGTTCAGTTTCAAATATCTCTTCAGCTACTCTTTTGCCAAAGAACAAAGAATAGTTAGATTGACGATTGCATTATAACACCTCCTCGGCTGAAAGGGCAGGCATGTTTGGTGTGACGGGGATTCGAACTCGAGACACTCATATTACTAGTCAAGCTTCCTAACCACCTGGTCACGTCGGGCTCCGTCTGGAGCACTGATTAACCATTAAACGTTGTTGTTTCAGCCCTTTAGAACATATTTTTTTTCAAGTACAGGAATAATACAATTTATTTGTTGACAATATAGAAACGTTTGAATTCATTATTATTTGATCATCATGGAAATATTTTTCAGTAAAGAGTTATCAAACGCTATTTGTTAGTTATTATACATCAACATGTTTCATACTATCCTTCTACAAAGGCATGGTCAGATGGGTTAAGGTGTGCGACTCGTAAATTGAAGATCATAGGTTCGAATCCTTGTTGCACCAAATATGCTCGCCCTTTCAGCCGTGGAGGCGTTATAATATTACGGCCAATTCCACTATTCATTGGTAAAAGAATAGCCCAAGAGTTGGCGGTGGGTTGTGATGACTAGCTGTCTTCCCTCTAGTCTTACACTGTTAAATTAGGGACAGATAGCTCAGGAGTAATTTTGCGCGAAATTCAAAAACAAACAAACAAATCCTTCTTGTTCAGTTTTTTTCAGGGTATTTGTGTATTTAATATGTTGATAATCCAGTACCACTGCGTTGATCAGAATGATAAAATTACGTGACTTCCAACTTCAAGGAACAGTGTACATATTAACGTCTTACATTAATTTAAATAAAGGATTTTACTCTATTAAATAATAAATATCTGAACCTTATAACACAAATGCAAGCTTTAGTATATTTTACCGTTATGATATTCTGGGTTCGAAAGTCAGAGTGTTAAGGAATATTTACGGTTAATTAATATTGGCATTGATAACCTTTAATGATAAAGATTTATTTTTAATATTTTCTGGATTGGATAATCACAATATTGAAGAAATGTTAATGTGAATAAATTTTGGTCATAACAATCCTAAAGTCGGTTGTTGTTTGTTAAGCACAAGGCTATACAAAGTGCTACCTGTGCTCTGCCTATCACGGGTATCGAAGCCCAATTTCTAACAGTATAAGTCCGCAGTTAATATCGCTGTGCCACTGAGGTCCTAAAATCGGATAATATTAAAGGTTATAAATTATTCTTGTTACAATAACAAGACGTCGGAATTAATATTAATGTAAATTTATATTGGTTTAAAATTTGAGATAGTTTTAGGGTTAACCATTCTTGATTTCGATAACGAACCAAATCATTTCGGAAACGAAGACAAAGTTAGGTTAACAAATTATATTTAAACAGCAGGATTTTATTTTTATATATATTAATTCAATGCAGCATTCATTCCTGGTTTGTGCAAGCTTCGATGATACAAAATGAAGCAAACAATATGGAAGTTATTAAATAAGCATTTTTAGTTTTCTAATAAGCCACAACAGTGTTCTTTCTGAAATATTATGCTAAATACATGACGTTCTGAGTCACGTTTTATTGAAGCACACAAAGACTTTAAAGATTTCTATTTCAACTTTTCTTTTCATCGTGAACTCGAAAGCAAAAATAAAGCAAGTTAAATGTTTTCATTTCATGTTCCTTGAATTTTAATTTCCTACCAGATGCTGCGTTTCACTGCTATTAGAACTCGTGCATATTTAATGAAAACTTATTTGCATGAATTTTGAATAAATGTTTCCTTAAGCAGCAGATGTATATAATTAGATCACACTGTTAACCCACGGACATAGCTCTCCAGCACGATGTAACCTGATAGATAGAAAGCAAGAAACTCCACAAAAAAATGTCTGTATATAAAATAAATATGCGATTTTAACCCTGGATGAAATAATGCTCACTTGAATGTACTTTCTGCTTGTTATTTGGTTTTCTTTGGTCGATTTCCAAAACGATCAATAACGAAACCGTGACGTTATTATGTATTCTTTGTTGTAAACAAAGAATCAAAGATCGCGTTTCAGGAGTATTGAAAAATGATTTCACCTTTCACCTAAGATTTTGTTGGAGTGAATAATACTGACAAATGTTACCTGGTATCTTAGTCAAAATGCTGAACATTGAGAAATAGTTGGATTTGTGGTCCGAGATCTTATGAGAATGATGACTATTGAGCAATGATTGGATCTATCAACTATGAAAATGATTGAATCTTTCACTCAAAATCATTATCGGAATGATGAATATTGAGAAATTGTTGATCTGTTACTCTATATCTCTGTCGTAGTGACGAATACTGAGAAATAATTGGATATGTCGCCCAAGGTCTTTGTTATAGCAGATAAACAGAACTGCGACAGGAAAAAGTATTTGGACCTCAATAATGACAAAGGATGTATAAAATTTTATTTTTTCCACATTTTTTCTCTATAATAAGATGAATATACAAATGAAGTAAAACCCTATAACCTGAGCGCTTTCGAAATATCCATTTTTATCAAGACCTCTTGGTCTTACGTGTTTTTAGAACGTCATGAATAAGACGAATGTAGTTATTATTAAAAACATAACTGTTGTTTTTCCTCCACAGCCATCTTAATTGGTTCTTCGTGACTAGCAATTAGAAAGTGTAAAGCAGAGCAACAGCAAATAGGATCTCTCTTATAAAAAATATTTACTTAATAGATCTTAACAAAACCGTAAATTATAGGTATCAGTTTTAGCTGGCTAATTTGTTCAGGGTTACAATAAAATAAGTGAGAAATCATCAATGAGAAATCAAGCATTTGGAAAAAGTTCATACATTCAGAGCTTATTTTTAACTGGAAATTTCATATCTGATAATAAAAGTTTGTTTATTTGTTTGTTTTGAATTTTGCGCAAACCTACTAGAGGGCTATCTGTACTAGCCGTCCCTGATTTAACAGTGTAAGACTAAAGGGAAGGCAGCTAGTAATCACCATCCATAGTCAACTGTTGGGCTACTCTTTTACCAACGAATAGTAGGATTGACATTATAACGTCCCCACGGCTGAAAGGACGAGCATGCTTGGTGTGTCAAGGATTCGAACTCGCGACTCTCGTATTGGGAGTCAAGCACCTTAACCCTGGCAATGTTGGGCCCAAAAGATAAGAAAAATTAAAGAAGACCAGTAGAAAAAAAAAGGAAACTGATAAAGAAAGAGGTTCAAATTACTGGCGGGAAACAAAACATATTAACTTTATTTTCAAGATAAAACACGAAAAGTAATTGCATGTTCAGCCAAACGAAACGTTTTCTTGCTGGTTACTTTCAAGCTGATGATCCTATCTTGCCTGAGAGAACAAAATAAAATAATTCTGGTTTCGACAAAGTGAAATATTGAATTTGATAAAGAGTTTATCATTAGGTTCAAATTAGAACTTGGAAACTGTTGAAAATTAAGGTATTCTTAATTTTTTTTTAACTAATATCTACACTAATATCAACATCATTCAAACTTAATGTGAGTCATGAATAACAAATAAAAGTGGTATTCTGTACAGTGTTCGCAATACTTTAAAAGTTCAGTTTTATTTTTCACAATTTTTTAAATAATCTTTTATGATTTTTGTTCATGTTTAAATTGGAGGCTTTTTAATTCCCTCCGTGAACTGATTTTACCCGACGTGGCTTTGGAATAAGAAAACACATATATAACACATACGCATTTTATTGTGACAGCCAATCTCACTGTTCGATGGGGAAAATGTGTTTGTTTGTTTTCTTCTAGCAGAACCACATCAGGATATCTACTGAGTCTACCGAGGGGAACCGAGCCCTTGATTTTAGTGTTGTAGATCCGTAGACGATGGTTAAAGAGTAACACAAGAAATGATGGTGGGTGATGGTAACTAGCTTTCTTTTCTTTGTTTGTTACTTCTAACTGAGAAAGGGAAAGTGCAGATAGCTCTCAGTAACTTTGTGTAAAATTCAAAAAAATACATATAAGCATGAATAACTGATACAAATGATTTTTCAGCTCGTATATACTGTGACACCTGTCAGCTTAAAGAAACTTGGCACCAGGTGAAAATCTTGTGATTAGAATGTATGTCAGTTTCTTTGAAATAAAATATTACATCAACCATGAACAACCACAGACCTGTTTCACACTGTATTTTTCATCTTTTTTGTAATGATATACTTCACTCACTAACAATTAACACAAACCAGTTTCACAATGTTTTTCAACTTTGTGTAATATTAAAATTATCTTATCATTAGAAATACGAGTATTCAGTATTAACTGTAATTTTGCTATAAATTAGAATTTTGATTGCTTATATTTTGTATTTTATTGATTTTAAAACAAGCTTTATTTTAATTTTCTCTAGTGTGGTGTACACACCGTTCATAATAATTATAAGTTTGTTTATACATCGATACATTTTTTCAAAATTTAATTTAAGAAAAATTACAAATAGTTTGTGTTTGTTTGTTTGTTTTTGAAATTCGCAAAAAGCTACTCGAAGGCTATCTGTGCTAGCCGTCCCTAATTTAGCAGTGTAAGTCTAGAGGGAAGGCAGCTAGTCATCACCACCCACCGCCAACTCTTGGGCTACTCTTTTACCAACGAATCGTGGGATTGACCATCACATTATAACGCCCCTACGGCTGAAAGGGCGAGCATATTTGGCGCGACGGGTATGCGAACCCGCGACCCTTACATTACGAGTCGAAGACCTTAACACGCTTGACCATGCCGGGCCAGTAGTTTGTGAATCACATCAATATTTGCAACGACTGAATTGTATTTAAGTCTCGATATATTAAGAGACGATATTTTAATGTTTTCTTTTAGATTCAGTTGAACTTATTATCATACTACAATAGTAATTCTGTAAACATTCATTAAAGATAAGTATGTGTCACAGCGTTTTGTCATTTACAAAAACACTTTTTGGAAGACACTTTTATTTATTCGTTACCAAAATTCTTTACTTTCTCAGTCTTTTCTGTACTTAACACAATAAGCGAAGTAAGTAGAACTACAATTCATGAAACGTAGTTTTGATTTCGTTAATATTTATTTATATAACTTGAATTTTATATTTTACCAGATTTCAATTTTTTTTACGAAATGAAATTTTAATCTTTGTTTATAAATTTTTACTTTTTCCTTGAAACTTTAAAACAGAATTAATGAGTTGTAGGTTATGCTCCGTCACCTGTTGGTACAGCGGTAAATCTATGAACATATAACGCTAAAAAATCAGGAGTTCGATCCCTCTCGGTGGACTTTGCAGATAGCCCGATGTGGCTTTGCTATAATAAAGCACACACAAACCCATTAAGTTTCGTTTGACGAATTCACGGCAGTTTAAACCAGGTGGTTGGAGTTCGAGCAAGCACGGTTTTGTTTTACTTCTAAGAAAATTATTGTGGATACCTTAAAGAAAAATAACAAGTATCTTTGGCTTTTACAAGAAAGTAAAATTCTGTTTTACTTGTGTAATTTTACTTCTTTACACTTTTTTACTGCTACTTCAGTACCTATTATATATATTATGACCTAATGACAAAGCCATCTGAAATATATGTTTGTGAAGTATAACATTGTTTATATTAATAATGTTAAGTTATTGTAAGTAATAAGTGTATTTGAAATATAATTAATATTTAGCAGATGATAGAGTTCTCAGTTAATAATGGGCTGGATGTGAGACTAAAGATTCTAGCTAACAATAATCAAAGTCTAGAGCCTGAAATAGATCCAATAGAAAACTAAATTTAAATAAACATATAGTTTTAAGATTATCTTAAAATCAAATACACTTTTGGAAGCGATAGCAATATATGACGTTTGTAGTAATAAATGCTCACGTATCTATCTATTCACCAAATTATAATAGATTTTCAAACACAACAAATAAGAAAAAATTTAAAGATGCTAGATTCTGAAAGGATTCTTTGAAATTGAGTGCTCGAGGCAGAAACTCAATTATTTTAAAGGAAAATTGAAATAAGAAAGAAATCGTAAACAGAGGATTGATAGATAAAATTATTTCAATTACTCATTTACCTGTCATCAGTTACCTATCAACAGTTACCTGTCATCAGTTACTTGTCATGGACAATACTTATTACCTGCACAACAAAGCGCTGAAATAATTTCGTACAAATCAAGCTTAAATACTACGAAATTCATAAACGAATTACAGAAAATGACACCCCTACAAACACTTAGAACACAAAAACACTATTAACGACTACAATTTACAGGATAAATATGGTTGGGCAACTCGAAATTTAAATGAAATAAATTCTATGATTATAGTTTGTTATAAGATATTTTACTAAAAAGTGGAACAGTGAACGAAATTAACGATTGTTTACCAAGTTTACTAGAAGGTGTCTCTTGATGTTTCGTCAACGTTTACAGAAATAGCTGTTGCTTGTTAATCATCAGTAAAAAAAAAGTCTTCTTGAATTGATGGTCTGACAATTGAGTGGTTAATAAAATTTTGGCGGGAGACTGGCAATTTCTGGTGGAGGTGTGTTCCAGAAGTATTAAAAAACAATAATAAAGCTGACACCAAAAACAAAAGATACATTTGACAGATGTAAAAAAAACATGACGACCAATATCACATTGACGTAGGGATATTGAAGTATTCTTTAAGAGCATAACAACCAGAATTAAACTGTTTATTAATTAACTGATTCATGACAGCCATACTTATTGTGTTATAAAGTACCTTTATGTTACATGCATGTTGTGCCTGATATGATATGTTCTGGAAACGAAAATAATAAATGTGTGTATATTATACATTTAGATTTTGTAAAAAGCACTCAAATACATTATTCATGAACATATTAAGATGATACTTAAAAATTTAGTTTTGAAATATTGTAAGGGAAGTTCACGCATCGTATAGAAATACTATATTCTATATAGGTCAGGTGTCTGTTTAGACTTCAGCCATTCACTGTAATAGAGGTGTAACACAAGGAGATCCATCAAGTGGTTTTCTTTTTTATTACCTGTAAAACAATTTCTTTAAAATTTAAGAAAAAAAAGGTAAGTTGTGTGAGAGCACTATTACATTTTATTAATCATAAGATTTTTTTATGCTGATGATGTAAGTTTTTACATTAGAAATAAAACCGACTTTAATGTTACTGAGGACAAAATCAAGGAATTTGAAATGTATTAAAGATCAAAGTTTAATAAAGAGAAATCTTTGGTTTACAGTGTGGTGCTTGGAAAATGCGCATAAACAATAAATTAGGTTATATGGGGTTGAACTGCGGAATAAAAGTATTTGAAGTGCATTTGAAAAATTCTTCACTATACGTGAAATAAAATTCCATGGAACACGTCCACTTAAAATATGTATTGATTTGGATTACCGCATTCCGAAACGCAGAAGGTAGAATATCACTAAAGTGTCTCTCTAGTTAATAAAACAAAGTGTTTCCTGCAGGGTTGTTGTTTTTTTGGCCACAGGATACTCTACTGTGTGGCTTGAGTTGTGCAACAATTTGATAAAAAAAAGAGCAAATTTTGTTGTGAATGAACATCATTTTAAATGACCAAAAGGCATACGGAAAGTATGATACAGAAGTTTGTCCGAAGAACGTTATTCAGATATACGGTAGGGAATTATAAATGATGCACTACCTTTTCCTATTAACGTTAAAACGAATAAATGTAGCTGATGATAAATTGTGTCAATAGTGAAACATGAGGATAGGCAATAACTGATATGTGTATTTTAGTTGTGTAGTAGCCGAACTTTTATAAATATAATTTTCTAATTATATTAAAATATTTTAGGAAGATAATATGCATCGTACGATTACTGGTGTTCATACCCGCATAAAAAAGATAATTCCACATCAATTGAGATATTATTTTAAGAAAAACCATGATTTATGGTCATTGGTGTGAGACGCAAGAAACATATTTTACAGCTTAAAACAATTAGAGCCAATAGTATGTAATTTATTTAACAGACCGAAGTTACGCACTATATTAGAATGTATATGGCCTAAACAAAATGGTGAATTTGGTTCATTAAAAATACTGGATTTAAAACATCGATAATTCATTATAGAAAAAACAAACGTATAAAATTATACATTCACACTAATTTTATTATGCCCATTTTATCTTTTTATGTATTATGTATACACACATGTATAGTATATGTATATATATATATATATATCATGATTATTACGTTATATACCGTATAATGGAAATGGTTTCTTTGTTTCAGTAAACGTATCTAAAATTATCCATCCAACGTTTCACAACAATCGGTTTGATATTGGTCATTATGGATAAAAATCGCTATTTTTCATATGTAAATCATTTTAAAAATGTTTAAAGATATTATGAGTATAAAGGTTAGGTATAATAGCGTAATAGATAAATATGTGTTTTTTTCTTGTTGTAACAGCTATTTATTTGGTGTCAAACTTGTAAAACCTGGTTTGACTATTTTAATACGATGTATGAAAGTATTTTCCGCTTCTTTTCAGAAAATATTGACTAAAAAAAAAACTATTTTCTATGTCGATGACGACATTGATTTTCCGGGAAGCACATTGACTGACAAAATACGATTTCTATCCTCTGGCTATTAAAGTTCCGTTGTGTCATGATACACTCTTTCCACATGGCAGACAAGAATCCAATAAACCCTGCAGATAGTTTGGAGCCAATACTTGCAACAGTCGTGATTCTTGTGAAAGTTCTGGCTATTTGCAGAGCACGTTAAGACCTTGTGGTTTTGGAATGTATTTTGAAAAGATAAATCGAACTTTTATAGTTTAAAAAGACATATGGAATTTTATTAGGTAAATTAAAAATCTATCGTAGTAGCAATGCCTCTAGTAAAGAGCAATGTATTTCGAATTTTTGGAGCAACAGATAGATGGATAGATATAGATAGACAGATAAATACATGTATATAAAGAGAAAGACAGCTAAACTTACAGATAGATGCCGTGGAGTAGAGTTTGAAGAAAACGACTTTTGAATTTCGTGCAAAACTACACGAGGGCTATCTGTGTTAGCTGCTAATAATTTAACAGTGTAAGACTAAATGGAAGGTAGCTAGTCATCATTTTACGATGATAACTATAGATACATGAAGTTAGATCAATAAATATAGATACGTATATATAAGTATAGGTAAAACTAGAATGATAAATATAAATGCAGAGACATACGTTGATAGACCGTTATTTAAGAGTTCTCACGTTTTGTAAGAAATATTTAACATGGGATTTATTGGTCTATCACGGTTGTCTCAACTTCTACAATAAACTAAAATTATCAATAAATAAATTTTAAAAATCTTAAATCCTTTCCTTATCATTCATCTACTTATTAAATGTTTCCTTAAACTGACTTAAATTTACTGCTTCTACGACATCTAAAGGCCAACCAATCTGTTAGAAAAATAAAACTGTCTCAGCTGAAAAAGACTTATATTCTGCCAAAATTTATATATGTGTCCTGTAGTTCTACCTATCTTACTGTTAAACATGAGAAAATGATGCACCAACAATATAAATTCCCTGTAAACACCTTTGTCAGATCTTCTCTTCTTTCGTTAGAGAAAACAATTTTAGAGATTTCAGACTTCCCTCATGTGAGAATTTCTTCAAGTCAAGCACCATTCTAGTAAGCCTTTTCTGAACTATTTTCAACAATTCTATGTTTTTCCTAAAGTAAGAAGTTCAAGTCTGAATACAGTATTCCAAATGTGGCATAACCATTGACATATTCAATGAAATAATAATATCTTCAGACTTGTATGTAGTATTTCTGTTTGTCCTACTACAAGCAATAGTACACTGCTTGGTTAGCTTAAGGAACTAATCAACTATTGCACCAAGATCCTTTCTTTCATGACACTGTTTAGGTTATTTTCATCCAAATTATACTTATAATTCAAATTAAGATAATCTACATGCACTATCTTACATTTATAATAAATAAAACCCATTTGCCACTTATTTTCCCAACTGACTAAATGATGTAAATATTTTGGTATGTCGGTAGCATCTTCTTCATAGCTAGCAACACTTAATAATTTAATATAATCTGCAGATTTAAATGATGTATTAAATGTTCCTTTATCTAATTCAGGTAAATTAAAGAGAGGATAGGTTTTAAGACTAAGTCTTGAGGTACCCATTTGTGACATTAATTTAGTTTGACTGAACTCTATTTATAACAATTCTCTGCTTTCTTCCATCAAACCAGTCTTCTATCTAATTTAATAACTTATCCTCTACATCTACAGATATAGCTTTTACAAGCCTTTCATCTAGCATCTTGTCAAATTCTTTTAGAAAATCCAGATGCACCAAATCTACATACACCCTTACTCTCATCTACATAAGTAATAACATTTTCAATGCACGTCAAAGATTTGTAAGGCAAAATTTTTCCTTAGTGAAACAGTATTGGTCATCTGATAAAATTTAAGGTTTTGTTAAATGACTTTGCAAAGCATCTTCTATTAGGCTTTCTAAAACCTTTCCTACAACTCATGCAAGACTAATGGGTCTGTAGTTAGTGGAACAATTTTTATCACCTCCCTTGAAAAGAGGAATTACATTAGCTGATTTCCAGTTACTCTTGTACCTGTCCATTATTCAAGTACTGACAAAAAATAATAGCAAATGGTTCACATATCTCTTTTTTAATTTCCTTGAAAATCGTTGTCAAAATTTCATCTGATCTAGTAGTCTTATCATTCTTTAAACTTCTCAATTTTTCTTAACTAACTCTGAATTAATGGAGTCATCTTATTCGATCTCGTTTCTGTTTATCAACTGTTCAAAGTGTGGAATACTTCTCAAATCTTTGTTAGTAAAAATCAAGACAAAGCAAAATTTAATAACACAGCCATCTCATAATCATCTCGAACGAGCCTTCCTTTATCAACCCTCAAGGATCCAATCTCAATCTTAACTTGTTTACCTTAATTTATTTAAAGAAATCCTTACAGTTAATTTTAACACTTTCAGCTAACTTTTTCTAAATACATCATTTATGATGCCCTAATTTCCTGTTCCACCAACTTTCTTGATCGTCTATAATCTTGTAAATCTCCTATCAAACTATTCAATATAAATTTCTTAATGCTTTTCTTTAATTTTATCTCTAAAACTCTTCATGACTCCACCTTGTTTATTTCTTGGAGCTACTTTATTTTTCTATAAATAATATTTTTATCTTCGATATTTAAAAATATAGATTCACAATTTTTTCACATCTGATAGTTGTCTTCAAATAACGTAGCTGCCCGATTCACAACAGATAATTCTTGTCACATTCTTTCAAAATTTGCTTTTTTTTTAAATTTGTAACCAAAATATCATTATTCCAGATCTCTGTATTCAGCAGAACAGCGCACCTAATAGAGCAATGATCACCCTGTTGTTCTCCAATTTCAGTCATTACAATCATTTCTAAATTTGAAGTTAACAAAAAATCTAAAAGAGCATTGTTTCTTATCGGTTTTAAATAGTAAAGAAATCCACTTTGAACAGTTTTCAAAATCTTTCTTCGTCATGATTTGACTTTGGTTCTTCCCTGTACATACGACTGCAATTAAAATCGCTCATAATTATTTCTTCATTAATAGCTGAAATTTTAATATCATTGCAATGTTTCTCACTAATTTTATCAGTTTTATTGAGTAGTCTGTGACAAATTCTCACGAAAAGGTTTTTACTTTTATATTCACTAATAGACACAGAAATGGATTCATTTGTTTTGCTATTATCTTTAGTGTCCTCCACTTCAATATAATGTAACCCACATTTTACATGTAAAGTCACTCCTCTCCCTCTATTTAATACTCTTTCTCTATTAGATAGTTTGTAACCCTGTATTTAAAAGACATTTCTGTCATCAGAATCATCTACGTTTAACCATGTTTCAGTTATTACTATTATATCAAAATCTTCCATTCCTACTAATTCTCTAAAGTCCTTTATTTTATTTCTTATACTTCTAGCATTACAGTACTAATAATTAAGCTTACTTTTATAGCTACTTCTATACTCATTTTCTATGTTAACTTTTCTGCATTTTTTTCATTTAGATGGCCCTTACCACTGTCTAGTCCTTGTTTATAACTTCTTTTACAGCTAAGTTAACAGACATACCAAGAAGTTCTCTTCTTTCATTGAACTAATCCCGCAAGACCAACTAGCTGATCTGTTCATCTTACAAATTAGCGTAAGCCTAGCATTTAGCCCTTGTGACTTACTTACACTTTTATCCCAAAGGTTAACTTTAGACAGTATTTCATACAAAATGAGTCTATGGCCTTTTTCTTTAAATGTCTTTATTAGCTTTTTGCACTTATTAGTTAGCTCCTCTAACCTAGCTTTCCATACATCGTTATCCCCTACATACATCACAAGAACAGGATCTCTGCTAACATTCTTTATTATATATCATGCTCTGTCAATTATATCTTACATCTGTAACCCTGAGTACTTTTTCTTGTTTCTAGGCAGAAAGTGTTATTTCCCAATTGCTTATACTTAGAGTAAATGGAAAAGACCTATTTTTCTCTTCAAACTTTGCTTTTGTGACCTGGAAGCATAAATGAAAACGTGATGGGAGACTATTTGGGGGGGCTGATACATGAACGTGATTTACATTACAGTTGCAAATCTCGAAAAACCACTCACTTCGAAACATTTTTATATAACTTTAGTATAAATACATGTAAATATTGATTCATATGTTGTTTTATTCACACCTTATGTAAATGAAAATGTGCAAATTTACCCATTTTTACATAGAAAATAGGTTAATGTGTGTGTTTTCATATAGCAAAGCCACATCGGGCTATCTGCTCAGCCCACCGAGGGGAATCGAACCTCTGGTTTTAGAGTTGTAAATCCAGAGACATACCGCTTTACTAGTCGGGGGGAAAATTAGTTAATTTCTAAAATTCATTGTCAAGGTCACAAAGGCCAAATTTGAAGGGAATAATTGCCATTTTCTGTACTTTTATAACATAAGCAATTGAAAAATAACACATACTATCCAAGAACAAACTTTGTGTTACATAGTGTAATCTAATTATTTTTTCCCTACATGCCTTGTTAGGGAATCACCTATAGCTATAACCCCCTTGTCATCCATATCCTTCTCTGATCCTTTTGCTTTTCTTTTCCTCCAACAGTTTTTCGTCTGCATAAGCCAAGCGCTTAAATTTGTTGCTCAGTATGCAGCAATAAGAATGTTTAATGCAATTTAGACATAATTTAAATTTGATAAGGGCGTATGATGTTTCACTTAATCACACAAGCATGTAACACTTTTTTCCTGTGTTTGGCTGATTAAACTTTTCTTTGCTTACTGAGAAATAGGACTAGAAACAGCTTTGACAAAATGTCAATAAAAGGGTTATTACTCTGCTGTATACCCACCACTGCTGTAAAGATGATTACGTATTAAAGTTTAATGTTAACACTGCGTGGTTGATTTATGAGCGTAGGTAGTGAACATGGCTTAAATCCTTATGCAACCACAAGATGTTTCCTGCACTTCAACTTGTGGATGTTATATCGGAGTGACATTCAGTCCATTGGGTGGGTGGTAGGGTCTACTGACATTTTTCGGCCAGAATTCAATGGCTACAGATAAGCTTAAATACTTTTTAATACAAATATGAACCATTAACCTATACAAATGCTTTTCCTCTCTCCAGTTCAAAAACAATATTGTATAATATTATGATGGTAAAAGAGTTTTTATGCGTTAAATATTGTTGTTAAATAGATTATACTGTGAGTGACAAGTTAACCTATGTTTACACATTAATTTACAAACAACTATTTGATCCTTGTCTTCATATATTTCAGTAATTTTTAATCTTTTTTGTACTTAATAATAAAAATAAATAAGCATAAACTTTGTTTTAACAAAGTAAACATTTACCCCTCGTGTAGCTTTGCGCAAAATTAAAAACAAACAATAACTTTAAAATTTGAAGTTCGATTCCCTCTTTGGACACATTGTGCAGCCAAAAAAAGAAGCCAAAAGTAATTTATTTTGTTTAAAACTCACCGTTTACCAACTTATTTAAAGATACTTTACAGAAATTGAATTAGTGACACCACACTTTCAGTTATTAATGTATCATCAAGTTTGTCTAATGTGTTTTGAATTCAAAGTTAAATATATAAAAAATCAATTTTTTTAGAAATTAGTTTCGTTCTCTTTCAAGCTGGTCGGTATGGCTAGAGGGTTAAAGTATTCAACTTGTGGTATGAGGGTCGCCGGTTCGAATCTCCGTTACACCAAACATACTTGAACTTTCAATCATGGGGGCGTTATAATATGACGGCCAATCCCATTATTCGTTGATAAAAGAGTACCCCAAGAGTTGGCAGTGGGTAGTGGTAACTAGCTGCCTTTCCTCTAGTTTTACACTGCAAAATCAGGGACGGATAGTGCAGATAGCTCTAGGGGTAGCTTTGTGCGAAATTCAGAACAAACCAAACCAAATTATTTCAAGCGACGTATACAAATTAAACGTGTTACAGAAAGAACACATGTAAATAGTTAAACATTAATAAATTACATATGAAAGGTAAAATGTAGGGAAAAAATACAAGAGAAATGAACAAACTATTCTTGCTAACAAATTTTGCAATTTTTATATGTAATACCGAGAAAATGATGTCTTGAAAAAAAACTATTATATTTTTCAATAAATAGTGCCAGCTTTAATATGTGAAACAATACAGTTTATCTCAGCAAAATCAAAGAAAATCTTTAGCACTGTGCATTGAATCATTTTGATGCAATGAATTAATATGATGAAAGATCGCAATCCCAAAACGTTTTCCGTGCAGTATTCTCCCTCCTCCCAAAAAAGAAAAATTACTATTTTTTAGAAAATTTGCTTTTATTATTTTTTTCCAATGAGGAATCAATGCTAAAATTAGTAGTTACTGGCATAAACAGCATCATTACACTCGCTGAGAAGTAAGTGAAAAAAATATAAAATTGGGTGTGTGATTGATCATTTCAATGGAAATCTATATATAAAGGAAAGGATAAGACTTTTGAAATGAATTATCACAGTCCTTCATAAAAACACGGAAATGGGTTATCTGGATGCATTTAATTGTATCACAGTTAGTTCCCAATGAAAATACTACAACAATGAAAAGCGTTGAAGTTTATCAGATAATAAAACATTTGTCAAATACTCGTTTTAGAAAGAAAATGATGCAAGCTAAACTAATTTATAAGCTTATCTATATATAAAAAGTTCTCGAAATATCTAATCTGTTTTTGCTGTGTGTATTTACTTGTGTTTTTTTGTGAATAGAAAACGATAAGACTTACATATACGTTACACTCCATTCGATACTGATTCTCTTAATCTTGTACACTTCATCAAAAGATCGTATTACAGGATGGACTCTTAGGACCATAGTCATTATGAAGTCCTCCCCTCCCTTTTGGCGGCTTTACTATTCTTTTGTTCAGCTGTTCGCAATCTTTCTCATGTGCTCATTTTAATGCAGTTCACGAACTCTCAGATTTGTTCCATTATAAATGCGATAATCATTAACGATGCATGAAAAACTTATGTGTTTTTTTTCTTATAACACTCCATAAAGATTAAATTAAATGGTAAAAGTTACCCACAAAGCATTAGATAAAGAATCCCCCAGGTTCGTATTTAAACCCGCATTCGGTGGAGGTTCCAGAAACAGATTACATTTTAGGGTTTTATCTTGACATTGAAATATTAGCTTTCACATAAAGACTACGAAAGACGTTTTTAATTTTTAAAATGAGCATTAGCTTGTCTTCCCGATTATGGTATAAAACAAAAATATTAATTATTTTTGTCAAATATTATTATAATAATACATACTGTGTCCACCGATGGGACTCGAACCATTGATTTTAGCGCTGTAAATCCGAATACTTATTGCTGTCCTTGCAGGAGGGCCTGGCATGGCCAAGCGTGTTAAGGTGTGCAACTCGTCATCTGAGGGTTGCGGATTCGTATCCCCGTTGCACCAAAAATACTAGTTCTTTCAGCCGTGGGAGCGTTATAATGTTACGGTCAATCCCTTTATTCGTTGGTAAAAGAATAGACCAAGAGTTGGCGGTCGGTGGTGATGACTAGCTGTCTTCCCTCTAGTCTTACACTACTAAATTAGGGAAGGCTAGTACAGATAGCCCTCGAATAGCTTTATGTGAAATTCAAAAAACAAAACAAACAAACCTAGCAGGAGACTGGATTTGATGTTAGAAGATTTTTGAAAATATCAAGGAGAATCGTACTTTTAAAGTTTTGCCAGTGATCCGGTAACTTGTTCAAGTTTAAGCATTAGTTATTAAAATCGGTTATTATGAACTCCTTCAAGGAAATCATCAAGGATTATGCATATGAATTTAAACTATATCACGTATTTAAGAAATGTAATATTTCTCGTTTTTATCTGAAACACTTGATTTTTATTATAGTATTAAATATTTTAAAGAACTATAAATTAAAGACAGATGTATTTCTTAATGTCTGTTTGTTTTAGAATTTTAGGTCGAAATTATTCAAAGAGCGATTTGCAAAAAAAAAATACATTAATTTGAATTATTGCATTTAGTTAACTGCATCATCCGCCAATTCTAGGACTACCTGACTGAATAGATGGAGTTTATTCGTCACTCTTATAACACACAAATGATCCAAATTATTGAGCGCATTCTTAGTACAAGGGATATTGAGACGTCAACCATTGGTCCTTAGATTTGCAGTTGGGGCCTGGCATGGCCAAGCGTGTTAAGGCGTGCGATTCGTACTCTGAGGGTTGTGGGTTCACATCCCCGTAGTAGCTTATGATGATGGAACAGTACTGACTTTTTGTCTTCTATGAACTCTTATTTTTATTCACGTTATTGCGACTCATAAAATGATTCTGAATTTTTTGCAAATGCTACCTTTTAGCTCATAGGCCCATTTTTTTACCTATTTGAGATGTAATTATAGCTGCGGCTACTGAGACTTCCCTACAGTGTAGGTACGATTTACGTTCCAATTTGGGATGAGGCTTCGTTAATGAATTTTTATGAGAAAACTCCATACTTATAAATGCACCCCTGCTGATGAAACGGTAAGTCTGGGGATTTAAAATGCTAAAATCAGGGATCCAATTCCCCTCGGTGGACTCAGAAGATAGCCCAATGTGTCTTTGCTATAAGAAAAAAAAACACAACACACATATACATATAGTGTAGTTACCTTCCAACCAACTAGAATATATTTTTTAATTTAAATATTAGGTTAATTGTAACATTATTGCTCCTAACTTGAAAACTATTGTAACACAAACTGAAAGCTGTATAGGATCTTTTAAAAGTATAATACGTTGTAACTACTCATTATTTAAAGGATTCTTATAGATCCCTGAAAGCTGAAACTGGCACGATTATTAAAAATAAAACATACCTGGAGGCCTAAACACGTTTTTGGCTCGACATGGCCAAGCGTTTAAGGCACTCGACTCCTAATTTGAAGGTCGTGGGATTGAATCCCCGTCACATTAGACATGTTCGCCTCTTCAGCCGTGAGAACGTTATTATGTTATAGTCAATCCCACTATTCGTTGCTAAAAAAGTAGCCCAATAAATGGCGTTCGGTGGTGACGACTAGCCGTCCTCCCTCTAGCCTTAGACTGCAAATTTAGGGACGGTTAGCGTAGATAATTCTGGTGTAGCTTTACGCGAAACCAAAACATGTTTTCCTGCTTAGGCAGTTTCAAACTTCCAAACAATATCAACTTGTGTGTGTGTGTATATGTTTTTCGGTATATATTATTCTAAGTGGAAACGAGTTGTTGGTGTTTTTATTTATTTATTGAATTATTGGTTTTAAAATGCTTCAATTCCTCGTATTTTCTAAGATATTCCTAAATATTTACCTTCATATAAAAATAAGTGAGTGGGTGTGTGTTTTCTCATAGCAAAGCCACATCGCGCTATCTGCTGAGCCCAACAAAAATGTGTAATAAATCTTTACAATAAAGTCTGTATATTCTTCATTTTCTCCTTTAATAAATTTTGTCCAAACATTTTCTTCATTAGCTATAACTTATAATCATTTCCGTGGCTTCTTTCTGAAATGACCTTTCTTTGTAATTTAGTGTGTAAAAAATCACTACAACTTCTCATATTTTTGTTATATCCATTCCACATTGCGTGACATGTTATCAACATTTTTATTCGTTGATTATTCTGACTATGATAGATACGTAACAATATGAATTACTGTCATAATCCAACTGTTAAACGAGAATATATAAAGTAACATCTCACTTTATTTTTACTTACTGTGTGAATATCGAAGAGTTTAGCAATGCGTTCACGCTATTAGTTGCTAGCTGGTTTAGAGTACCTATCCATGACTGACTAAAATGTCTATCGATTTTTAAACTTTCAACAGAAAAGCTCTGTCTAGTGATTATAGAGAACATATAAGGTTTTCTTATATGTGTTTTATTTTATGACCACATTCTTTGGGACTAGGGTAAAAATAAGAGGAAGTTATCTTGAACAGTAACTCCATCTACTGTTCACTTGCAGCAACTAGTTAATTTTAAATAGCATTATTGATTGAAGACTTACGTTTTAGCTGAGGTTTTAAATGAAACTGGTAAATAACTTTGTGAGGGAAGTATTTCAATCTGTGAAACGCAATTTCCATACGGCCCGACATGGCCAGGTGGTTAGGGCGCTCGACTCGTAATCTGAGGAATGGCGGGGTTCCAAACTCGTCGCACCAAACATGCTCACTCTTTTGGCCGTGGGGCGTTATAATGTGTAGATCAACCTCACTGTTCGTTGGTAAAAGAGTAGCCCACGAACTGATGGTGGGTGATGATGACTATCTGCCTTCCCTCTTGTCTTACAATGTTAAATTATGGACGGCTAGTGCAGATATCCTTGGTGTATTTTTGCGCGAAATTCAAAAACAAACATATATCTCAGCACGACTGGTATGGGTATTAACACTTTTACTACTAGAAACACAGAGAGCAACGTTTCGAAATTCTTAGGTCATTTTTAGATTAATAAAGAGAGAGTATGTAGCGTGTTTTCTCATAGCAAAGCCACATTAGCTTATCTGCTCCACCGAGGGGAATCGAATCCCTGATTTTGTTGACAAAGAGAGAGTGTGCAACTGACCGTTGTCGAGCACAGTCTTATGGACCAAACTGTAAGCGGGCACGGGATTGTACGGGGCGTCGCAGTAACTTCAAGTAGGTTTTTTGCCATCACGAATTACTTCATCAAAAACAGTTTCCATATTGTTATGAATAAATAATACTTTAATAACGCTTTTATCAGCTTCTGTTTTAATTGATGTAGTATATATTATATTGCCAGTTAAACTTCCTCAACACAGTTGATGTGAGTTATTCAGATGAAACTATGTATTTTTTAATCATAACCTTTTAATACAACTGATGAGAAAAATTCATGATAAAATTGTGTTCTTGAGATCGTAACTATATGTTAAAGTGTAATACACAAACATTTTTTGTTGAAATAAAATAATCATTGACAATATGATAATGTGGATCCCATTTTACAATACTCGCTGATAGCTGAGCAGTAATATTGAGGGGTTATAATGATTTGATTCGAGTTTCGATATAGGCAATGATCAATGTGCAGACAACTCTTGAACAGCTTTGCGCTTAAAAAAATAAGCAAGCATTTAGCACGAATATTTATAAAGAATTATAATTTCCAGCTTTCTTTACACGGAATATAGAAATAAACAGAACAATACTTTCAAATATTGTTATTGTTTTGAATTAAGCACAAAGCTACACAATGGGCTATCTGTGCTCTGCCCACCACGGGTATCGAAACCTGGATTTTAGCGTGTAAGTCCGCAGACATACCGCTGAGCTACTGGGGGGCACTTTCAAATAAAAGAATGTTATAACTGTTACCAGTTTCCATACAAATTAAAATAGTTTATCAGATTAAATAACTTCTGACGACACACGTTTTATTGTAATATTATGACAGCGCCAATGTGCATCATTTTAAATGTAGACAGTCGTGGTGAAGCCTAAATCTCATTACATAAAATATAAAGGCAGTCGTCAGAATAGATTGAAACATGTTAAATGTTAAAACAATATTGTAGCTCAGCTGATGCTGTTTAGTGCAGTTTTAAACATTAACTCGACATATATTAGTTGAATAAAGTTAACAAACTCCGAGCTTCATATTGAAATATTGATAAACATTTTTTGACATCGATTTTGACTTTTAAAAGTGTGAAGTCGAGTTGTAAGGAAAATACGATATACGTATTGATACTAGAGTTTGGATTATTGGTGTCGTATTTCTTACTGTCATGTTATCTACAAGCAAACTAACGGCGAAGCGTAATCTAAAGTACTGGAGGGCAGTGTGGCCTAGCATCTGCTGCCTCACAGATTTTATTTAGTTCGCACATACAATATGAACCACTTATTAAAGTGGAAACTAATGCCTTAAAGAAATAACTATTCAATAACTTTTAATAGGACGTACTAAAATGGGACAGGTAATTTTTTCATTGTTTAAATTCTAATATTCTATGTCATACTCTAACAATTAAATGATGCTGATGATTGTTTGTATTCTTAATCTTGTAGGTGAATCATGAAGCGAATTAGTTGTGGCTACTACATGTGCACATTCTTAAATTTGTAGGTAAACCATGAAGACAACTACTTGTAGCTATTGCATGTGTACACTGTTAAATTTGTAGATAAAACATAAAGACAACTAGACGTTGCTGTTGGCTGTATAGATTCTTAACTTGTAGTTAAAAATAAAGTTAACGAAATCCTTCATATTTATTTATACATTCTTAAACTTGTACGCGAAACAAAAATATAATTGATTACTGCTACTGGCTATACATTTTTAAACTTACTGGTTTAGTGTACTTGATGTAACATTAATAAAGAAATTGAGATGTCTTCTTTTTAGTTCATTGTATTTAAGTAATATTGCTATAGAAACTGAAACGCTTTCTTGTTTAAGTGTAACCCTGCTGAAGATCTTATTATAGAAGGCAACATGAAGGTTTATTATATTAATGCTGAAAATGAAAGTGTTAATAAGAACTAAATCCTCTTCTTTTACATCAAGTAAAGAAAACTACAATAAAAATGTTTGTTTGTTTAATTTCGCTCAAAGCTACACGAAGGCTAGCCGTCCCTGCAATAAAAACAACAACAAGAAAAACACTGAAATGTGGTAAGAGTTAGTGAGAAATATGATAGAGCAGAGAAATGTTCAGGTAAAAAGTTCAGGCAGGTTCTTCCTAAATATGACATTTGTTTATATCAAAACATTCATATTTCACATTAAATAATTAGTTTTGCAAGAAGGAAAGACGAGTTTCAGGAATATCCAATAACATTATTAAGATCCAAGAATAACGAGTAAAAGTTATAATCAAATATATAAACTCTTGACGACCTAATTACAAAGATTATCTCATGACGTGAAACAGAAGTTTCAGAAACACCCCTTCAGTATCCTCAAGAAGTTTACTGCCAAACAGAACTTACTTAGAAACACACAAGCAGGAAATCGATTTACTATTTCATAATTCTTTGAAGATGAGAAAACTTGATGATGAAATTAAAACATAAACAAAAAGCTTTATCCTTTGATTATATCAAATGTCAAGATAAGTTAAGTTTCTTTACATATAACTTTCCAAGTCAAACTTTAAACATCGTTATCTATTTAAACAAAACTTATTTCTCCATTAGTTTTAAACGTATAGTAAAAGACTTTAGTGAAATATTATATAAGCCTGTTACAAACATAATTTGTTTTAAAGCCAATCGTCATACTTATATTTTCACTAGGAGAGCTCCTTAAAACACTTGCGATCTAAAGAATACCTTCATTGCAACAGTACATCTTTAAATGCAGGATGTATAGAGTAATAGAAAGTAATTCTAATTGCAGACACAGAAATGCACAAGTCCACTTATCTTAAATCTAACATTAGTTAAGTCTTTATTAATTACTGCCCTTTATTCGATAAAGATATAAATTAATATTGTAACATTGATACGTCTTCTGCTTCAGTTAAGTAAAGGCTAAACTTTACGTATTTAATACTATTAATAAATAACTTTATTCTACGATATCGCGTTAGACCTCTTTAAACACTTTGATAAGTTTTTAATATCCTGAGGGATGAAATGTCTACTAATGTATGTTTACATATATGTTTTGTTTACATCTGTTGAAATAACAAACTCATGTATGTATATTTAAATAGTAAGGTGTGCATGCACTTTCAGGATAGAAGAATTAATATTACTGAGTATTAATAACAGTTGATCTGGACAAAATACCACAAGATAACAAGTGAGTTTTGACATTCCTTTCCTGCCAAAGAGATTTGAACCATAACCATGTCTAATTCTTTATATTCTTTGTTTTGTTCATCGACGTTATATATTAAAATTGTGACGTGGACACAATCAGTGCATGGGGTTACGCTCCAAAAATATCTCTTGGAATTTTTTAAAGAACAGATCTAGAACATATAGGGACAGTAATTGTTTGTTTTTGGAATTTTCTGCTACGCTACTGGAAGGGTATCTGCGCTAGTCGTCCCTAATCAAGAAGTAGTAGACCAAAGGAAAGACATCTAGCCAACACTAAACACCGCCAGCTCCTAGACTATTCGTTTATCATCAAGAACTGAGATTGGTCATCACATTAACGCTCTTACGTTTGAAGGGATGATTGTATTCGGTGATGGGATTCAAACTCACAGTGAACAGATTGCGAGTGACCTATCCACTTATTTGTGCCAAATATGACAACATTAAAAAGTTCGTCCTATTCCTCTATGTAGAAGAACGTTTCGACCTTCTTCGGTCATCGTCAGGTTCACAAAGAAAGAAAGAGGTAACTGACCGATAGCTGACCACACGTTTAAAGGCATTTGTGTAATTAAGTGTAGAAATGTAGAGGGTGTGCTTAGATGTTGGATATATTTATTAATATAGGTGTAAAGATGTTTCTTTGTATTGGTTTACTTTGGGCTTGAGTTGTTGTACAAGTAAGGCTTTTTTAATTTTGCATTTGTTTATGTTTGTTTCTTTATTTAGTATTTGAGTGTTTTCTCTGGTTATGTAGTGTTTATTTTACTTGCAGTGTTCTAAAACGTGTGAAGGTGACTTTTGTGTTCTTTGAATCTGGTTTCCATTTTTCTACTTGTTTCTCTAATATAGAAGTTGTGGCAGTTATCACGTTGTATTTTATAAATAATGTTGGTGTGGTGTTTGTCAGTGTAGTTTTTACATTGTATAGACCTTAGTTTTGTGCCATTTTTTAAATAAATTTGGTATAAACTGGAAGGTCATATTTTGTAACTAGTTTTTGCCAAAAACAACCTTACAAAAAGAGACATTAATACCACTAAAAACCTAAAACATGGCAAAAACATAAAAATTCTAAAAGCAGATAAAAGAAACGCTATAGTCATAATTAACACAAATTAATACATCCAAAAAATAAAGACCATTCTATCAGATACAAACAAATTTAAACTAATCCACACAAAAACACACGAAAAGCAACTAAACAAAATATTACTAAAAATGAAAAAAGTCAACATAATTTCAAAAAAACTTTATTCCTACCTACGCAAGCCTGACTCACGCACACCACAAATATACGGCATCCCCAAACCTCATAAACCAAATTGTCCATTACGACCAATAATGTCACATATGAATCGTTTAATAACAATTTTGGTAAATACATAGCATGGGCATTCTCCAAATATGTAACATGAGCCAGCTCATTTATCAAAGACTCTTCTAATTTCAAGTCTAACCTTAATCAACTTAATCTTAAAGCCTTAGTGACCAGTTTTGATGTTATATCCCTCTTTACAGAAGTTCTAACCGCTCAAGCCTGCAAGATAGCCTTAGAACTCTATGTCCTAGACCCTAACCCATTCATAGACACTCTTAGCAACCAATTAGCAACACTCATAGTATTCACCACGATGAAGACAAACTTCATGCTCAACAACCACAACTATATACAAACAAATGGCCTTAGCATGAGCAATCTGGTATCACCAGTTCTAGCCAATATTTTTATGACACAAGCAATTAACACAGCATTACATCCATCACTATACTGGTACAGATATGTAGACGACACGATTGCGGGATTCAAATCTACAGAACACATACTTAATTTTTTCAATCACATTAAGTCTATACATCTCAACATTAACTTCACATGTGAACAGAAAGAAAGCAATCAAATATCATTTCTTAAACTCAAAATTACAAGAACCGATACACAATTTAAAACAGAAATCCACTGAAAAATCACCCATACTGGACTATACATTCCTTGGGACTCAGCACATGAAACAAAACAAAAACTCAACATACAAAGAAGCCAAATAAACACAGCAATAAAACTATGCTTACCAGATAAAATTAACGACGAACTGTACAAAATAAAACAATACTTCATCAACAACAATAAATTTCCTCCACAAATCTTAAAATACATTATACGCACACACCTATACAGAAAGCAAAATCAACCAATAAAAGTAAATATATCTCACGAATCAAAGAATCGGGAAACCATATACTGCTGCACACTATATATTCTTAATTTCAGCAGAATAATAAGCAACATTTGGCAAAAACCAGTAACAAAATATGACTTCTATATTGGAGAAACGAGTTAATACCAAATTTATTAAAAACCAGGTGCAAAACTAAGATCTATACTGTGTAGAAACTACACTGACAAACACTACCCCAACATTATATAAAAAAATACAATGTGATAATTGCCACGACTTCTATATTGGAGAAACGAGTATAAAAATGGAAACTAGATTCAAAGAACGTAAAAAGTCACCTTCACACGTTTTCGAACACTGCAGGTCAAATAAACACAACATAACCATAGAAGACACTCAAATATTAAATAAAGAAACAAAGACAAACAAACGTAAAATTAAAGAAGCCTTACTTATTGAACAAATTAAACCCAAAATAAACCAATATAAAGGAACACCTTTACACCTATATTGATAAATATATTCAAGCATCTAAGCACGCCCTCTACATTCCCACATTCAATTACACAATCCTCTTCAAACGTGTGGTCAGCTCTCGGTCAGTTACCTCTTTCATTCTTTGTAAACCTGACGATGACCGAAGAAAGTCAAAACGTTGTTCGCTCCTCCACATAGAGTTTTCTCTATATCCATACCAGTCGTTTTAACATACATATATGTCTCTACAAGTTTGTTTTCTCTTCATCACAGATTAGTCGTATTCTGTTAGTTACTGGGATAGGTGTCAAAACAAACTTTAACTAATTTCCAAAAAAATAGTTTCTGCAACCACTGTTGATAACGGATCAGTGGTGACGGCTAGAATATTTATTACTTTTATATCCTTCCTTTGTTTTACATCGCTGTAACTGAAGAGAATGTGAATTTTATAAAGGCTGTTACTTTACACCAACTGGAACTAATATTTTCTTTAAGAATAAACTTTTCTAAGAGTTTTCTTTCAGTTGCTGGAAACTAAGTCATATACAGATGTGTAGTTTAGAAAAGATCTGTTATATACGTCTTTTCTTAAATTATTAACTTATGTAAATCTTTCTTTTTCTCTGTGATATATGTTGTGATAAAACCATTTTTGGAATACGTATTCTGTTTTTATTTTCTTTGCTTTTATTAATACGGAAGTTCAGAAAACGTCACTTATGTTTTTATGTCATTTTGAACTATTACAAACTATGCAGTCAGCTGATGTATGGCATCCTTCAGAAACACGTGACTGAAGGGAAACAGATGCATTCAAATGCACATTTGAGAAATACGAGTTCAGTTTGCCCTTCTCACAGCGAGTTTACTTTATATCTTGTCGGTTGTATGATATGTTTTATTATATCTGCCAGAACCAAGTGCATCCAATAAGAATTAAGCACCATTTCTTAGCATAAAGATTCTTTTGTTAATGAGGTCCAAACACAGCTTAGTGATAATAAGTTTTAATAGGTATTTTAAAATCTACATATTTGCTCTCTCCACTTGTACTTGATAGTTGACAAGATACATCAATTTATGAACAGCATTACTGAAAACAAATGGAAACCCTGGAGGATCGGAGAAGCAGAGTCTAAGAGGAAATGTTCAAGGTATTCAAAACTTGTGGCTACAACAAGGGTTAGAGAGGACAATTGTAACTCTGACGTAAAACTGTCCGAGTACACATTAAAAAAAGGCGAATTAACGGTAGCCAACAGAAGTCTTGTCCAGCAGTTCCACATATGAAATAATTAAAAGCTCACAGTCATAGATATGAAACAGAAGAAAGAGAGCTATGCCGTCATAGATATTAAATAGTTAAGAGCTAAGCAATCACAAGTGTGAAATAGTTGAAAACTAAGCAGTCATAGGTACGGAATAATAAACAACCAGAAATCTGAAATCATAACACATATCCATTAATAAATTTCTTCCGTTAATTACGTAAATCAGTAATTTATAATTATTTATCTTAAGTTCTCTGTATTACATACTGTTACGTTTTTATGTGGACTGAACGCAACAGAAAGACACAGATAGCAGCTTGTATAACTTATTATAATTATCTACTTATGCGATAGACACAAAATATATTATCTAATGGCAATAACAGATATCCAATTTCAACCAACAAAACAACTTACAATACAAAAAAGGTACTGGCCTGTGCTTAATAATATGATCCAGGATAAGTGTCCAAATCCGAAATACAAATTTCTAATCTAGGCATTGAATTCAGTCCCACGGAGAAATTTTCGAAGTTTGAATGGATAATCTCAAACAAAAGTTCACAGTCCAATTCCTATTGACTTTCGATATAATCCGTAATCCGACTGAATTGTAAAGGTTGACGAAATAAAATTTTTCACCGCTTTAGTCGATCTAGCTCTATTCACAAATTCAGTTTAAACTTTCTCAAACAAGACAAAGTTCTTGATCCGAATAAAATGGATGACTTACTTCTTGACCCGAGTAAAAGTGGATGATTTACTTCTTGACCCGAGTAAAAATGGATGATTTACTTCTTGACCCGAGTAAAAGTGGATGATTTCTTCTCTCGCATCGCCATCTGTTTATATACTATATCGCGTAACTTCCCAGAATTCCACAGTACAAACACCAGGCCAATACAAGTGATCAATCTATTTAGTTTTAAACATTTCTAAATGAATTTTAATTAATTCTAAAATGTTATTTTAAATTTCACCGATTTAAACCTCGAAACAATAATATAAATATAGAATTATAAATAATAAATATGGGAATTCAAATACGACATTACATTATATTTACATAACATATGCATGATATTTACATGACATTTACATAACACTTGACATGGTTGTCGTTTATATAACATTTACATAACACTCTCGACAACATTTACACGATATTTACATAACACATACCACTAGACGTCCATCCACATATCAGTTATATCAACACTCAGTACTGCTTTCCAGAAGGTCGGAATGTTAGAATACTTTCACATTTTTCCTTTCCTACACATTCGTATTTTCCTAAGTTATCTCTTCTTCAGCGTTAGTTAGTGAAACATTTGTCAGTTTCTACAGAATGTCACAATCTGTAGTAACGGTTCTCAGTCCGATTGCTCCAAAGTGGTGTTCCGTGTACAGTTTAATCTTTAAGTGGTCAGTCTTGACATTAGCTACGTGTTAATGGACCAAGTGTTAAAACGAACTGGAATTTTAATTTCTCGCACTTCTTACTATTGATGTCACAACTAGGAGGTTAGAACAATAGAACAAAAATAGCACCATTTACAAACCATTGCACTCATTTACCACTATTTTATATCGTAGCGATTAATAATAATATTTAAATAAGTACATTGGAAACATACATCAGACATTTGTTTCTTGTCCGTTGAAACTATTCAGAAATAATGCATCAACTAAATTATACTTTTCTATCATGCCACCTATATAAATATATAAAATACGTATGAAACGTAGTAAGTATATTTAGAATATTTGTTTGTTTAGTGTTAAATTATGCACAAAGCTATACGAGAGCGATAAGCTTTAGCCATTTTGAAATGACAAACAGTAAGGAAAACAGCTCGCCAACCATTGTTAAAACTAGGATGATACCGAATAGATTACCATCCATTTTATAATTCACCCGCATCTTAAGGTGTGGTGTATGATTTTCTTTTTTTATTTGTGGCCGTAACGAGACGCAAACTGCAGACCTCAGATCCACAGTTGGATATGGTTGCATTTGTTTTGAGTTAAGTTTTTTCTAACTGTTTTATGCACACGATACGAACATTTTATATGAAGTCGGGTTTAGAGTAGCATCAGTTAAGGTTGAAAGTGTTTAAGAAAAGGGCCGGTCTTTGGTCGGTTTGTAAGGAGTGAAGGTATTACAGTAGTCTAAGTCATTAGAAAATTGTTGGAACAGGCTGTCTTTCTATGCTAATCCGGTAAGGAGGCTACAAGGTCCTCTATGATTAAGAAATGTTATAATTCGATGTGCGGGAAATAGATGCAAGGTGAGAAAAAAAAAATTCGGCATAGGTTTGAGAAGGAAATATATATGTTTAATGAATAAAAAAGAGAAGACCGGGAGTTGTGAGAGAGAGAGCCAATAAGCTGAAGAGGCAAAAGAAGAAAGTAATATACTACCAGTAAGAAACAATTTTATTTTTAAATTCATGTGCTTTTGATTATCAGTAATAAACAGTTTTATTTGTACAATTCCTGATAGAAATATGAAAGGACTAATTGAAGATGACAGACATACAAATAAAATGCGAGTAAAACACAATAATAACAATATTATCACTATTTATGAAATTAAAGAAAAACCTCTCTTAACAATCCAAATTGAAATTTAAGTATCGTAACATTTATATATAGAAGTGACACAGTATAAGTTGATTAGCCGGAGCTAATCAAGATTGTAGCTATCTTGACCACATTCAATTAATTACTTTTTTGTTGTAATATAGTTTTGAAAGGACAGCCGACAGCTTCAGAGCTAAACCAGTACACGTTTCTATGTGTTACAGTAAAAGAAATGTCCTTCGAGATTTGAAAGAGGCTGACTTCTTTAAACATCCGTTGTACGTGACGTTGTCAGAGAGAAAGACCATCAACTTGTAGCAGCGTCTTGTTGATAACAAGTGTGTTGAGTTGAACTCTAATGAGACTCAGGCCGTTGTGGGACGAAACGAAATTGTTCATATCACTCAATGTGTCACACTCACTAAACTATTTGATAAACGAGTAGAAAAATCATATATTTACTGACGCAGAAAGTGGAAGGGTCAAGATTTAGTGAGACAATAAAAGTAAAGAGATGCAAACAGAATTACTTAGACAAAAACTTTAAAACAAGACCAGTATTTAAAAATATTATTAAGACAAAATAAATATAGTTTGTATGAGGTCTAGAGTAAGAAAAAATTATTTTATTAAAATGTAGATGTAAAGATACGAACGTCATCGTTAGTTTACATTTAATACATAGATTTCTAAAGCTAAAATACCGCACATATGTCTGTCTTTCAATGTCCATTTTTTTTGCATTCAACAGTGAAAATTAAAGCTGAGATATCCTCAAAATGTGTTTTGTAGATTTTATATTGTAATGTGATCAACATGGAGTAATTTATAAGATGGACAAAAATATCATGAACCACAGTAATGTTTTGATTTATTATTATTTAATATTGTTTCCCAGCGTACAGAGAAAATGTCTGTGAGTATTCCAATAAAACCTGGGCAGTGTTACGAAGTGCTAGCAAACGACAGCGACTGTATAACCCGTTGACACCCAGTCGTTTTAAAAATAGTGCGTTTTTTATGGAGCTTCACAATCTGCAAAGTGCATACGTGTAAAGTCGCGCGCAAGCCGAGGATATAATTTAATGTTAATGTGGCGGGCATGACACGTGTACCACAGTGATTATTAACTTATTGTTGCAACTATACTGATGCCACATACCATTTATCTATATATAGAAATTCTGCCCTTTCAGACACTACGCTGCTGAAATAATCTGTTGTTGTTGTTTTTTTAACCAGGGCATGATCGATTTTAGTCGTGTTACAAAAATGTCTAAAACGTTATACAGACGTTTAGGCTATCTCACACCATAGAAATCTTCAAGCCATAACTTAAAAGATAGCACCGAGCTCAGTTTTGATCATCAAATCAAAAATCACAGTAATGGCTGATGGTAAGTACCAAATTATATTAACGTATGCTTTATAGACACTGCATACACAACAGCCGTACTTGAAGCTGGCTTTATGAAGTGGCAAGAATCGTATGTAACAAAGACTACCAATCAGATTTTAGATTCGTCATAGCAGAAGATTATTTGTTTGTTTTGAATTTCGCGCAAAGTTATACAAGGGCTATCTGCTCTAGCTGTCCTTAATTTGGCAGTGTAAGACTAGAGGGAAGGTAATTAGTCATTATCACTCACTGCCAACTCTTGAACTACTCTTTTATCAACGAATAGTGGGATTAATCGTCACATTATAATGAACCCATGACGTAACGGGGATTCTAATCCGCGACCCTTATATTACGAGTCAAGTGTCTTAACCACCTGTCCACGCCCGGGCTTCATAGTGGAAGAGTGTTGTAGAAGTGTCACGACAGAAATTGAAGGGGGAAGTTATGTTAATATAAACAATTCGTAATTGTTAAATATCGCGTTTCTCAACTTGTACAGTGTGCAGAATGTAGCTCTAAGAGGAAATCTGATCAACTGCAGCAAAACCGTGACCAGCCTTACTATGCCCAGCGGAGAAGATATAACAAATATAAGAAATGTTTTAAATGTTTATTGGTATACATATAATACAGGGTGCTCAAAAAGTCACTGTGCAGTTTTGTCTGTTAATAAATATATTACTGCACAGTGACTTTTCGAACACTCTGTATTATATTACGACACATTGTCTTATATTTGAATTGTTAAAACTGATATTTTTATAGTTATTTATATAAATGGCTTTATAAACTAAAAATACAAACAGACCATAATGTCTGTATAGGATGCCTGCGGTTACAAAATCTATTCCATGTACCATTTCATTATATTTCAATAGTCCGTCCAGTCTAGTGTTTACAGACTCCCCGTTTCGCTAGAGGGTATCAAGACATACTGTAGTGTGTTTCATGCAGCCACAACAATCTGCTGCAGAACACGCCGTGTTTAATTAAAAAGGAGAGATAATTTAGGGATTTTCTGCTATCTGTGGATGTGCTCTATTGGACACTTACTCCATATACCAAATATCAAGGCAATCTGTTCAAAAATATCTGAGATATAACATCTCAAATTCTGTTTGAGTTTCTTCCTATATAGGTCCGCCAAGGTCAGGTGGTTAAGACACTCGATTTGTAATTCCAGGGTCACTGGTTCGAACGTCAAACATGCTCGCCCTTTCAGCCGTGTGGGCGTTATAATGTTACAATCAGTCCCACTATTCGTTTGTAAAAGAGAGTTCCAAGACTTGGTGGTGGGTGATGATGACTGTCTTCCTTTCCTCTAGCTTTACACTGCTAAATTAGAGATGGCTAACGCAGATAGCCCTCTTGTAGCTTTGCGCGAAATTCAAACCATTTTCCCTATATTTATTCACAACAAAAGTGCGGAAACTTTATTTGATCGAAAAACGTACTTAACTTTTTATGGATTATTTGTTTTACGTTAGTACACTGAGAGATCTTAACAACTTACAATTAGGAGTCTAAGTTGATGTAAATGCGAGCTACGTGTGTAAAGTTCTTCAACAAAAAACCACTTAGATTTAATGAACATTTCTGAGAAGTCTCGCTTCTCAGTAAAAGTAGATCGTTTTTAGATTTTGTTATTCGTATTAAAGAGAGCTGACATAGGTGTTGGTTAGGCCAAGTAAACAAGGTTAACAGTTCCTAGCTCAAGTCCTCCAAAGAATCATACGAGTGAACGGTTATTATTCATTGACAACATTTAATCACAAAATTAATGAATTTGATGAAATTATCATAAATAAAGAACGTACATTAATCACGTGATATTAGCTTAAGCAATTAGCATCAATAATGATGCTTGATATGGCTGTACGGATTGTATGCAGGTGGTGAAAAAAAACTTTTAATCTAAATTCCATGGCGTTAGTATAAAGGAAATTATGAAGACTTTTAGAGAGGAAAACTATCATCATATTTTGTAAAAAATCTGGTTGGTTCTGTGAAGCAAAGATTTGTTCTGAATAATAAAGCTGCGATCATAAAGCTAATGTTGGCTACCATCGAGTTTTACTTTCTTACTTGCTGTTGTGTGTTGGTATGTATTGTTAAAAAGTCATAATATTTAAATAAAAACATTTTACGTGTGAAAAAAATGCGGACAAAAATGATTGAATATGTGACTTAAAGTTATGAAATAAAAAATGACAGCAAAATTGGTAACTACATTTATAACATTCATTATAATCTTACAGCAGATATTCATTAACTGAGTCGCATATTTTGTTTTACCCACCATCACGCTGAAAGTTAAGCAAAAAACACCACATGGCTAACTATTGAATTAACTTATGTTGTAACATTCTTATCAATGCTATATAAGTGTAACTATTAGTCTGACCGACAATTTTGATTAAATCCTTTGAGAAAGTCCTCCAATGGGACAGCGGTAAGTATACGGATTTACAATGCTAACATCAAGAGTTCGATCCCTCTCGGTGGACACAGCAGATAGTCCTATTTGACTTTGTTATAAAAAGAACACACACAAAGACAACCTTAAGAAACATGCTGAATTATTTTTTGACTGCACCTTTTTTCACACCTAAGGTGTTTTTGATTAGACACAAATAATAATTATGTATGTAACAAGCATATACATAACACATGGTTCGTTGATCAACATGCATTATAGTGAACATATCATATTATCACTGTCAACGAGCGCATTATGGCAGCGATATAAGAAGAAATAGCCATCCAGTCTACATGAAATCAGTTCAAAAGCTGTTATTGTTTCCCGAATGAGCATCGTAGACGAACTATATGTTTCATTAAACTAAGCTGTTACAAATAGGACAGCACTACTATTATAGGCACGACTGAGGTTTCTACAGCTCATTCAGTTCTTCTTTACGGTTCCGAATGTTGGACAGTATCACCAACAGTGAAGAAATGCCTCGATACAATAGAAATGTGTTGTTGTTTTTAAATAACTGCTTAAAATATGAAGTCATTCTGAAGAAGACTAAGACAAAACCAATGTTGTGGGAAAAGTTAGCAAAAAACAACGGAGTTTTATAGAACATGAAAAAAGAAAGAACTGAAAACATCATTACGATAGGAGAAATCTTAGAAAAGAAAACCAAAGAAAGACAACAGTTACTATTACAATTACCAAGGAACTGGGGATTATCACTATAGCGGTTGTAAGAGCAACGGGAGACTAGTGGAAAAACCATTTTCACCAAAGCTCTTGATGGACATGATTACCAGATTAGAGTAGCCTATTGCTATTTTACAGATTAATGTTTATGGCTGGCACACGCACAAAATTATAGAAACAAGATTATAAGAATTTTTTTTAATTTAAAAAGAGGGATGAGGAATCATAAAAAAATACTGAAACAAGATAGGTAACTTAAAACAAAATTTTATCTTTACCTCGTTCGTGGCTTAGTAGGCGCAATAAAAATTCGTGGCAGGAAGACAAAATAAAATTAAAGATTAAAACTGTCTCAAGAAACAACATGTCAGTGAAGAAAATTAACATTGTAACAAAGAATAACTTTCCAATTAGTACAAACAACCAACAAGATGAATTTGATACGATATATCTAATTGAAGGCCAGAATGTAGGTAGATTAGATTGCCAAAAAGAAACAAACATCTCAGTCTTCGGGTATTCACCAAGATCCAAATCGTGGCAGTAATCTATGTTGTTTTAAACATTTGGAGTGCCCAGAGATTCTGTGATCCCTTTTCACCCCACAGGTGGCAATAGTTTACTGAGAAAAACGAATCTATATGGATGTAGAAGTTGGATCGCGGATGGATATGTGAGTTTACATGAAAACAAAGTCACCGAAAGCCGTTAGAAAAACCGAGAAAGCCATGAATATAGGGGATTCAAATATCTTTAGCTCTGGAAACAAACAGCTTTTGTGGGACGATGGCCCTTTATGAGGTAGGTAATCTGCAAATTGAAAGTTGGGGAATGGAGAACCAAAGTGACCCGAAAAAACCCACTTTCACGGTTCAAGCGCTGAAATAGTATACCTAGGTGATGCCCAAAAATTCTTAGAATAGAAAAATAAAGACGATCGCTATGAAACATGAAAATATAACGTCTAATTAATTTCTAAGAAGAGAGATGTGGTCAGGTAGCTGCAGGCTAGATAAAGCTTGGTCATATTTATCGTCGTAAACGTCATTGTAATTACAATCAGGTTGCGAGAAAGATGTTGAGTCGACTAGGAAGTAATCCCCCGGTTGTGAGATTTCAGCGGGTGAAGGTGTATTTGATGAAATATTCTGGGAGATGTTTGTCAAAGGTTGTTCGTCGTTGGGGAGCTCTGGTGGTTGCTAGGTTTGAGCGACTTTCCTCTTTGACTAAACCGGGTGGTTGATGTATTAATTTACGTCGTGGTAGATGAATGTGGTGTTTTCTGGATTTCTGTTTGGATTGTTTGGTCTATGGTTGATATTCTCCTGTTTGTTTGAGTAGACAGGTTGGTAGATACGTTGTTGCGCCTGAGTGGTTGGATGGAGGTGTTGGCATTCAGTTGAAGATGCTAGAAATGGCGAGGCTTGTGGACGGGTATTTTTTTTTTCTGTACGTTTTCTCGGCTCTAAAATGAAAAAAGTGGAAGTAACATTCTTTAGTGAGAATATGCGATTACATTAAACAATGTAAACGAGTTTCACGAACTGGGTCCGTCTCTTCGGTTGTTTTCGTGAAAAAAGAAATATTTAACATGTATATATATATATATGAGTCACTAAACTGTTGGTTCACTGTATAATATCGAATAATGAATTTTATTGAATGTTATAGTATTATTCATATACCTAAATTATTTATGTTGATTCCGTCAGAAAAGAACAGGAAATACTTTAGCTTAGAAAACATTCCAGCAAAACCCAGATAATATGTATACACTTCGCTGCTGTAAGAATTCTAATGGTATTTTTTAAATTTGCTCTCCAAAGCTGTGCAGATGACCCTTGAATAGGCGAAATTATAATCCATAAAAACGGATAAGGCCAATCGAGAAATGCAATAGGTCTCTACGTCACAGACTTTCTTTTCAATTTCACCGTTGGTGAAAAAGAAAATGTATTTTAACCTATAAATTAATATAAGTATATATATATATATATATATAAAGCCCAAAAAAGAAGAGATTAGTTTTACTTTTAGGAGTTGCACAGGTAGCACGTGGGGGGGGGAGATTTCATGGGCTGAGAGATACGCTAAGTCGGCGAGGGTTAGAGGAAAATTCCTCCCCGTCGAAAGAGTTTTGTCTTAGTAGAATCAATTGATATCCCACGTTAATGAAAGCGATAGTGTGTCGTGAAGAGAAGTTGCAGGGTATTCCGTGAAGGATTATGGGAAGATTTACCAGGATTGGAAAATATCTCGACATAGTAAAAAGTGTAGCGTAATCAGTGAGTCAGTAACAAACCAGTAACGAGGTTTGAATTGCCTCACTAAAAAGTCTTGTATTCTTAACCTAGAAAAACTACACAGATCAAGCTTCGAGTAATCTCACTGAATATATTAATATTTTTAGCTTAGAGAACCACACATTTCACGTTTTGGGCACTTTCTTTAAATAGCGTAATATTCTTAGCTTAAAGAATCACACATTTCACGTTTTGGGCACTTTCTTTAAATAGTGTAATATTCTTAGCTTAAAGAATCACACATTTCAAGCAGCTGTTAATCTTATTAAACAATTTCATATCCAGAGTATAAATTTACTTTGTCTTTAATCAGTAAATTAAACATTCAGTTAACGTTTAACTAACTATCAAACCAGGATTAAACTGTTATCTTAAAAACAGAGTCTACTGAACACTTTAATCGTGACGTGGGTAAGGTTTCATTGTTGTCAATACAACGAATATAAGCGAAACTCTCATAGTGTTGTGTAACATTATTTTTACAAATCATGACATGTATTCTTTCCACAAACTATGTATTTGTCTGATGTACAAGAGGCATCAGTATTTTCAACCCAATTGCTACCTTATATGCACATTGTCTAAGCGACAAAATCAGAAGTACTTAATACTTAGGTGAAACCGCCTAATTTAAAACTGATTACCAGACGAAAGGGAAGCTGTCAAAAAGTCAGCTTAAGGACTTTGCCTTTCTCCTTGAAACAAACATTAGATTAGACCGTTGACTGTCACTTTTACAACGTACCCATAACGAACAGCTAATGTGAAGCGTTAATATTCAGGGCCATTGCTGCTCGAACTTTTGACCTCTATATATCCGTCTTGACATAGCAACCACTGAGCCACAGTCAATCTAGGTGTATAAAAGAGTCTTCAGTATTTGCATATTTGCGAAGTTTAATTAAAAAAAAAGACACCTGGTATTGAGTAACAATAGTGTCAGAACCAATTCTCACTCTTGATCTGTAAAAATGTGAAGAAAATGTGGATCCCAAATTAGATTTACTCAGGCAGGATTTATCCAGCGTGTATAAAGCAGACATACAACTGTATAGTAACACACATGTAATTAGTTTCAATATTTAAGGTTTCAGTTTTGTTAACAGTTTTACAAAAATAAGTTCATCTGCTGAATATGCATTATTAAGTAATGTTACCACTCTTAAGAAGCTTAGGATATCAAATACCATTACAGAAAACATTAATATCACCTTTCCTTTGTAAAAGTCGGTTTTAAATATTTTCATTGAAACAAGAAAAAAAATTATAACGAAATAAATATAAAAAGATTATTTCAAAATTTCTTATTTTATACGGCCGACCCGTCACGGCCAGATGGTTAAGGAACTCGACTCGTAATCCGAAAGGTCGCGAGTTCAAATCCCCGTCACACCAAACATTCTCGCCCTTTCAGCCGTTATAATGTGATGGTCATTCCCACTATTCGTTGGTGAAAGAGTAGCCCAAAAATTGGTGGTGAGTGATGATGACTAGGTGCCTTCCCTTTAGTCTTACACTGCTAAATGAGGGACGACTAGTGCATATAACCCTCGTGTAGCTTTGCGCGAAATTCAAAAACAAACAAACAAACCTTATTTAATACACTGTATATTTCAGACATGTTCCAGTTTACACTGAATGTATTTCAGATCTAACACAGTTTTCAGGAAATAGCCCAGAATACGTTATTTGAGCGTACAAAATCTATCGTTGTTTTCATGACTATTAGAAAACAAACTGGTCTATACTAGGTATATATACTTGGCACAATACTCTAAATATTTTAGACATATTACGGTAGTCGACCTATTTAATGCATAGTGTAATCAACATTTATATATTTTAGGCATATTCTAGTATACAATCTGCGTATTTCCAACATGCCTCTGTCTACAATCTATGTACCTCATACAAATTAAGATATACAGTTGACAGACTTAAAGCATTCTGTGATATTTATAATCTACATATTACAGGCATATCTCCGATCTTATAAAATGTATTTCAGACATAACCTATTTATTCTTGGTATTAACGGCATATTGAATAATACATATTACATATATTTTTTCTTTAACATATTCCACTCTATACCACCTATTTGAAACATATTTCTATCCACTCTGCTTAATTCAGACAGTTGTTATTTTAGTACAGAACTGTATAATGAACTTTCTACGTTCCATCATCTGCAAAGAATAGATTCCTGAATTATAGAGCTGTAAGTCTATAAACTTACCGCTGACGTACCGGGGACAGTTTAAACAGGTCCACTGAATATTACATTTTTTAGTAATAGTTCAGTTTAAACTAATTATTAGACTCAGTTTATGACGATGTATTCTGGGTAGGTATCTTGCTTATTATCTAACTTAAATTTGGAGCACATGTTGCTCTTATAATACAGATGCCTGATCTGTAAAACAACTAACTGAGAATATAATTAATGTTGTTTAATTAAAATTACTTTACCATGCTATAGCTATAACAGTATTACTTATTTTTAACAGTGTACATTATAGCTGAAACTTATTTAGCGTGGTATAAATAGGTGCTTCTTTGTGTAAACTTGCCTATACTACGGTATTCTTTCCTTTGGTTAGTTTTCGTATATTTATTGTTGAGATGACGGTTATGAAAAACTAATTTTTTTAACACAATGACATCACTGTTCTCAGTAGCTCGCATGGAAAACAGAGCCAAAACATTTCAAATACTGATATTTATCTATTATCAATTCGACTTAAGAGTAATTGACTGAGAAGGAAAGGTTCACTTAAAAAAATTATGTTTGAAATTAAAGCCACTGTTTTATGTTGTGGTATTTGAATAAATTGTTTTTGCACTAACACAAACGTTTTGTTAGTCGTAAATCTTGGTTATTAGTTGAAATAGTGATATAAATTACAAAGTCTTGCTATGATTTATAGTATTTAAAATATACTGATCGTGTAGTTGAAACTGAAATAATTGTTTTAACCAAATATTGTAATATGCTAAACAGCATTTTATCCCTAACTTATAAATAATCATGTACAGAACTGTTTTTTTTTATATTTCGATAATGTAATATTTTGTTCTCATTGCTAAACGAAATCAAACTTGCGCCGTTATTAATACAAGTGCTGCATAAACACATCTAACGTGACGTGCATTAACTTTACAGGCTTCATGAATATTGACTTTATTATATCAAGAGTTCAATATTGGGATTCGTACAGTTTATTATGATTTGAGTTTGAACAGCACGAGCTGCAATTTACATTTCTACTAACAAATTTAAGTTTTCTTTTCCTTTACCACGCAGTTTAAATTAACTTATGATTATCTTAGCTCTTCATAATTTACATAGCATTATGAAAATAATAATTATTTTCTTGGAATAGAATCTAAGCCAGCATAGATCATACATGTGAACTATAACTTGTTTCTACAGCGTGATCGCTCATCTTGTCTGCCAACTATCGATAACTGCGTAAGGTAAAAAAACTTACGGGTTTGTGAAACTCGTATAACGCATGTTCAGTCTGGGTAGCTACTAGAATAAACAGAAGAACAAAATTAATAACTTACAGAAATATTCTTGGTGTTGTACTCAATACGATCTTGGGATGGAAATTTAAATTAGTGCTACTGGGGCTAAGTGCAACTGACAAACAATTTATAAATTTGAATTGTCACGATCTAGAAGTAAGCTATGGGACATAGTTGCTGGGAGCACTGCAAAAGTAGGAAATAACCATGCGTGAGGGAGGATCTCTGATCACCTTTTCTTCTCTTTTTTTTTTTCTGAAAAGTCTATATCTGCGAATAATATCGACAATGCTATAAAGTAACCACACTTGCATTAACATTTATTTTGTTCTGGTCTACAAAATAATCACAAATCTTACTTAATTTGATATCCCCTTACCGTGGTTCCCCCAGTGGTTCAGTGTAAAGTCTATAGGCTTATAATGTTAAATATAGAGTTTTGATTCTCATAGTGGGCACAACAGAGAAAGCCTATAGTGAGGCTTTGCGCTTAACAACAAACAAAAAAGAAATAATCTCTTCTTCTGGTGAAAATCTCGGACAGTTTAATTAAACAGAGTCAGTAATGCCATGAAACTAGTTACATTTCTGTACACACACATACATAGGTGTTTCAAAGTTATCAATACTATTTTTTTCTCATCATCCTTGCATATTGTTTTAAAAGGAACATAGCTTGTTCAAATTAATGTTATTAAAAGTGAGAGCAGTTATTCCCTTACTGAACTCTGGCTGATCAACGTCAGCATATCTGTTGAGCCACTTACTGTTTGAAAAACTTATACGAGTTAATATTATTAGAAGAGGGAAGTGTTTCCCTGATTAAATTATATCTGATGAATATCTGTACATCTTTTGAGTCACCTTCTCAATAATTTGTATATCTCTCTCTTGAGTCACTTAAACAACTAATTACCCAAATGTTATTGCCACGAGCTTTCGTAGATTAATTATCGTCACTAATTCAGTGGATGTAGTGGGTCTTTTTAATATAAGCATTGCTTAAAATGCTACTTAACCTTAATATCAGGAAGCTTCCTATTAAAAATATTTAATCTATAAGTTGAATGAAGTAGCACTTAAATAATATGTGCATATGACGAACTATTCGGCCTAACATGGCCGTGTGGTTTAGGTATTCAACTCGTAATCTTAGAGTTGCGGATTCTAATCCCCGTCACAGCAAATATGCTTGCCCTTTCAGGTGTGATGGCGTTATAGCGTGACTGTCAACCCACTATTCATTGGTAAAAGAGTAGCCCAAGAGTTAGCGGTGGGTGGTGATGACTAGCTGCCTTCCCTTTAGTCTTACATTGCTAAATGAGGGCCTGCTAGCGTAGAGAATCCTTATCTATCTGAGTGCGAAATTCAAAACAAAGCATACTATTCACAAATCTTTCTTTTTTATTTGGAAATATTAGTCCGTCTCCCTTATTTAATTTAGTTACAATTCTAGACAATAGGATGCGTACTATTTCTAATCTCGCTGATGCTGCTCTTACATACAAACACACGTTTCACCACTAGGTTATGTTTGCACGTCACCTGCTTGTTCGGTAATTGTTTAAATTGATCTTGATATATTTTTTGACTTTGTTATATGAGGCATCTTCAGTCTGGGGAGACAATTAAGTAAATGACAAAATCTAAAACTATTGCAATTCAGACATAACTGTTCGTACTTTAAAGCTGTTAATAAAAAGGAAGTAAACGGTTAGAAATGGCCATCATGTACGAAGCTATTCTTAATTGACCAAATAATTACCAAGAGTGAGTGTCACAGCTTTTTCGTTTTTTTCACTGGCAGTGAAGAACATTTTCAGTAGCATAATACGGCTCGAACCTTAGACCTTTCGTTCTGCTATATAACACCACATTCACAGCCTGAGTTTCTTGAATTAACTGAGAAGTCGAAAATATTAACTTTTATCTTCTGTTTATTGAAGCTTGCCTGATGATGTGGGTGACATGGTATTTTGCGAACTTCTGATGGAGCATCGAACTGTAATGTAACCCTTTTTAAAGTTAGCTCTCTTATAGAAGTTGTATTCTTTTTAATTTTGAAAGTATATCCCACTCTATCTATCATTCTATATGCACAGAAACGGCCAACAAAGAGCCAAGAATAGACAATACTGTCCGTAAATCAAACGTGCTAATTGATTTCGCGAGTTCTTTGAATTTCAATCCTTTTTTATTTCGGATCTGGTTAGGCATTTTACACCTTACACGCACATTCAATCCAGTCTCCAGTTTTTCGATGTTTTATCGATTAAGAAGGATACTGAAAAATCCAAGTCTCAGTCTATTTACTTTTTACCAATTTCCTCTTGTTTCTCTCCCTTTTATGTGTTTATTTTTTATTTCTGTGTAGAGGTGTTGGAGGTGTAATAGGGATATTGTCATCATCGGGTAACTCGAACGATCTTGATTAATTTAAATATCATTTTCTGTGAATGCCGGCAGATGTTTGTATTTGTAAGCTGTAGTGATAACTACAGCTGAGGGTCGCGGGTTCGCATTCCCCTTGCATCAAACATGCTCGCCTTTTGAAACGTGGGGGCGTCATAATGTTACGGTCAATCCCACTATTCTTTGGTAAAAGAGTAACCCAAGAGTTGGTGGTGATGACTAGCTGCCTTCTCTCTAGTTTTACCCTAGCGCAGATAGCCCTCGAGTAGCTTTGCGCAAAATTCAAAAAAAAAAGAAAAATATTACAGCTATCCCTTGAGATTCTCATGAGAGGGGGAAAAGTCTGTAACAGCAACTTTCCACCCAGGCCTAATCCAAGTATTGATTACCACTCTTATAATTCACTCATAGCTAAAATTACCGGGAATATTTAGTGAAACCGTATGGATTCGTGCCCCGCAAAAGGCCAAGGTATTGTATACTAAAATTCATATTGTTTCTACTGAAAAACTAAAAATGTATACTAATAAAACCAATAGTTGTAAACAGCGATAAGTAGAAATTTTCTTAACACTTTCTTTTCTTCATTTAGCCTTCTTTATTTTGCTTTATCTTTGGTTTCAATTTAGTTTCGTCTAAACTTAAATATAAACATTTTATTGGATGGAGGTCTCTCATAAGTATACCTTTATACTTACTGTTGTTTAGCAGCCTTATAACATTAAAAGAATTTTCCAATTCCTCCTGGGAAATCCCTTACAATCCCTACAGAGTTTTACTCCTAATAGATCTTTCTATTCCCTCGGGAAGGAATTAATTTGACAGGTGTTCACTGAACACACCTCATATCGCTTCTATACTAACTACATAACCCAAATCGATGTTTTCATATACATAATATTACAGTAAGTTAAATACTCCAAATATTTACAGGTATAATAAATATTCATGAAGCTTTTATTTTCATATAACTACACTTTCTATGTCATATACACAAGCATGTATTATCACGAAACAAGCAGCTCAAGCATCGCTATCACAAGTTTCATTTTTAAATAGAATTAGTATCGTGTGAAAGAATGTTAACGATTTTATTCAGACTTATAATAAAAAAAATTAATTCAATATTCCTCTGTCTTCTAAAGTTTCCCTACGGACGAGGAATTCATTTGGCATATCGCTGGTTGGAAGATGTTGATTTAGATGTAGTTAACTCTAAAGTCGACTTTTTCTCCTTCATGGTGACTTGAGAACACACAACGGAGCCATACATTACTTCTCTTCTTGCTCATTCAACTAAAGCAAGGTACTTAATTTTACTATTAAATCGTTCGAAATCTCTAAACGAGAAGAAGAAATGCTTTTGGAACACAAAAGAAAACTTAACCCATGTTAACAATCCAACAATTACAATTTTTATCTTTTACAGAATGCATTAACTATAATTTCCGTTCATTTATTTTATCGTTTGATTTACTTTAGTAAACCTCAGTAAGGGAAGACTTTTCTTTTTAAGGCTAATAATGAATTCCAATTTCCTATAGTACTTGCAGAATTTTGTTTCAAAGAAACATCATTTAGAATTACTTGTATGGTTTAGACAAGGAAATGGGCAGAATGACACAATAGAAAGAAAGCAGTTCAGCTTTATAAAGAATAATAAATGGTTACATCTTTAAAAAAAATATTTTCATTAATAACAACAAGTTAAGCTTCATCGTTCAAAGATTTCCTGAGCTCCATGACATTCTTTAAATGTCGTGTGTTATATTCTCAGAGACTTGTTTTATTTGATTAAATAACTGAATACATTTTCCTATCACATATAATAAGATATTTTATGGCTTGCAACTGAAGCTGACCACGTATGGGAATTCAACAGATGTATCTACCACGTGATATTTACAGAACTCAATGGACCTAATTTACTGACAGTTATATTGTACTCCATTAGCGAAGATTTGGTGGCGTAGTAGGTTTCTCAATTAATACGCAGTAATTAATCCACATCTTATTTTGATGAGGCATCTCTTACAGATCCAATTTACTTTACACGTGTGTTATCCAACTTTCAGATTAAAAGCGTTTAAAGTAATTCTACTGAGTTCTTTTCCACCGGTACATAAGCCTAACATCGCCTTCTTAATTTCTTTTTTGTTTCTTACTGCTATGAAACCAGCTTTGGTTGCGATGGCTCTTAACAATTCTACAGGGTGTACGGAAATTCACTGTGCACTTATATAGTTATTAACAGACATATTTCAATACAGAATACAGGAGGTAAATATGAATGATAATTATAAACAGTGCTGAAAATGACCCCCGTTGGCATCAATACAGGCCTAGATCTTTCTTATTTTGTTTCTAAACACCGCTATCAGTTGCTGGCTTGAAATTGAATGAATGCTGATTATAAAACTGCATAGTGACTTTTCGAACACCCTGGATTTTTTGTTGAAAACGTTTTTGGTACAGTTTAATGAATCTAATATTCAATATTACAAAATGTGTTATTGAATAAGTGGTGCTATTATTTCAGAAGTTTTATTTTACACGAACTAATAAGGTCTTTTACAGTGACTTGTGTTTCCAAAATATTATGTACTTTGGTATTTTTTGGAGATTATCATATTCGTCAAATTTGTTTCAATATGCTAGATTCAATAACTCTGTTATATAACGTGATAATAAATAATAAATAAACAATGTTAGAAACCTGCGAAAATTCATGATATAGGTTGGTTATGTGATAAAATAGTGGATTTCAGAGATGTAAGCCAAGTTTAAATCCTTGTAATACCACAAAACATCCACCCCATTTTAAGCTGTGAAGGGGGTTATAAGAGTGGTAATCAATAGCTTGAGGTGGATGGTAAGGTGTTGTTTTCCCTTTGATTATAGGCACTAATTGAACGGGGGCACTTCTTAGTAACTTTGTCACAAATGTCTTTAGTAGCTTTGTCACAGGTGTTTTTAGTAGCTTTGTCACAGATATTTTTAGTAGCTTTGTCACAGGTGTTTTTAGTAGCTTTGTTACAGGTGTTTTTAGTAGCTTTGTCACATGTGTTTTTAGTAGCTTTGTCACAGATGTTTTTAGTAGCTTTGTCACAGATGTTTTTAGTAACTTTGTCACAGATGTTATTAATGGCTTTGTCATAGAAGCTATTAGAGGCTTTGCCACATATGTTTTAGTAGCTTTATCACATATGCCTTTACTAGTTTTGTCAACTTTAACGAAAACTAATATGAAGTTAATCTTGTTATTGGATACATTTGTCTGATCCAAAGTGCGAAGCAGTAACGAGAAGTGAACCTTGAACCCACGAATTCTCAATCCGATATTACTATTTAACTTTAGCATCAACACTTACCTACAAATTATGTTTTATTTATTGTTTAGTATAGCGTTTTTTAAAATAGATTTATCACTAGAGTGTAACATAGCGTAACCATTCGAGATTGCTTATCTCTAATGTTCAACAAGTAGACTATGATCTCGTCGTGAAAGTGAAACTATACAACGGAGATAATACATATATACGTAATAATGTGCGATAAATCTGTGCTGAAAAATAACATAATAATTCAATGGTGAATACTTTCTAAAACAGATCTTTGAAGCTTACTTTCTATGTGTTTCCTCTTGAAACCCCAGAATACGCCCCACACTTCTGTAATGTTACTTTCGAAGGTTAATGAAAAAGTCAGTTCTTTTGTGCCGTACATCACCTACATAGTAGATTATTTATCATTTACTGAATACAGCTTTGCAATTATGATTGTATTGCTTAGTCCTAAATCTTCGTACCAACAAAGATAAAAACATCAAATTTTGTTGTCATCGACAATTTGTAATAGTATCTTGATACTTCATATGAGATTCTCTCTGGCGTAATAATTTTTCTATATTTCTTTCTACCTTCATAACTGATCAGTGTTTTTCTCGATCAAAATACTTTTCTCTCTTCTTTCTATCCCAACACTTTGCCTTTCTTTACTTTAATCGGTTACTTATTTTGAGAGTTTTCAGAGACAACTAACTAAAGAAATAGCAGTGGTTTCATCAACTCCTAAGAGAGATGAGGTCGTAGCACTGTGTACTGCTATATTACTACTCGATGAATGCTATTCTCTTTTTCTCTATATATATTTCTCAATAAACGAACGTTTTCATACGTTGGTACGACACAGAATCTTTCCTTTTTTCATGGCTCTGATGTTAGGATTCATAACGTTTTTGAATCACGTGGACTTTGTTTACAAAGAAAACGTGCTTTTTTGTCTTTATTACTAAACAAGTGTATAAAATATTACCAAATGACCTCATATCATTGAATATAATTATTATTTCTATTGCATTACTGGCTTAGCGTACGGTGTTATGACAACCTATTTTTCCTAAACTGGCTGAAAATATCTTTATAGAATGGATACTTAGCTGATGATTATACACATTCCCATTGTTAAAGTTTCTTTTTATCTGAAATTATTTACGATATCAAGAGCTTCTCCCTCTAATCTTACACTGCTAAATTAGGGACGGCTAGTGCAGATAGCCCTCGTGTAGCTTTTTACAAAATTCAAAAATAAAGAAACAAACAAGAGCTTTTAGTCAGTTTATGATATCACATTGTTTTTATTTTTAGTCCTGGTCTTCATAGGTTGATAGGTACATAGGTAGCTCTCCAGTGTCAAAGCGGTATGTGTGTTGGCCTACAACGATGTAAACCGAGTTTTGATGCCGTGGTGGGCAGAGAACAGATAACCCATTATGTAGCTTTGGGCTTAATTACAAACAAACTATAGAAGTAACCTGTTCTCGTCAGATGTTATTAATAATGAACGTTCAAGTCTGTTAGAAGTTGTTTATGATGGCCAAACAGTGTCCGAATTACTAGTCCGAGCAGCATCTATGTGAATATAGATTAAAGATAAGGTCAAAACCACTTCGAGTTTAGGTTAGCTTTTTTCCATTATTTTGAACTACTATCATGTGTCAGCTACTGACTAAATCATCAGAAGTCACTGCCATAAAAGCCACAGAATTGGCCGTCACTCTTATAACTGAAAGTGCAAAAGGTTCCAAGAGGCAATGAATTTAAAACTCGCATTCCCCAACCCAACAGAGTGTTTAAGGCACTCGACTCGTAATTCGAGAGACTCGGGTTTGAATCGCCGTCATACTAAACGTGCTCGCCTTTTTAGTCGTGGAGGCGTTATAATGTGATGTTCAATCCTACTACTCGTTGGTAAAAGAGTAGCCCAAGAGTTGGCGGTGAGTGATGATGACTAGCTACCTTCCCTCCAGTCTTACACTGCTAAATTAAGGACGGCTAGCGCAGATAGCCCTCGAGCAGCTTGGCACGAAATTCAAAAACAAACATACCCAAAGAACTGTATGGCTTGACAATCACCTTAACTTTGAATGCGGTTTTCATCAGTTAAAATATTTTTATGAATATCAAAAGATTTTTAAATGAACCACGTTTTATTATAAATGTAAATTTTAGTTATAAAAAATATTGAAAATAAAGCATTATTAGATAGTGTAAAATGTTCTTATTATGGTTAGATGATGTTCTAGGCGTAAGACTGTATAAAAAGAGACCCCAAGAATGTATAAAATGATCCCCATATAGCTTATAAAATTCCCATTTTGAAATATAATTTTGCATTTATAAGATGCATTCAAATTACTCAAATCAGCAGTTGAATTCAGGGATCAGAAAGGCTGTGCACCTTGGATGCGTTGCGTATTATCCATGAATTGGAACAAATTACAGATGACAGTAATGTGGGAAAATGACTTAATTGGGATTGTGGAAATAAATGTCATTAAATTGGAGCAAGATGGTCCTGCAGGGTGTTTTACTTTTAGCTATTCATAATAAATTGTGTTTTATAAAAGCAAACATTTGAACTTGAACTGTGTTTCATTTATAGAATATTTATCTATCCTTATATCTTAGTTATTTGAAATAAAAATATTAAGTTTTCTAAGTTATCTACTTTGCAACAGTAAAAACGTCAAAGCGCTTACCTTAGCTGAAAGTTATTCAACAACAATAAAAACAAATAATAATAAAGTCGGGTTTTAACAATTTATACTGACACCTGTTTGTTGGTGCTTATGAAAAAGATCATATGAAAGATAACGCAGCCCAACATAATTGGTAAAAAACATATATGGTCATTTTACTGAAGTGGACCATCTTACCACATTTTTTTTTATAATGAACTCGTAACATCACCGTATTTGACAGAAATCATTTGTCTGTTAATCTTATTATCTTGAATATGTGCTTAACATATTACACTTATGTATTTTCATCAGAGTTAAACTAAATATCATTGTAATATTGTTTGGAGATGGATGAATATGTTTTAATGAAATACATTTAAAGTCAAATTATTTATACAAAACAAAGAAATAATGGCTTTTATTCCTATAAGTTGCCAGGTAGTTAAGGCACTCGACTTGTAATCTGAGGGTTGCGGGTTTGAATCCCCGTCGCACCAAACATGCTTGTTCTTTAAGTCGTAGGGGCGTTACAATGTAAGGATCAATCCAATATTCGTTGGTTATAAACTAGCCCAAGAGTTGGTGGTGGGTGGTGATGACTATTTGCCCTCCCTCTAGTCTTATGCTGTTAAATTACGGACGGCTAGCGCAGATAGCCCACGTGTAGCTTTGCGCGAAATTCAAATCAAACCAAACCAAACCAAAGTTCATATGTTGTATCGTTTATATTGTTATTCGTGTTTCCTCCCCCATTTCTCAATGTAATCCTCAGTGTAAGAACTCGGAAAAAAGGTTTCCATCATTAAATACAGGACAACAGTTCCTTATTCAAGCTGCCACAAACCTTTTGTTTTGGGGCATCTTTCTAACTTTTTTTTATGATTTCTTTTAGCTCATGAATCAATGGTATGTGAATTAACTTAAAAAAAAACAGTTGTTCTCGAGCTAGCAGAGAATGCTTCTCATCGTGTCAGATGCGGAAAGGATGTGTCATGGTCTGAGCTACACCTAGTGAAAAATGATGACATGGTTTGAGCTACAACTATTAAAAAATGAGGACATGGTTTGAGTAACACCTAGTAAAAAATGACGCTTCCTCTGAGATATTTTTAATTGTTGATTGTAATTTTTCCTTGAGATTTTTCAAGCAAATTAAACCAGGATTTACAAACTTATAAGAGTCATTTAAACATTATGTTAAGAAATAAGAGACAACTTTATCAAACAAAAATGAATAGTGGTGTTTAATGTGCAGTTATTTTGGAAATGTGTTACTTTCATTTGACATTTACTACTTTAAAAATAAACTTCGTATAATCTATCTCTACGAATACAATATTTATATACCGTCTACTGTTTATATTATTTCAATTATTGCAATAGTAATATTTGTATTTAACATTTACTGCTACAAATATAAATATAATATTTATGATTTCGTTGGCGACTTAAATTTATTGTTATATGAGACAAAAATACAAGGTTAAATGCTACGAAACGTCCATAAAAACAGTATGGTACTGTTAGATTTAGTATTTCTGATAAAACTCCTAAATTATAAGTGGTTTTCCTTATTTTAGATCATTTTGAATTAGATTCTTTACAAATTTCAAACCAGTGGAATATAAAAATAATTCTTAAGAAATATTTTCGTCCAACATCAAATTTCGTCAGCTGTTCTGAACATAATGAGAGACAAAATACTGTTTTTATATCAGTACGAAATATTTAATGCAACAGTGTTTGACTTCCTTTGTGACAAACATGGAATTTGTATTTGGTATTTACTGCTGTAAATGTGAAATTTATTTTTGCTGTTGCCGTTATGTTAAAACATGAAAACATTTTTTTTGCTCTATTAGAAGAGTATAGAAAATATAAATGCTTCGAAGTCACAAGAAAGACTGTATATATATATATATACGTAAATAATTCCCTCTATATTTCACTAGGTGGCACAACGGTATGTCTGCAGACTGCCAACACTAGAAATCGGGTTTTGCTACTCGTGGTGGGCAGTTTCTTATGCTTAATTACCAACAAACAAAATCTTATGTATTTATATTTAAGGTCCTACATTTAAGAATGGTGCTATAGTCTTCAAATTAAGTTTAAGTTACCCTTATATAACTAACTGAAGGAACAGAAAAGTTATCATTGTTTGAAGCTAGATAAACTGAAAAACATCTTACTTCAGTCGTATTGGAAAAAAAAAAAAAAAAAGATTGAATAAGTAGCCATCGCTTTATTCTGATGAGATTCTGTGATGCTTTCCTCTAATATATCACTTCAAAATGAAAAACTACTGTATGCAGATAACCCTTATGTAGTTTGTTAGAAAATTTAAAAAACAAACTTACCGAATTGATGGGAGAAAATAAATTGTCCAAAAAGAATCGTCTCTCTTCCAGAATAAAATCTTTACACATTATATAAGTGTTTAGTCCACATCTATTTAACGATCATGCTATGCGTTTTTCTTTTCATTTTCACAATTTAAAGTTTATTGTTAGTGCGCTCATCTTCTGATTAAAAGCTGATTTTCTGAGCGTATTGATAAAAGGTTCTTCTATTGTGAGATAGAAAATTAGAAAAAGGTAGAAGTAGGTACAACATTCTCTTCATTTAGACAGTAGAGTGGAATTTCTGGATGTTCTATGCTAATAGATACTGTATAATATTTGTGATTCTATTTTTCTTCTCTTACGGTTTTTAATTAGTGCTTAGTTCTGTGTTTCTTACTATTATGTATTTTTGCTTTATTACAGGATGTTCATTTGTTGAATAATGATTTATAAATGTTCATAATTTATTGCTAAAGGGCACAAATTTAAATTTACGAGACTTTTTAGTACTCTTCTGCCAAACATATTTCATTAAGCTGCCTAACATCAAATTCGAATAAAAAAAAAGCCACGCGCTAGTAAAGCGGTAAGTCTACGGATTTACAACGCTAAAATAATGTAGTTTGATTCCTCTTGGTGGGCACAGCAGATAGCTCGAGGTGACTTTGCTATAAGAAATACACACGTATCTACCTAGCCACGCCTACTCACACACTTTTCAACACAAATATGTCTAATGTTTTACTCCAGTATAATTATATTTTTAAATTTCTTGTGTGCTTTAAGGTTTTATGCGTAAATATATCTTACAAATACCATTTTACTAAAATATGGTAAGAAAGACTATAAGTTAAAAAAAATACACAAATGTATTTCAAACTAAACAAAAATTTATTGTATTAACATTTTCTCCTGAAATGCAAACACGAACATCTTATACCAAAACCCCTCGGGTACAATATTGTAAGTGAACAACTTATGTTATTTAAATAATACAAATGGTTTGAGTACGAATTTTGGGACTTTGAAATTAAGGACTTTATCTGCCAAACTAAAATTCAAAACAAAATAGTTTGAAGTAATTCAAGAGCAATATTTATTAGTTCCTTTGGACCTAAAATATTTTAAAGTTAGAATTATCGGCTGTAATAATAAAGCTTTAACAGAGAACAAAGCCTAACATTTGCATAAACTTAATGGCCTGTGTAAATATTCTTATGAACATCGAGCTGACATTCTTCGTAATTCATGAGAGTACCATCAGTCTGATGATGGAAAGAGGATATTCGAAAGAGGATTACAATTTTCTACTCCTCCGTAAGGAAGTTACTGAAGAATATTATTTTCTAAGTTTTGAAACTTTCACTCAACGTGTCAAATTTGGAAAAAAAAAATGTGTGCGAAACTTATGAACACGTAAGATCTAAAAGTAATTGGTTTTGCCCCAGGAACATTATAAGATTTTTAAAACTAGGGCAAAGTGTAAAAGTTTTAGAATAATTGTGTGAACATTGTAATAATCAAATAAGAGAAAAGTAATTGGGTTACTATTTTAAACAAAGTTGAAGATATTATAAGTAATATAAATAAACTTATACACAATAATCAGAGAAGCCAAACTTATGAGGTACGATTTGAATTTAGAAAAGCTCAAGTTAACCGGATTAGTAATGCTATATAACATTATTACATATGGAACACAAAATTGTTAAAGTTTGACGCTCATTAATAAGTATTAAGTATTAATAATTTCAAAAGATAGTTATTTATAATAATAATGCTGCATAAAAATCATTGTAACTCATTAGATATGATGACGGAAAAGTATGAATGTCAAATAATGCTGGAATGTAACTCTTTATGGTATGAAAATGAACTGAACTAGAGTGAAGCTACGCGTCCATAGCTTACATTATGACTGACAATCATTTAACCAATCAAAATATCTCACATTATTTTTAAACTTATAAAGCCACAAATATTCATATTGTGCCTAGTAGTAGCAGAAGTAGTGTATTTCATTTATGGCTCCTGGAACTAAAATACTGCAACATAAGCACATAAAGTTTTGACTGGTAAAGGATCTTTACAAGTTTGGATCTACACTTCAGCCAAAGGTCATCGTTGTGGAGGATGTTTAGAAATTTGTGTCTGCATCTCGGCCAAAGATGTTGGTAATTTTATAATCTTAAATATTGGTTTATTTCAAGAAAAGCACGAAATAAAAAGCAAGGTATTCATTTTCCATAAATAAAATGATTCCAGGCACATATAAATATTGCGAAACGATGCCTTGACGGTGAAGGAGTTAATTGAACACTCGTAGGTATCGTCTTGGTGTGTAAAATACTCCGATACGAATATTCTAAAGGATTTATCAGTTTATATGAAAACTACAGAGGTGAGAAAATGAAACGACTGAATCATCAGAAGTAATACAGGACATTTTGTACAATATTTCATGGTTATTCATTTAAGAAGTGTCTTAAAACACAAAATCGAAGTATAAAGCAAAAGGCTAAACTAGTGCAGCATACACCTTGTTAACTTCTTGTTACGTTTTTGTGATGATGTTTAGCACAATCTATAAATTCATCATCTTGTTGCCATCACTTGTTGTTTGTGGCTCCTGTATGTGTATTGTTTATGGGTTTCTATAATAATTTTCATCATCGTACGTCTTGTTAAGTGTATCTTGGTTTGAATTATTGGTTTTCTTGTGTTATAGAAATGAAAGAGCATTTTGTATCTTGGAAAACATCCTAAATTTAGGTTTTATGAAAGAAAATTAATGTGATTTATCAAAGAGAAAGTAATGGTTGGGAAAAATGAATTAACGTGACCGATGTGACGCTCAAAATAATGACAAGTATTTCTATAATTGGTTATTAAATCAATGTGACTCAAACGTAAAGCACAAACGAAGTTAAATAAGCTGAATACACCAGAGCTTCAAAATATCCAACTCAGATCATTAAAGAACATTTTCAATGTAAAATAAGGTATACCAAACTTCCAAGTAAATATGCTTAAAACAATATAGTATTATGCTTATCAACATAATAAAAATCCAGACTTGAAAAGCCAAAAAGCAAAGTATTCATATCTGCGTTCTAAGTATTTGTTTTTTTCTTTTTACTTTGTCTGCTTTTGGTTTCCATGATGACAAATTCATAATATGTTTTTGCGTAATTTAGCTTTCAAAATTGCGAATAGTTTGAAAGGAAGTTGAAGTAATGGAGTTCTACATAAACGTGTCTCGCATGCTGTCTGTGTGCAGATGCTAGGCAACTAACGAAATATATATATATCGTCTCAGTTTCCTTCGAATGGCCTTTAATTCTTCTTTTGATAGAGGAAATGAGAGTATACTTGTTTGAAATTCATATATTGTTCATGGTTGATGAATTTTTGTAGTTTGCTAATAAAGTTTTGATGATGTGATATAAGTCGTATCGTTGAACTTTATCGTTTTATTAATTTCTGTATATGAAACCTGCAGTTATCAGGAGTTGCGTTTGCTTTATATTTGACATTGAAAGTGTGCATGTGTTTTCTTATAACAAACCACAACGAGCTATCTGCTGAATCCACCGAGTGTAATTGCAACCCTGATTTTAGAGCTATCAGGCTTTCCTGATTTTAGACTTACCGCTGTACCATTGGAGGATGACATTGATAGACAGTGCAAGATAATAACTATTTGTTAAAAACACTTATATTTCTTATGTTTTCAGTGCGTTATTTTAGTCTTTTAGATTTAACATAATACTTTAATGAATATAATATAATTTTTGTAAATATTAGTAAGTGAATACATATTTCTGAATGAAAAGATGCAGGATGAAAACATGTCTGCACCTAACATGTTACTATGTGAGAAGATGTAATGTTAAAACATCTTTTTTACGTGACAGCGTGTTCCTTAAATGAAAGATGTAAACACATTTTTACGTGGCAACATGTTGCTATATAAGAAATTATAACAAGAAAATATGTTTCCATGATGCAGTATGCTGTTGTATGCGTGTGAGTTTGTCTGTGTTTTTTATAGCAAATCACATTGGGCTATCTGCTTAGTCCACTGAGGGCAATCGAATTCCTGATTTTAGTGTTGTAAATCCGTAGACTTACCACTGTGTCAGCGGGGTACACTGCTATACGAAAACACGTAACATAAAAACTTGTTGCTAGGAAACTTTTAATGAGTTTTTAATTGTTTTAATTTTAAAATGCTGCTACATGAGCTATCATGATTACGATTATATTAACCATGTCCTTGTTTTAGGAGATATTTTATCTTTGTGTTGGTTTAGCTTAAGTGTAACGTTATCAAATATGTAAACTTGTATATGATGTTTAACATTAGTTATAAAATACGTACCTAGTATTGTCGCTAACGTCTTTTTTCTTTTTTTTAGTTTGCTTGAGATAAAGGTAATATTTTTCTAGTTTTCTATACTTATAGGAGTTTATATACAAGGCTTCTCACATTCGGGCACTATGAGCGCGTTCTCTTCTGCCAGACTGTGTAACAACATCTGTATATTAATTACTCCGAGTAATATTACTCACCTTCCGCCTCAATGAACTGATGACGTTAAAAATGCCAAGGATGGCCTACTTACTAGTCAGTGCTATTACAGACCAATGTTATAAAGTAAGGGCAGTACAACTCATGATAATGTATGTGGCTCCATTTAACAAAATGATTAATTACAACGCTTTATAATGTGGCCTGCAAGCCTTTCCTTTATTTATTGCTTCAATGTAGCTCAATGTGTTTAAAAATTATGTAATGTAACTAAATATGATGAACTTGTAAAAGATACTTTTGATGAACTAGTTTCAGGTTGTAATTATTCTCACCCGATATTTATAAGATAACTTTAGAAATGTTTTGTCAGTACATTTGCAAGAAAGTGACGAATATATATTTAACTGGTTGAGGCTTTGGTACAAGAAGAATATCGACATAATTGTGATGCTACATGATAGCTTTGGTATGCAGTTTTTTACATAACTTTTCATATAACTGTCTCTAGTCAGTAATTTCAGATTAAATGTCATATATTTATCCAACGTGTGACCATATAATTAATAAATCTTAGTTATATAATTTGAATTGACTATCCTTACATAAGATAATTAACTATCGCAACATTCTTGTGTTTTATGATACAATATAGAACTGGCCATTTGGAATGTTGTTATTGTGGTCGAATCCGATGAGTGAAGATGTAATTTTCTTGTATTTGTTTCATCTTCCACAATATAAAATTTTATTAACATTTTCTGTATTTTCTATTCCCCTGTTACCATTAAGGTTTTTGATTTATTATTAATTCTAAGGACAGTACTTTTATTTTTGCGAGTTCATTTGCTATGATTTTTCACCCAGGTTGTTGTCTTACTTATTGTAAACCCATTGTAAGAGTAGGGGACGAGTGAAAGTAAAATCCTTCAGTAATTTACGTTCATAGGAAATAAATGCCTTAAATAATTATAATCTGTGTATTTTCCTCTTATACGGTATTTTTATTTCAACACAAAATTATCAATATATATTACACAAACAATTCGTACATTTATTTTGAGTGTGTGCGTTTTTATAGTAGAGCCACATCGGGCTAACTGCTAAGTCCACCAAGGGGAATCAAACCTCTAATTTTATCGTTTCAAAAATTGTAAACATACAGCTGTACCAGCGGGTGACATTTATTTTGATTGATTGTAAATTTATATAAAATACGTATAAAGAGAAAAAGAATATTTTGGTCAGCCGACATTTTATTATAATTCTAATAATTATGTGTCACGTGACTAACATTCATGTAAAAGTGTCAATAAAATTTCAACGAACATAATTCAACTGTGTTACGATTACAACATGATACTGGTGGCCTAGTATCTTCAAAGGCGAAATTAGACCACATTAAATAAATTGTTGCTTGTTTTGTATTTCGCGCAGTACAGTTCCTAATTGAGCAGTTCACACAAGAGGGAAAGCAGCTAGTTATCAACACCTACACGACTGAAAGGGTGAGCGTGTTTGCTAAAAGTATTTCAGGATTACCTTAGTCGTTGTAAACTGAGAAGCCCAAATTAACTTCAAAATATAACGTAATTCCTCTAAAGTATAGTAAGCAATTTTCTATTTTTCTTGGTTTTTATTGACTCATTCAGACTTTCAAGTTATATCAGATTATATCATTTTAGTTCCAAATTTGTACTAGCTGATTCTCTTCTTTAAGCTGTCACTTTCAAACTTATTGGATTTTATTATCTGATTTACGAAGTTCTGAAATAGAAGGATATTTTTAATGGGTGAAGAAATATCTCTTTATGTGAGTAACGACAACAGACTAATCGTTTAAGCATTTGTTGAAACACAGGAAACGAGTTCTTCAGAAGCCCTCGAAGATAACAACATGACGTTCCATTTTCGTTCAGATTAAATATATTTATTCCCTCAAAAGATTAGCATAACTATCATGACATTTAGACTTTGCTCTTCAGTTTCTAAAACTATATTTTGCTCAGACCCTCAAAAGGATGACATGTCATGAGATTCAAAAATATCATTTAGAGAGATTTTTATACGAATGTAGCAAATGGGTTTTGTTAGTCTTTCCGTTTTAAAATACGAAGCATATTCAACTCACAAGCATTATTTTATATTGGCTTTATTTGTTCTCTGTGTTTCAAAAATATCTATGTGCTTCCTTGTTATAAAACTTTAACTCTTCGGTAAAAGTACAGGGTGTTCGGAAAGTCACTGTGCAGTTGTGTAATTAGCATTCATTCAGTCTATTTCAAACCAGCAACGGATAATAATGTTTAGAAACAAAATAAGAAGGATCCAAGTCTATATTGATGCCAACGGGGATCACTTTCAACATTGTTTATAATTGCCATTCATATTTACCTCCTATATTCTATATTGAAACATGTCTGTTAATAAATATATAAGTGCACAGTATTTGTATGTTTGTTGAATTTCGCACAAAGCTACTCGTGTGCTATCTGTGCTAGCCGTCCATAATTTAGCAGTGTAAGACTAGAGGGAAGGCAGGTAGTTATCACCACTATATCCACTTTTAGGGCTTATCTTTTACCAACAAATAGTGGGATTGACCGTCACATTATAACGCCCCCACGGCTGAAAGGCCAAGCATGTTTGGCGCGACCCTAAGATTACGAGTCGCACGCCTTAACACGCTTGGCCATGCCGGGCATAAGTGCACAGTGACTTTCCAAACACTCTGTATATTTACTTCGATAAACATACTTTATTACCAAGTATACAGTAACAGCGCACATCCAGTTTTTGTTTTCATTCCTATGACTTTTTATAGGAATTGCACGGTGCGCTGCATCATGAGTCTTATAAATAGTTAAAACTGTACTGGGAGACCAAGAGAGATTTACAAGAAATTATAATAATTATAGAAAGTTTAAATTAACAAACCTGTCATCAATCAAAAATTAAATACAATGTTTCTAGAAATTAACCCATGACAATATTTTAACCCGAAAGAAGCATAAAAACAATAAACGCATATAAACGAAACAACAGAGGGTTTGATTTTTTCATGTTGAAAAATCAGCAATTGCGGATGTTGTGTACAAATACAGTTCTAATATTTATAAAATAATAAAGTGGGGTCCTTTGGGCTTTAAATTAAGTTCTAAATCAAATTCAAATAAAAAGAAAAAAGTTCCTAAGCCAGTTGTTAGAATTCCTCTACTTCTCCTACTCAATCGATCAGCTTCATATTGAAAAATATATGCAATTTGTTGGGTAAAATGTACTACAGAAAAACTTCTAAAATAAAAACCATGATGTATGATAGAAGAAACCTAAAAATAAAAAACTTTAATGGAATAAATATAATTTACTCTTTTCCCTTATATAGTCAGGTGTGGTCGAACTGTTACCATTCCTAGACTGCGAACTGTAGTGTTTTGAATTTCGCACAAAGCTACTCCAGGACTATCTGCGCTAGCCGTTCCGAATTAAGCAGTGTAAGACTGGAGGGAAGGCAGCTAGTCATCACTACCCACCGCCAACTGTTGGGTTTCTCTTTCTCCAACAAATAATGGGATTGACTGTCACATTATAACGCCCCCATGGCTGAAAGGGCGAGCTTGTTTGGCGCGACCGAGATGCAAACCCGCGATCCTTAGATTACGAGTCGCACATCTTAACACACTTGGCCATGCCGGGCCTTGTAGACTGTGAACTGAAGATTAGTGACTACTAATTGCCACAAAACGCGATTCGCATTTATGACAATAAGAGTGATCAAATCGCACTGTTCGATTATATAACAATAGCCCACAAGTTGGCGGTGATGCTGTTGAATAGTTCCGTCTTCGCTCTTGTCTATAACTTGGTTTGCTGTACGAAAACATAGACATAAACACTGTTTATAATCTCAAAATTAGGTACAACAATACTCATATATATCATGTGTAACAAACGCCTTAGATGATATAAAGATGAAAATCATGAACAATCCTTAATAGCTTTGCTTTTCAGTTAAGGCATTATTATTATTGATGTTTATTCAAAAGTACTCTTAACTTGATCTGCTGTTTAAATTTGTCTAAATCAAAGTTTTTATTTTTGTGTAATTTGTCTTACTTGTTTGTTTTTGAATTTCGCGCAAAGCTACACAATCGCTATCTGTGCTAGCCATCCCTAATTTAGCAGGGTAAGATTAGAGTGAAGGCAGTTAGTCATCCCACCCTCCGCCAACTCTTGGGTTACTCTTTTACCAACGAATAGTGGGACTGACCATAACATTATAACGTTCACACGACTGAAAAGGCGAGCATGTGTAAACTGACGGGGATTTGAACCTGCGACCCTCAGATTACAAGTCGAACGGCTTAATCCACCTGTCCATGCTGGACCGGATCTTACTTCTAAAGTTGAACACATTGTACGATGCATACTTTATCTTCAGTTTCTTTTATTTACGTTTCAGATCGATTTACTTACTTTTTTTCTACATTTAATGCCCTACTTCGGTTACAGCTTGTTTCTTTAGTTGACACCTCCGAAACGTTTTGTTAAAGCTACTACTACAATAATACCCATGTTGAATTGTAAGAAAAACGTAAAAGACTTAACTTTATTTGTACATTTCATAACAACAGTGAAGTAAGTTTGGTTGCACCAGCACTTGTTGATAGTAGTTGGTGATGCAAATGAATTATCACAAGATAAAACGCGGCCGTATGAGAGAAGATTATCCTAACAAAACTTTGAAATAAGGTAGCCAGGGGGGAGCCATGCTTCGAGTTTAGTGACTTTTTTTCGTGCTTTTGATCTAAAAGCCCTTCAGCGGCATGTCTGCGGACTTATACTGCAGGAAACCTGGTATCTATGCCAGTGGTGGGCAGAGCACAGATAACCTTCTGTATCGCTTTGTGCAAAACAAAACTAATAAACTGGACCTAAAACATAAGTTCACTCTTATTCGGTGTAAAACTACTTATAATAAAATTAGCTTTATGAGGAACATATAAAGAAGCTTAAAACGCTGATGTGGTAGGATCATTTATGGACTTTTAGATATATATTTTTTTTAAATTAAATAAGGCACTATCAAGGGTGGTTAGTTTAAATAGCCCATATTCTGATGTTTAAAATAAAACAGAGAAGAAGATAAATGAGTTCGTATAAAATGATAAGTTGGGGGAAGAAGAGAGAAAAATGGTTAAGCCTTAATTTTACAAACTATTCTTTTTGTAATTAAAGTTAAGATGCCATAAGGTGATGAGCTTGAATCACAATAAATTTAGAATCGTAATGACTGCGGAGACAAGATTTATCCAGCCAGATGGAGACAAAGGGTAATGACAAGTGTCAGTAAAAGAGGTTTACACAATATGATTAAAGCTAAAAAAGAGAGTACTGTTTGTTTAGTCGGGATTCCTGTGGTAAACATAACACTACTCATCTTAAATTGTGTTGTCCAAGTAGCACGTGGGTATATATACATTCATCTACAAATTAACTTACTTTTACAACTTCTTTCAATATTCTGTCATTTTATGTTCCGTCCAAAATCTAGGAAGTCACGTATAAAGATATAATGAAATGTTATTGAAAAATAAAACGCGTGATAAATAGTAAAGATAAAAGTTTTGAAAAATTAAACGTTTTAAATATAGAAGATTACTGTAATAGCTCGAGACCAAAAAAGGACAAACTCTATACAACTCAGTTTAATCCTTTTCTTTTTTATTTATGAGTGTTTGTTTGTTTGTTTTTGAACTTTGCCCACAGCTATGCGAAAGCTTTTAGCGCTAGCAGTCCCTAATTTAGCAGTGTAAGCCTAGAGGGAAGGTAGTTAGTCATCACCACCCACCGCCAACTCTTGAACTACTCTTTTACCAACGAATAGTGGGATTGACCATCACATTATACACCCCCACGGCTGGGAGGGCGAGCATGTTTGGTGTGACGGGGTTCGAGCCCGCGACTCTGGGATTACGAGTCAAGTGCCCACCTGGCCATTACGGGCCATATTTAAGAGTGCCAGTGCTGTAAGCAAGAAGTATAAATACACAGAAAACATATACAGGCAAAATGTCCATAGCAAACATTTGAAAACACAACTGTGTTTAATCTGACGTCATCTGTGACTTCACTAGATTCAAATACGCAATATATTGCAAAAAATGTCACTCTCACGAAATATCTATTAAAGCTAGTTTCTGCTTGAAAAATATAATCACTTTGTACATTACCTTATAAAACACGTAGAGCAACGAGTGTAAAATAATATTTAAAATGCTTCTCATTACGGAATATTCTGTTTTTTATCAACTTAACTATAATATTTTTATTTGCTAGAACTCTACGCGACTGATTATCTGTGGTGTTCCCACTGCAAGTTTCGAGACCCTAGTTATAGCTCAATAAGCCCTAAACTGAGCAAGGGGGAGTGGAAGGGAGACATTATGTGGAGTACTCCTTAGTTTTCTTTCAGCGCAGTCATGATCACTTACACATTCACATTAAGACTGCTACGTGTTTATATATGTGCAAAGGCACGCAACGTTGACATTTGATGGATTGGGAAACTTTGTTCGCTATTTAGTCAAATTCGTTTTATGATTACTTCTCTGCTGACTCGGGCTGCATTTGATGTTCGATTTCTTTGTGACAATGTGTTTCTTTTCCTGCTTTATTTCCACGATTTCATTTATTTGCTAACTGCTGCTAGCATACATAAACAGTCTGAGAGCTTTATAACTATGGCTAAAAAGAAAAAAATGAGGATAATGGAAACTCTGTGATTAGTTCCGTTTCTTATCGTTTACGACTGGATATACTGATTGTTTTTCCAAGGAGATTTTGTCCTTTTGTAAAGTCGTTGACTTCTTTTTAAGTTCTTTACTTAAATAAGTTTTATGAAAGTTAAAACTATGCAAATGACTCTGGATATTTCATGGGATGTTTCGATTGTTTAAATAATGAAAGACAAAGAGATAAACAGAGAAAAATTGTCAGTTCAAATTACTAAAGTCAAGTGTCTGAATGGAAAACAATTACAATACGTATTGTAATTACTTTAACGGATGCATTCTGGGATAATCAGATTACACTGAAATATTTGTCTTTAATCTTATTTTATAACTATAAACTATAACATATGATATTGTGTTAATTCCTAAAGTGCTGAACAAATTCGTTGTTCTGTCTTTGCATTTTCCTGTTTTAGGTAAAAACTAAAATAAAAGTAATGTAGGTAAACGATAGAAAAATACAAATAAAACGACTGTTTTTGCACAAAGCTATACAATAAGCTATTTACATTGTGTTCACCAAGACTCGACATGGCCAGGGGTTTAAAGCACTCAACTCGTGATGTGTGGGTCGCGGGTTAAAATCTTCGTCACACCAAACATGCTGGAACTCTAAGCCTTGAGGCGTTATAACTTGGCGATCAATACCACTATTCGTTGGTAAAAGAATAACTCAAGAGTTGGCAGTGGGTGGTGATGATTAGCTGCCTTCCCTCTAGTCTTACACTGCTAAATTAGGGACGACTAGCGCAGTTAGCTCTCTAGTAGCTTTGCACGAAATTCAAAAGACACCAAAGCAAAGAAAGAAAACTGTTCATCACGGCAATCAGAACTCAAATCCTAGTGTTGTAATTTTATAAACTTACCACTTACCCAGCATCAGACAAAATTAAACGTATTCTTATACACAATTTTTAAGCTTACCTTAAAGTACGATTTTTAGCGCAGTCTTTATGTTATAAAATGTAATATGAAATGCCTCTCTTAAATCTTTTACTCTTTTTATGTATGTTTAAAATAAATTTTTTCTCACTCAACTTTTTATTGCATGAAGCGATTGAGCAAGTAGCTGATTATATTCATATTCTCAAACAAATATACCAACACTTACTGTTATCCCACTGGGGAACAAAATCTTAACATTGAACAAGTTTTTAAAATATTTCAACAGTGAGAACAAGTTCGTTTAACCCCCCCGCTAGTAAAGCGGTAAGTCTACGGATTTACAACGCTAAAATCAGGGGTTCGATTCTCCTCGGTGGGCTCAGCATATAGCCCGATGTGGCTTTGCTATAAGAAAAACACACACACAAGTTCGTTTGTTTGTTTTTCTGAGGAAATTTAAATACAACTACTCGAGGGGTATCTGTACTAGTCGTCTCTAGTGTATAATTTACAGACTTGAGGGAAGGCAGTTGGTAAATGCCACCTACCCGTCAGTTCTTGGGCTACTCTAATTGAATAGTGAGATTAAACATCACATTATAACGTCCCCATGACTGAAAAGGTGAACATATTTGGTGATGGGATTTGAGTCCGCGATTTTCAGATTGGGAGTAAAGCGCTTTAATCATCATGTAATGCTGAGCCTAATAAGAGAAAACTATACTAAAAGTAAAAGGGAGGAAAACAGGAACCGCCAGTAAAATCGTAGTTTAGAAATAAAAAACGCAAAACTTTTATTCTTATTGTATGTGTACTATAAATAACAACAATCAGAAAGACTGTATATTCTAAACAACAGCAGCAGAGAGACTGTATATTCTCGTTATCACCACATATTTTTGATTTCAAAATCTATCCTAATCCGATCACTTGTTACACAATTATTGTCAATAAACTGAGAAAATGCCATCATAAAAATGTTTCAAAGTGATCCAGAAATCGGATCTCTACCGGAGCTGTAGATAACCATTGTGTGGAGAAATCTTATCTCCTGTTTACAGTTTTACATAAATCGACTAATTGTTTTTAAAGATACGCGCGCGAACATACGAGCTTACATAAGGACCCAAATACAATACCCTTGTCCCCCGAAACCATAAATTTGTTCCGTATGTTGAAAAGTTCATTTTAAGTATTATTTCTACAGATGTAATATCACATTTACTCATAATTTTTGAAATTACGTTCCGGAAATATTATATATTTGGTATTTCACTATAATGGTGGCGATGATCCTGATGTTTGTTTTAATTTAGCAAAACGTTACGAATTATCGTGCAAATTATAATACTTGTATTTAATAACACATTTTCACAGCTTCGTCGAAAGATATGATTTTGTTGAAAAGGAATAGTTCTGATATTGATCCAAAAGGATAGGACGAAACAAATTCGCTTTATTTGAAACATCAATAAACAGTTTAAATATATACAAAATCACAGCTGGATATCACTGAAACTGGATTTTTAAGAAGCTTCAAATTTGACCCTAAGAATTACCAAAAATTCTTTTTGGATATAGATCCTTTAGTGGGGAATCTTGGAAAGTCTCGGTGTCAATATGCCTGTACAATTTGATTGAAAGCTGATCACTAGTGATTGAGTTATTTATAAAAATAGGAAAAAAAATACCTTATCTCACATATAAAGTATGTTAGCGCATCTGCTGTAGGAAATAAATAATTATTTGCTAACAAAATCAATCTCGTGTTTTCTCAAATTAAGTTAACTTAGTCTTCAAAAGAACGAATGCATTACCAAAACAGTTAACAATATCTCTAAAAACACTCATAACTATATTTGGTTGGAATGTTTATACCTAACTTATCAGTGTTAGTACACCAATTAGATTGTAAGTCTGGAGACTCATAATGCTAAAAATAGGTCTTCGATGCTCATAGTGGGCACACCAGAGATAGCCTATTGTGCGGCTTTTTTCTCACAACAAAACAAATCCTTAAACTTCGAAAAGAAGAATTGTCACCTATGAAAGACACCAGTAAAGTAAAGTTTATATAGTTTTTACACCTTCCAGCAATTATACACTACTGTAATGTTTGGCTAACGAATAGGTATATTATTTCTGTATCTTAACACTTAATTTTCAGTATCATGACAGGAAAAGACATAAGATACATTTGCCGGCTTTGTCAAAGCTACCAACTGTCTACCATTTTCTATTCTTTTTATTCTTCTGACATATACGGATTATCAACAAATAATTTGTGTTCAAAATGCTAACTAGTGTGATATTTTTTAGAACAACGGCCATTTGTAATTAAATATTCAACTAGTAACACCTTTAGTCCCCCTTGAAAATTATAATACAACTAGTTTTGATCGAACCGTTAAAAAATTAAAGTCTTCCTTCAGCGAGTTTTGTTTATCAAACTTCACTCTTCTTCCTTCTGTTGTTTTTGTTACCTTCATCTTGAAATATTAATTTTAATTTAAATACAAAACACAGCTTTGTTCTAACTAAATAATCTACTTCAATGTAACTGAACATACTTTGATGGAGTGCTATCGTTATACATAAAAAACGCTCAGAAAATTCCTTAGATTACAATGAAGATGATTTTTTTTCTACCTTGAAATTTATTTCTAAAAAAAATCGTTCTCTGGTTACTTTTTGTACTTATGATGTAAATGACATTTTTACTTTATTGGCACACGAAATATTTTAATGTCATTCCTTATAACTTAAGGTTTTTATTTTTAACAAATTTTAACGCGTTATCAAAACATAATCACTGGCTATTTTATATATTAAATAGTTATCTGGAGTAATATGAGTTCGAGGTTTCACAAACGTATTCTTGTCGTTCAAACTTTGGCCTATAACGTCTCAGTGAAAATTCTTGAATTATATCCCATTTATGTATTTCATGAAGCTGTCTTACTTAAGTGGCTCTGTGGTAAGTGTAAGATTTCACAAATCGATATTTCACACGTCCCGAACGTGTTTTACTAATTCCGTCAAATAACCTTCAAATTACAATTTAAATGTCTGAAGAATATGAAGTACCCAAACGCAATTAGGCCTAAGGTTTATGATAAAAATTATATAAGATAATTTAGACAGAAAAATTAATTTCCCATATCTTCGTTAATTAAGACTAGTAACAATTTTGGGAGAGGGAAGGAAAAAAAAGATGTTTAATTCAGAAAAAAGAAAGTAATAATAAAGTAGAAAAACTTCATGAGAATCCAACAAAAATATACGAATCACAATCATTAACCTCTCTTCAGCTTAGGTTTTAAAATACGCTGAGAACTTTAAAGCGCTTACATCAAATAAAGCGTAAAACGATATTGAAGTGTAGAAATCAAGCCAACACTCATGAACTTTCTATGTATTTATACGTGTTAAAACAACAATATCAGGTCATAGGTGTATTGCTAAGCGACACAGAAAATAAAGGGTTACCAATAAACAATTGGTTTTTATGTATGTATTAGTTGTAAAGAATTTTAATTTGTGAATAACCAGATATCTGTTCACGTAGCCTTGTCATTGTTTGTCAATAGTTACTTTTGCTATGCATTTTGCAGAGGTCCTACTCAACTTTTTTTTTATAGATAAGGACATCAATACAATTAAAATGTTAACATCAAAATTTTCCATTTTCTAATTGTGAGCAAAGTCAGAAATATCAGTTATACTAAAGTATAGTTATGTGCTATCTCCAAATGCAAACATTAACATAATTGAAATATTAATATAAAAATTTATCAGTTTCTACAAGGGGACAGCGCCAGAACGTCAGCTATTATTAAGCTACAGTTGCCTCTATGTGAAAAGTTTTATTTTTCAGTACATATTACATAACGCAGAATGTACGCTGACTTGTTTTACGTTCATTTCTTGTCTTTTATTTGATTTCCTAAACTCTTTGAAAAAGGAGCTTTCTCGGGTTGATCGAATACAAAGGTTTATTTTGTTTTTTCTCAAAAACTGAAATTGCTCTAATACATAACTAACTTATTTTGTCTCTTAAATAGATTTAACAGTATTCCAATACATCAGTGCAACAAAAAATAGGAAGAGATATTTTCACTTTCTAATTGAAATATGTCTAATTGAAGATCTTCGTTTTGAATACTAACTTTTCATCACCAGTGAAGCGCAACAAAATAAACCGATAAAAAAATTCCAGGTATGCGAAACGTTTGAATCAGCTAATCAGCGTTTTAATTTTAGTTATTTATTATTCTTTTATTTAACTTCGTATATTTTGACTTTTTAAATAAAATTTAATTTTAAAAACCAATTAAAATACCTTTAGTATACTGGAAAGATTTGTATGAGAATACTACAAAAACTACAAAAAGTATACTTGTAAAGTTGTATTTGTAATTTTGTAGGTTCTATGTTTACAGTATTTTTAATGTAAATAGATATGAGTCCTATTGTTGCTATTACCATGCATTAGGTTTAACAAATCGTACAAAGCACGTTGTTGAAAGGCTTACAACTGAGGGTTTGACTAAAAAATAATTAATACGTATAGATTCTATGCTGATTTCATGCTAAAAATCGACAGCTCAGTCCGTGTATATTTAGCCCATATTCACACCGTACAATGAAATTATAGTGTGTATTGTAAAGTTTATATTTTAATTTTTAAGTTGTGTCCCTGGCTATTTGAATAAATGTGAAATTCTTTACAAAAATTGTCAGTGAAACATTATGTGTTGCAGAAAAGAGAGACAGGAGAATTATTTTCGAAAACCAATACAAATGTTTAGAATTTTATTCGTCAAATTTAAAATTGTCTGTTTGGTTATTATCTTAATAAAGAGAAAACCTAAATAGCATGGACGATGTAATTCCGTTGAGTTTTACAATTGTTGAGGCGCCCTGAAAAGAAGTTTGTTTGTTTGTTTTTTGCCCGACTGGAAGAAAGCTTTCCTACAAAACTTAACTGTTTAAAGCACCGTAAATTCTGCTTTCTCTTAGTAAGTGCCTTTCTTCACGCCAAAAATATATCTTCTGAGATACAATGATTTCACATACAATCTCTGGCGTGATTAATAGCTTGTACGATTACGTGAGTGTAATTATTTTCTCATGGCTTATCATTGTAATTTTGTTTAGATATGCTAATTAACTTTTGACCTATATATCTAATACCATCTTTAACGAAATCCTGTAAAGGACTATTTTTTTGTGGTAGTGACTCTGATTCGATCCTGAGTAGAGGTCTGGTGAGTTGAATTGTCTACATTATTGCTTATACATGTTTTATATTAGTTACAACGTATACATTGGTTTGTACATTTCATTTAAATATGAAATATTTATATGCCTTTTAGTGTTCATCACAGCCCACCATATTTTATTAGTGTAAGGAGTGTAATGATTTCTCCTTTACGTCCAGCTCATCATTTCCTATTTCTAAACATAAACATTATTTCGTTTATTTCATGAAAATATCACTTTTAAAACACCCCAGATAGATAGTGTTGAATAAAAAGATCACTTTTTAAATCACATACAGTGCATAAACTAAAAAACAATTCGGTTTTCTCTTTCTGAAACTCAACATTTTAAACTGATATACACAATAGTTCTAACGAATCTAGTTAAATTAAAATTCAAAAAATATTTAGCGCATAAATCAACTAACTTTAAAATTATTTATTGTGTTTAATACAACACAAACTTGCCAATTAAATTTAACAACATTTATTTTGGTTTTAATAACGATTTTTTCCATAATTCAGCTCTGCAGATTTTGAAAATAACATTCATTTTTTTTCTATCATATAAGGATTCTTAACGAATCAGGAGAAAATCCCAATTATATCAAATTATTATTTCGTTTATTAAAACAGGTGTGAATATTTACATGTAGCAAATCCACATGGAGTTATTTGTTGAGTCCACCGAGGTGACTCGACCGTTCATTTCAGCGTTTTAAATCCGTAGACTTACTGCTATACTATCAGGGTACTATTAAAACGAATATTTTTTTTATTATTTTTGATTCCTAGAATGGTGGCCTATGTTATTAATTGCTTCCATATATTTTGTGAAAGAATCTGAACTCGCTAAGATAATTTATTTTTGCGTATTTTCTTTTTGGTTTCGTATTTTAATTTCAAATACTTGGGTAAATTAACTCTAAATTTACAATACTCCGTCACGTTAAAGAAATGTTGATTGTCAGTTTCAACTTTCTGGTTTCTATGCAAAAATGCATTTAGCATAACCTGATTTATTTGGTGCATAAATAACACAGAGCTCGACTTGAAAATAAGACCACGTATGTCTGCAAGAACTCACCAAAATTATTAATATTACCATTGTTAGAATTAAGTTGAATTAACTACTTTTATTACTCACAGTTAATTTTTCGTATATGTCTATATTAAATATATTTGTTGACTCCAGTGATCTGTTAAAAATAATTTTAGTTTTAATACGTGTAACTTGAACGGTAGCTTATGAAACGTGTGGTTTAGATGATTACGTCAAAAGATCCAATGCAAAGACAAAGTCATTCCTAAATTAGAAAAATCTTACAAGATAAAGATAAACGGTTAACAGTAGCTGATACTTAACCACATATTCTGAGCTCAAGACCATCACGTTATATATCTCGCCCACATCTAAAGGTGTGCAGGTTGTTAAAGTCACTGTTCAAGCCACAGACTTTTGAGTCCTATCCCCTTCACAAGCTATCATCCGTGTAGATTCTAAAATTAGTTTAATATGTTAATAAAATAAACATTTTTACTTTTGTGTGACAGAGTATGAGTTGTAGGCTAACTTTCAGATTACAATGTCTTTTTGGATTGTTCAGACGGATTTAAGGAATGTTTCGCTTCTTCTATGTGGATATTTGGGCACATTGGATTTTTTAAAAATATTCAAGAGGATCAGATGCACAAGACCTCTTCCTCCGTCCCTAGCTTTCATGTTGGCTACTATTATGTAGTTGTTAAAGTGCTTTTGGGCCAGCGTATCCTACAGTACTCTGGGCTCTTTTCAGAATAATGTTCATGTATTGTCTTAATTTGCCCTCCTTATCTAATATTTGATTCCAATTTATATATATATATATATATATTTGTTTTCCTTTTTCTATAGATATTTATCGAAAAATAATAATAAAAATAAAAGAAAAAGAAAACATAGAAAAAAGAAATAATACTAGTTTTAAGCGTCTAGTGCATGGTGGCCAGCTTGATTTGTATTTCTTAAATATATATTTATAGGAGAGAGGTACTTAGGATTATGTTCATCGTGTAGTATCTGTCGAGATCACACATTAAATCATTTTTATGCCAATTTTTATTAAAATAGTTTAGTGCATTATACAAGTCTTACAGATAGTGTCTCTATGTTTGCATACTTGTGCTTGAATATGAATGAAGTACTACGTGGTACTTTGTAGGCTGAAATTAAAATTGAATTTTGTATTTTTTGTAGTTTGTGTAGTTGTTTTTGTGTTATGTTTATCCAGGCAGAACATGTGTATTCTAATATAGGTTTAATATATGTTTTGTAGATTTTTATTATATTATCAGGTGATGTACCTTGATTTTTTTATCTGAGAGACTTCTTACATAATTTGCTCTTTTCCAGATTATAATCAGGATATTGTTTGTATGCTGTATCCACGTTAATTTGGTACCATAAGTTAATCCTAAAAATTTAGCTGAAGTAGCAGTCAGTAAAAGTGATCCGTTCATGTATAACTTTGGTGGATCGTTTTTTTAGTTTATTTAATCTACTGAATAGTATTACTTGGTTTTTCGGAATATTCATTTTTATTCTATATTTCTGACAGTATACTTCTACATTATTCAGGACTGACTGGAGGTTTGTTGCTGCTATTGAAGGAGTGGGGGCACTTTTCCAGACTGCTACATCGGCAGCAAATTGTGATGCAAAACATAAAAGTAAGTCCGACATTGGCATATTACTCATATTCATAATAAATAAGATAGGGCTAACTATTCCTCCCTGTGGGACTCTTACCTCAGGTGAAAATGACCCTGATTGAACCCGATTCACATTTACTTTACACGTTCTATTGTCCAGAAAGTTAGATAGCCAGCGAATAATTCCCTGGAGTTAATCCCTTTTCGTTAACCGGTAGCGAAATCCGTTATGCCAGACCGTGTCAAATACTTTCTCAATGTCGAGAAAGCAAGCTACAGTGCATTCATTTTTGTTAAAGCAGTCTGTAATTGTTACCGTTAATCTGATCAAGTGGTCTGTAGTTTGTCTGTATTTTCGAAATCCGTTTTGAATTTCGGGTAATTTTGAATTTACTTCCAAGAATATAGATAGTCGGTTACTAATTATTCTTTATAAAATTTTGCCGATACAACTGTTTAGACTAATTGGGCGATAATTATTTGTTTTATTTGCTGGCTTTCCTTCTCTCTGAAACATTAATATTACTGCTTCCTTCTAAGAAACAGGGATATATCCGGCTAATAATGATAAGTTAAATAAGGCTGTTAGATTTTCATATAATTTCCAAGTACCATGTTTTAGGAAGATGGCTTGTACACCATCTTCTCAAGGAGTTTTGTTTTTTGTGTTTTTAGTAGCTGTTAGTATTTTCGTTACTGTTATATCTTTTATTAGTTAATGAGTGTTCCAGCCTATTTTTTATTAATGTGTTTACTGGGAATTTTGGTATGCATATGGTTTTGTTATGTACAATGAAGTTATTTACTACAAAAGTATCTGTTTATGTCTGGTTCATGGTGTGCTTTGAACGTGTTTTTTAGGTGTCTTTAAGTATCTCTGCTTTTTCTAGGTTAGTGTAAGCTGTTTTGTCATGTGATTCGAGTGGTGGGTACTTTTTGTTTGTTTTTCCTGTGTTAGTATATCTTTTCAAGTGTGTCCAGAATTGTTTTGGATATGTTTTGTGATTTAATTGTGAGCAGAAGGTGTCCCAATTGTCTTTTTTTGTTGTCGGATTTAGTGTCTTATTTTATTTCTTATAGTGTTTATTTGTGGTTTTAGTGTTGGGTTTTGATTTTGTATGTACTGTCTGCGTAGTTTGCTTCTTTCTTTTATTAGGTGTGTTATTTCTTAATGTGGTTGTCATATGTGAGCTGTTGTGAAGTGTTTTTGTTTCGGTATTGAGCTGTTGGCTGCATGTTTTAGGCACTCAGAGATTATATGACAATATGCATCTATATCTGATGCGTCCGCGGTAAAATTTAGTACTTCAGTTGGTAAAATTTGGTTTATGACAGGTTGAAATTGTGACCAGTTAGCTTTTTTATAATCTAATTTATCTTCTACTTTAATTTTGTTTAAGCGGGGAGTGATATTGAAAATACCCCAGACTAGAAGGTGGTCATTATGTATATCGTGACCAACAGAGCAGTTTACGAATTTACGACTCATATAATACGAACACAGGCATAAGTCCAGTATTTCACTAGTGCCATGTGCGTACGATACATGTGTCGGCGTTGCATTATTTAACAAAATCATATTAGCTTTAGCTAAAAATTTATAAAGTATTTTACCATTTGGGTATGTACATCTACAGTTGAATGTGATATGTTTGTTATTTAAATCTCTTATAGTTACTACATTGTTGTTGTGGTTATATACGGAATGTAATAAATTAGCATCTAATATTTTTCTAGGCGAGCAATAAGTACCCTGCACTGCTATTTCAGTGTTATTTTGATTTCTTACGTTTATTACAACTGATTCATTAGAGGAAGATATTCTTACTTCCTGAACTATAAGTTCAGTTTAATACAGTAATAAAATTCCTCTGTTTGAACCTCTCATATCCTTTCTATCCTGTATGATGATTGAATATCCTTTTATTTTGAACCTATGGTCGTTATAGAGGGCTGTTTCACTAATTACAAAGACATCTGATTTTATGGAGTTGGTTATATCTTCAATTTCATGTTTCTTGGAATGCAATAGCACCCTGGATATTGATGGGTAGTATTGTGAATTTATCCATGGTTGGCAGAGCTCATGATATATGTTAAGATTTGTGGTAGGTATTTTGGGATGTTTTTCATAATTATTTTAATGATTATGTCTATTAAATCTGTTTTCATTATTTGGGCTTGCGTATTCGGCCATTATTACAGAGAGAGTGAAAGTAATGGCATTTATCAATGTGTTTTCAATATTCATAGGTGGGGTTTTGTATGTGACTTCAGTTGTTTTAGGTAAATCTTCATTAATTGTAAGACATGGTCTGATTTGTTTACTTTGAATTTCGCGCCAAAGTACATGAGGGCTATCTGCGTTAGTCATCCCTAATTTAGCAGTAAAAGACTAGAGGGAAGGAACCTAGTCATCACCACCCACCACTCTTTGGCTACTCTTTTACAAACAAAGAGTGGAATTGACCGTGACTTATAATGCCCCCACGTCTAAAAGGACGAGAATGATTGGTGTGACGGGGATTCGATCCCGTGAACCTCAAATTGCAAGTGAAGTGCCCTAGCTTACTGGCCAAACCGGACCAATTTTTGACGTGTGTGTATCATAGCAAAGCCACATCGGGTTATCTGCTGTGTTTATCGTTGGGAATCAAACCCCTGATTATAGCATTGTAAATTCGTAAATCTTCCGCTCTCCCAGGGTAGGACAGTGTTTTAAATTCACTTTACCTTTTCTTTCTTTTTTTCATTCATATGTAACATGTTTCAAAGTTTTTGATATTAGAAAAAAAACAAATTACAAGTCACAGTAACACAAATAACTAGAAATGAGTGTAGCGTAAATAACTAGAAGTCAGTGTAACAAGAATAACTAATAACTGGAATCATTATAATGCGAATAAGTAGAAGTGTGAGCCTAAAATGAATAACTAGGAGTCAGCGCAACACGAATAATTAGAAGTCACTATAACAGGAATGACTGGAAGTCAATGTAATAAAAATAACAAGTCACTATAAGACGCCCCCAATGTCACGGCAGAATATCTGCGAACTTATAACGCTAGAAACCAGTTTTCGATATCGCTGTGAGTAGAGTACAAATTACCCAGTGTGTAACTTGATTTTAAAACTACAAGAAAGTAAAACTGTATAATACGGATTATAGAAGTTAGTAAAACATGAATTTCTAGTCACTAGAACACGAATAAAGTATAAATACAGTCACATATTGATAAAATCTAAAAACATAAAGAAACGTTTTATTATCACTGTGGCTGACGTTTTGGCCAAATTAAAACCCTTAAATTAAAACAGGCAGAAACTTTTAACCGTTTTATTTTAGTTTTCTTCCGTCCTTACCTTTGAAAAACTTCTAAGAAATGGATGAACTCTTTGTTTACTGTATCTTTTAATCAACATAGATTTTCTTATTCAGAGATAAAATCTGGTAGGTAATTATTTATAATTATTCCAAAACGCTTGTTTTTTTTATTTAAAATATATGAGAGATCCTTAAGAGATTTCGAAATTTCTAAAATAGTGTGAATCATTTATTTATTAAGAACATAAACATCCAATAGAGGCCGCCATTTTCTATAATAAATATTAGTTCTTTGTTCGCGTAATTTAATTATAACTACTGTTGTTGCTGTAACAAAAAACAGGGTGCATAATGGTTTCTCTCTGTAATGAATAAGTAAAAGTATTAAAGAGCATACACATGCGCATCAGCGTTGTAGCTAGCATCGACGTCTAAGGTAAACTAATCCGACAAAACTCTCATTCTCATCAAGTTACCAACGTGCCCCAGGCTACTAGGGTGGCATATATTGATGTGAGCAACGTTACTTTCCTTCTGAATGCCGTTATTAACTGGTTTTGCTTCGAAGATGGTTTCTGTGATATTAGCAAGCTTTTATTTTATTTTTTCTATTCTAAGAACAACGCCGAAACTAGATTCACATTTCAGAAATGTTCGTTTAATTGGAACAATGTTCAACTAACGAATAGTGAGGCTGATCGTCACATTATATATGTAAAAACGGCTCGTTTGGGTTGATCCGTTTCACATATATATTTTTCTCTACAAGTGGGTTTTCTCGACATCACTGATGATCGTCACATTATAACGCTCCCAAGGCTGAAAGTATTTAATGTTTCAACTTTTCATGAACGGTTTTTTATTTTAAAAAAAAAAGGATTCCTTATCAGCTTTAAAATGGCATGTATTTTATATCTGGGTGTTGTTGGTTTTTTTCAATAGCATTCGGCTAAAGGCCTTATAAAACCATTGAAAGAAAAATTGTAAAAATAAATGTTCAAACATAAGAATTGGTAATGGCCAATAAACATGACATATACCTTAAGAAAGGCAAGTTAAGCTTTGTATTGTCGTTTTTACTTTTTGTGGTATCCATGACCGTACACAGGGTTTAATACGATACATCAAAGCGATTTTAAATATGCAAATCAGCACGCTACGTGACAATTACGGCTAATGTAAAACCACAGTGTGACAAAATGTCAGAATTACACACTGACATTACACGAAGTTTCGTAAGTAGCCTGCAATTACTAAAAAATGTATTACATTTGAGAAGAGTGAGTAAAAGCTCTTTCCAAATCAAAATATTCATACACTCAGATCATATAGATCTGAAGTTTCAAGACGTCAATACCCTTTATAATTAATGACATTGGAAAACAAAAGATTACAATCTTTATAAAAAGTTCAGCGAAAATAAAAGTATTTAAAACTATGTTTTATAACAAAATACTGAACTTAAAAATGTTCGCATGTTTAAATCCTATTAGAACCAAAACTCAATCAGATGTTATAATAGAATAGCCGACTTTTATAGGAATTCAGTTCATGTCAGTGGAATTTCTTATGTTGGTGGAACAACAATGAAAAGATTCTGTTTTTGTAACTATCTTGTTCGTTTTCCTAAACACAAAGTTAGATACTGGGCTATCTGTATTCTGCTCATCGCAGGTATCGAATATTGAATTTTAGTGTTATGAGCCTCACATTTGCCAGTGAGCCATCAAGAGAATTTTTTAAACAAATACTAGCTTCGTTTTCTCCAAAAAGATACCGTCTCATAAGGAAGTGACCAAAATATATTTGATGACTATAGAAAAGTGTGACGAAGAAATTTTGTGTTATACGTGTCTCAAAAACTTAATTTTCCTACTATTTGTACAGATGTATTAGAAACAGCATTTTAAAATAAGTAGTTTAATATTATCTACTAAAATGGTCTTTATGTACACGTGTGTATAAATGAAAAATCGATTGTTTCATTCTTAAAATCTTAGAAAATAATTTATTCACAGTTTTACGATACTTTACTTTATATCAAAGTAGCTATATTGTCTGTCTTTGAATGAGTAAAATAAAAATCCATTTTTAACAAAGAATAGGAAATTGTGCTTCCATTTTTTTCTTAATATAATAAACATTAAAATTGTATAATAATACATAAAAGTACTAATACTGGAAAAGACAGGCTGTTTTCAAGTGTTCTATCAATGTTGAATTAGATGTGAGGTCTAATCCCCTCATGATCTTCCTTGTGTCATTTTATATCATTGTGTTAAGATGTGTTGATTTGATAGTTTTGTCCGAAATTAAAAAAATTAAATGGAGGTCATGATTTTCCTCATTTCAAGTTCGATACTGATTGACCAAGAACGTGGAAACGTATAAAGAACAGATATATACACACATCTCGGCATTTATTCATATAAAAGATGGAAAGTCCAACCCTCACTCTATTCAACCGTTCTTGTGTCATGCTCTATCACTGTATCAAGTTTTGTGCTTATTGATAAAGATGTGTGGAAAAGTATAAGGAACAAACTGCTAAAACTTAGCTTTATATATTAGAAAACTAGATCAAAAGCAGTAAGTGTTATACACACGGTAGGAAATAAAATATGCCAGAAATTAAACTGCAGATTAGTGTAAAATAATCCTCCGGAAATGCAACACTAATAAAATCAAGGGTTAGATTCTTGTTTGTTTAATTTGGAGAAAAGCTAAAATATGCTCTAGTGAATGATATATTGATCAAAGATAAACCTCTAGATGGATACACCTTCTATCAAACATTAAACATTGAACTTTACCCATGAAATTATTATAAAATTAAGAGTAGAAATGATTACTACAGTCCACAGAATCCTACGTTTAAACAATCTGTTACTGTCTATAAACGAGTGGAGAATGGTGGTTGCCCTCAGAAACAGAAACGAAATAAATGAATACAATTAACTACCTAACTGAAACCCTTTCACCACTTACTTTCTGTTGACACGAAATAAAAATAAAAAGTAACAGTGAAAATTAATGGCGTTCACTATAAATCAAAAACTCGCTTCCTTCTTCGACGATTACATCTTATTCTAGTTTTGGAGAAAAGATATTGCTTATCGGTTGGCGTGCCTGAACTGTAAACTCGAATATTCATTGTTCACGTTCTATTGTTACAAAAACATGATCCCTACTTTAGAGCCATGGTTGTGATGTAAGACTGAAAGTCTGGTTTTTTATTTTTGCGCAAAGTTACACGAGGGCTATCTGCGCTAGCCGTCCATAATTTAGCAGTGTAAGATTAGAGGGAAAGCAGCTAGTCATCACCACCCACCGCCAACTCTTGGGCTACTTTTTTACCAAAGAATAGAGGGATTGGCCCTTACATTATAACGCCACCACGGTTGAAAGGGCAAACATTTTTGGTGCGACGGGGAATCGAAACCTGCGACCCTCGGATTACGGATTACGAGTCGAACGCCTTAACCCACCTGGCCATGCCGGCCGACTGAAGGTCAAGTCCGAATATTGTAGCTCAGGACATTGCGATCGGAACTGTTGTCTATCTGCTTTTCCTACAGTCTGACAGTTGAAGATTAGAAAGGGCTATAGCACATAGCTCCTTTAATAACACAAACAGAACTTTCCAAGTAATTATATAATGTATAAATACTACTTAACAAACCACTTACTGTGTTGTTGAGTATTTATAGCAAAGCTGCATAATAGATTATTCACATTCTACTTGTGTGGGAAGTCAAGCCTGAATCTCAGCATTCTACATGCGAAAATTTACCGCTGACTCACCAGGGAACCGTAAGTATTACTAACATATTGATCATTATAAGAGTTCAGCTGCGAAACAGTTTGTTCTTTATTTTACTCATAATGCTTAAAGAGTATTCACAGAGGTGTTTCAGTAAACAGAATGCTTCCCAAGGCAACATCTCTATCAGCAAGATGTGTTTGAAAACAAGGAACAAGCATCCAAAAAGCTTAGAAAATACTAGTCCTAACAAGTCCTACGTATCGATCTTTTGTAAAAAAAAAAAAAATAGCAAACGTGATTTACTACAGAAATTTATAAAAACAAGGTATTAACTCGCTGCAAATTATGTTTAGAGACTAGCTGTTAATACGTTATGTGCTTTAACTTTGACTATTTTATTAGTTTGAAACCCTTGATGTCTTTTCATTCACGGCTAGTGGTTAGCGTTCTAATAAACAATAGAAATACTAATAAATTTTATCTAAGGAAAAAAAGCCTTACAATCAAATTTAACAAACCCCTCACCCCTCAAGAGCTAGTGAGGGATAATTGTTTGACAAAAAACTACTTAATCGATTTCTCTAAATCCGAACTGAAATTTTTGAACATGTTTATTGGATATAAAGAAGGCATTTCTCATACTCTCTTAGCGTTTGGGATGCGAAAAGTGATTTAAGTGGTAAAAATGATTGATCTTCGCCAACGCATTCCGAATTTAGCAGCAAAACCGTTTAGAATCCCTTTAGTAGATATTGTGTAGCAAGCCAAATACAATATTATACCAGTAGCCGCTTTCAAAATACTCCTGTCTGCTCATTCCACTGCTGACAATTGTAATACTTCATTCTTTTCCTACTGAATCACAGGTGGAATTGTTTGTATCTCATTTTGAAACTAAATATCAAAAAACTGATAGCAGAGGTGTCAAAGGTCGGTAATTGCATAATTAATGATTTTGAGAATGTGGTTGTATTGATTATTGATATATATACTGAATTTAGTCTCATATATTAGAAATGAATACTAACTAGCTAGTAAGGAGACTTGAATTTGGTGTATTTCACTTAAAAATGTATCATTAACAACGTTACACTTGTCTCGACACGACATGTCCGAAGCCATATTTGGAATTGAACTTACTATTGGTCGTCAACAAATTGTAGTGTAAAAACACCTCTTGGCTTCTGAGAAACGGGTTTGATACACTATTTATTCACTTCGTGAAGTCTAAAACAATTTAGAATATAAGAGACTGTTTTATTAAGTTGGAAATCATGGTTGATTCGTGTTTGTGTTTGTTAGGCTGAATGCTATGCACTGAGCTATCTCATCTTTACTCGTCGAAGGTATCGAACCTTGATTTAAACGATACGTTCTCTCAGTCAATTTCTTGACCATCAGGAGGAGAGCGATATGAAAATATCAAGCCACGCAATAATATTTTTCAAGCATGAAAAATACATAATATCGATTTTTTAATCGTTAATTAACCTTGCAAAAACATTGTTACTAACTATAGTTTAAAGATACATTGTTGGGTTCTTTTGTGTGTATTGTAATTGTTGTTTCCACTCGTTGTTTCTCTAGGTTTTCTGTTATTAACAGCGTATTTAAATAATTTGAAGGTCAAACTTGCTTGCGTTATTAAATTTATTATAATTTAATTTTAAGAATATTGAAGAGAATTGTGAAATAAATGGAAGTAATTAATATTATTTTATCTAATAATTTCTCATCTTGAGTATTCAGAGTTTTATTATCGGTCGTGTGGAAAATTTACTAGTTTTTAATTCTTGAAATATGTATTATAAACCTTCATATATTAAGGAAAAACAAAAGTTTGAAGGCATGTATTGACCTGAAAGGAAACCTATATCTTCACCAGGAAATTAGATTGATTTAAACATTTAAACACAACACTTAACTATGTTTTAATTTCCTATCGATAACAAGTTAAATAATATATTTTTGTAAACCCCTCTATATTAAAAACTTTTATTTTAAAAGGAAATGTGCGTGTGTTGTTGTTTTTTCTTACAGCAAAGTCACATCGGGATCTCTGGGAGGAGAATCGCACTTCTGAGTTTAGCGTTGTAAATCGGAAGACTTACGGCTATACCAGCGGGAAATGTTTCAAACACTGACCAACGTATTTTTTCCCTTAGAGTTTCAAGTCACTGATCTTCTATAGAATGATTTAAATCTGCCTTAACTTCAAGATAATACATAATTAATTCAAAATTATAAACTCATTTTGGAGCACATAAAAATTGTAATTAATTAATTGGTTCTATTTTTTGCATTAGATTGGGCTCAGAATTAATGTATTTTTAAATTTAGTGAGGCCCGACATGGCCAAGCGTGTTAAGGCGTGCGACTCGTAATTTGAGGGTGGCGGGTTTGAATCCCGGTCGCACCAAACATGCTCGCCCTCCCAGCCGTGGAGGCGTTATAATGTGACGGTCAATCCCACTATTCGTTGGTAAAAGAGTAGCCCAAGAGTTGGCGTGGGTGTTGATGACTAGCTACCTTCTCTCAAGTCTTAAACTGTTAAATTAGGAACGGCTAGCACAGATAGCCCTCGAGTAGCTTTGTGCGAAATTTAAAAAAATAAACAAACAAAACAATAAATTTTGTGTTTAAGATTTATCTTCTAAAGGATTTCATTGTTACACATAATGAGGCATTAATAGTAAGCGTGTTCCTTACTTCTTTTTCTAGTCACAAATTAAAGCTAATATTTGACACAAAATTTAAATATTATTTTTTACTATATAGTTTTTCTTATTGGATATTCCCTATTTAGACAATAGAGGTCATTGACAAATTTATTATAATACAGCTTTTATTTGCACTGTGTTTACAAAGAAGTTAGTTAGCACGTATTTTTGTTATTTATAATTTATTTTACACACCGATAAGTTGATAGAGGTCACGCACCACATAATAGCAATGTGGAATACGAGGCTTGATCGTAATTTAAGGAACATTCACCAGATGGTACGGTATTAATCATGACACGTGGATTAATGATTAGATTATTATATTTAATATGCTAACCGTGTGACATTGATTTACACAAAGTTTTATTGCATCGTCATTTTCGTAGTATTCGTATATATACGTAGTATCATGTGATGACTATATATATAGCTATATAAATCTGATAACAAATTTTGTATGGAAACCGCCTTTACTTAGACTATAGGATTTTATTATTAGAGCTTGCCGCGCATTTTGCCATGCAAGAATGATTGTTCTGACTTTCTAATATAATAGGTAAGGACGTATTTTTGATCGATTTCCAGACAAAATGTGTTTACTGTGCACGTGGCGACATAATTATTTTCTTTAGATGGCCCTTGTGAAACTCGGAATGAATATCACTTACTGTGCATGTGGCGACATAATTATTTTCTTTAGATGGCTCTTATGAAACTTGGAATGAATGTCACTTACTGTGCACGTGGCGACATAATTATCTTATGCTTTGTTTGTTTGTTTTGGAATTTCGCACAAAGCTATTCGAGGGCTATCTGTGCTAGCCGTCCCTAATTTAGTATTGTAAGACTAGAGGGAAGGCAGCTAGTCATCACCACCCACTGCCAACTCTTGGGCTACTCTTTTACCAACGAATAGTGGGATTGACCGTAACATTATACACCCCCACGGGTGGGAGGGCGAGCATGTTTAGCGCGACGCGGGCACGAACCCGCGACCCTCGGATTACGAGTCGCACGCCTTACGCGCTTGCCCATGCCAGGCCTATCTTATACAGATAGCCCTTGTGAAACTTGAAATGAATATCACTTACTGTGCATGTGGCAACATAATTATTTTCTTTAGATGGCCCTTGTGAAACTTGGAATGAATATCACTTACTGTGCTTGTGGCGACATAATTATTTTCTTTAGATGGCCCTTGTGAAACTTGGAATGAATATCACTTACTGTGCATGTGGCGACATAATTATTTTCTTTAGATGGCCCTTGTGAAAATTGAAATGAATATCACTTACTGTGCAAGTGGCGACATAATTATTTTTTTTAGATGGCCCTTGTGAAACTTGGAATGAATATCACTTACTGTGCATGTGGCGACATAATTATTTTCTTTAGATAGCCCTTGTGAAACTTGGAATGAATATCAGAAAACTATCGTTAACTTTATAAGTTGAAAATTATTTTTTAATAGCTGTATATAAAACACATTTCAAATTTGTCTTTTTACTTGTTATTCAGTGTGATACTGAGTTACTTCCACGTTTTCTACTCATTTACATATTTCACCGTAGACAGCATTGTTGTGTTATATATTGTCAATTCACCATCAAGACATCATTCAAAGCATAAATATACATATAATAATTCACTTCCACGTTCTTCATTACAACATTTATAGCACAGTTTCAGAGACGTCTTGTAGCAGGTGAGAATCTACACATGTCACTACAAAATCAAAAAGGATCTCTATTCGTAAATGAAGTCAATATAGTATGGATTCATCCAGATAAGGCTTTAGTCATACTCCTCGTTTAATGGTCGCATACCTCAAGAAAGAAATGAGCATTCGCATTGTTTTATTAGAAGATATGCTGGTTAACTCGCCTAATGAAACGCCTATGGATTTCTATATGATAAGATCGTTAAAACTGGAAGTAAAAAATTGTCGGTCTCATATATTAGATGGATTATATAGAAGGAAGTGGAATGCTTTGGATGCGACAGGATCTTTTGCAGTGTAACTTTTAAAATGAAAGATCGTCAGATACAGCATGACTAAACGAGTTCACACAGACTGTAACGACGTGATGTTACATCATGAATCATTGTAATATAACATACTCAATCTCTGTATTCACGTGATCGAATAACTCGTAATCTTTAAAAGTAAATAACCACATGAAATAAAGTTAAACACATGGATTAAATTTGTACGGAAATCTTAAAAGTTTAAGGGGGTTTAAAAATGAATATGCGTCTTTGAACAAATTCGTCAGTGTATCTAACTTTTTAGTATTTAATTATATTAATATCATCAGGTAAAATTCTCATTTCTGAAGACTGAAATAAATGCGAATACATTTGCTGTACTATTTGACAAACTGAATATTATTAAATTTGATTAGTTTGGACACTGGTATGTGATACGTATGTGCACTTAAGTATTCTGCATAACAGTTTACAACTGATGAAGATTTACATACACACAACAATAAAAAAACAGTCATTCAGAGATCAGTAAACACTGAGAATTACTCTTGAGAAAAAATATTTGAATAAACCTTAAATACATACAGAAATCAGCAAAAAAAAGTAAAACGGAGAAAATTTTTAAAAAATCATATTTTACTACAAATAATTTTTATTCGCTTTTTTCTTAAATCATAAGTTACGGATTTCAAAGCATGCACAGCCGACTCGAACTTCTATCACGAATATTAAGCCTGTTAGTTCTGTGTATCGCATCGAAATATTAAAGTAAAATAGAGCTAGCTTATGTTCAAGTTTTAACAAACACATAATGATAAGATATTTAAAACACAACTAACCACTCACTTTGAATAAAGAAATATAGTTAGGTCGTAATTTAATTCATAAAATTCCTGCTGCAGAAGTTAACTGAAAAAGTGCCTTATAAACATACCGCACTGGAGTCTTAAAACATTCACGCCGTCAGAAAAAGTTTGAAGGAAATCACGTTACTGTCGAAAAGATAAAAAAAACTATTAGCATAAACATATCTATCAGCCTTAACAAGTTACATTTATCTTTATCAGTGCGTGAAAATGCCATATTTGTACATATATATTTATTTGTATTACAAATGCATGAAGTAACCATTTTTATGGTATTTAATGATTAATGTATGGAAAATAAAAACCTTGCTATTAATTATTAAATGATATAACCAGTGTCAATATCTCTGGTAAGCACTTTTAAAACCACTTTTAATCGCTTTTCACTCTTCAAAACGTTTGTTCTGTTTACTTAAACTTATACAGAATGACTAGATACACTAAAGATATTTGCTATTAATACAATTTTTCTTTATCCGGATAGAAGCTTGATTATGAAATTATGAACAAATATTGAACTCTTGTGTTCAGTACGTAAGTTTCAGAAAAAACCCACAACTTTTAGGACGTGACAAGAAAACAAAACAAACAAAAAGTGAGGCACTTCTTCATTCAAATTTTCTGTTTGTTGTGATCGTTCAGTCTCTAATTCTAAATATCTTAATTATATAATCGTTGCATTGCTCATCAAATGCGTTTTCAAGCGAAAAGTACAGCATGATAAAAAACTAAAGATGAGAAAAAGATTAACAGAGACAGCTGGACCTAAAATAAAATTATTATCAAGCCGTCAAAAGCACAACAGAAAGAACAATAAAAATTGGCGACAGAAATCAATAATCTTACAGAATCGTTCGAATGTGAAAAAAGGAAAGAAACTTTAAGGGAAGCAGAGCGTGTGAGAAATTGGTCGTTTCAATGGACAAAGGTTCAGAAAAGGAGATATTAATGTTGAGCAACATAAAAATAGAGCAGAGCAGCAAACTTATATTGAAAACATATCTTTCTTATAACTTCAGTAAGAAGAACTTTGGATACAACAAGAGCGAAATCACTCATATGTACATATTAAGGACATATGAAATTTAATTATGACACTTTTTGTTTAACATACATTATTGAATACGCTACTCCTGGTAAACGTATTGAAATATCACCATCTGGGTAGAAGGAGTTCGTTTCAAATGCTACCTACGTCAATGTTTTTTTGTAGCTGTTAATAGACAATGTAGGGAAGGAGGTACGAACCAATTCACCAATGAAAACCGAAGTAAACATTAAGGAGAAATGAAGAAATATTAAATAACGTTTTAGAAATGTTATACTTCATTTTTTTAGGATCAAGGAACTTCGTATTCCTGTAAAGAAAGTCCTGGATGTATAATGTTTATAAGAAACCTGTAAAGGACTTTTTTACCACATTATTATGCTCGATTTAAAGTACATCACAGGTCTTCGAAAGAGTTCTTTTCATCACAATGACTATCAAACATTTTATCCTTTTCTTTAGCTTATCGGTAAACAGCACATACTATAACTTGACATAATTATAACATTCACTTCCACAAATAACAGAATAGATGTTTCTTTGTAGCAGAAACTGATGGCTGTTCAGATTTATTATTGAAAATTTTCCAATGAGGCTGGCGTTAAAAAATCAATAAAAAGTGTCAGTAATTAGGTTTAGATTTAAATTTCTAAAAAGCTGTCAGCTTCTCATAGAAGTGAAACCTCTTCTCAGACTCTCGACATCCTTTCATTTGGACTCCCTTTTAGGGATTCCTGGATCGCGCCCGATGTGTTTTTCTTTTCGTA